>CM034151.1:733277827-733765327 GCA_019776745.2 Taxus chinensis | reverse complement strand
AGCCAACCATAACATAATATGCTGATGTCAAAAAGCATAACATGCAAGATCTAAGAAATAAACCATAATACTAGCTTGGTATTATGCGCCCAAATCACCACAAGTGTCATCAGATGAACCATAATAAGAACATATAGTAATTATATGATTTCATAGTCCATGTCCATCATCTAGTAGAAGTAATGAGCCAAAAAAAGAACTAGTGTAGGATGACATGGGCACTACATACCCCTCTCCTCAAATTAGACTTTCTCTTGGAAGTTATTGGAAGAGATAAGGATATCAATCCCTCAATGGTGTAACCTCCTCCCATGTAGTTATTGTCTCATGATATATGTCCCACTTGCACTCTATCTTAGTCCAAGTCTCTCCCCAGATGGGCCCAATCTCAATTATGCTTCAAGATGTGCATTGGCTCTAATCTCCACTTTCATTCGTCCTCAACCTATAATGTCTGACCTAATCTAATACATGAGAAATATCAGGCACATAACTACGTAATATTGAAACATGAAAGACATCATGGGAATATGTAAAGGTGTGGTGGAAAAGATAAGCAGTTAGGCAAATTAGACATATGACCTCCAAGATCTCAAATGGACCCACCAAATGATGCAAAATATTTAGAACCCTTTTCGCATAGTGGATTGGGCTTTTATGTGAACAAACCTTCAAGAATACTTTGTCACCCATTGAAAAGTGACAGATCAGGTCCTCTTGGTGTGTGCATATTCCTTTTGACATGCTCTAGCATACTCAAGACGGTGCCCATTCAATATAACTTATTTCTCTATATTCCTAAAGGTAGGATTGGACCAACTACAAACCTAGCATCTAGCCTATCCCAAATCAAAGGTGTCCTGACAAGATCATGCCCATACAAAGCCTTTATAGGGAATCCATACTGATATACCTATGATTTTTGTTGTTGTTTTATTGCAAACTCCACCATGTGTAGATAATTCTCCCACTTTATTCTCATTGGTTCATCACATATATCTTCAACATGTCCTCAAGTACATGATTAACCCTCTCTATGTCTGCCCATCTGTCTCTGGGTGATATGATGAACTAAAATTAATCTACATTCCCAAAGTGGCCTGAAAGGAAGTCTAGAAATTAGAAGTGTAAATGGTGTCCCTGTCATTGATGATGGTCTTTGGAATCCCATGTAATCTGAAAATATCCTCCATAAACACTTTGGATATGGAAAGTCATTATAGGTGACTTTGGTTGGTGAAAAGTGTGCAAACTTGGTCAACTTATCCACGGTGACCATAATGACATCATGATGATAAGAAGACATAGGAAGTCCGACAATGAAATCCATGGAGATGATGTCCCATTTCCACTTGGAATATTGTGAGGATATAAGAGTCCTGCGGGATGAGAATGTTTTTTCTTGACCCTCTGACACTCAAGGCAAGGAATACAAAATTTTTATATCCCATTGAAGGCCAGGCCAATAATATAACTCTCTCAAATCAGCATGCATCTTCTTAACTCTTGGATGTGCTGTATATGGGGTTCTATGAGCCTTTGTAAGAATGAAGTTGCAAATATCACCTGTCCTTGGGAACATAATGTGCCTCTGAAATCAAATTAAGCCATCTTTTCTCTAAAATACACCCTAAATATATGCCCTCTAAGGAACCCTGTGACTCAAACATCTACCTAGCACCCTCATAAAACTTATCCTCAACAAGATGCTGAAGAATCCTACCATCAAGATCCGACTGTAGTGTCATGGAAGTAACCACATGTCATTGTCTACTAAGGGAATCTGAAATGACATTCTCATTTCCTTTGATATACTGGACATCCATGTCATACTCACATAATAACTCCATCCAATGCCGTTGACGAGCATTGAGGTTCAGGTGTGAGAAGATATGCTGAAGATTGTAATGATCTGTCCTCAAAATGAATGGCCTACCTAAAAGAAAATGATTCCAACGCACTAGAGAATGAAAAAATGCTGCAAGCTCCAAGTCAATGGCTAGGATAGTTAAGCTCATAATATTTGAGCTTACGTGACTCAAAAGAAATAACCTGATGCTTTTGCATAAGAACTTCTCCCAAAACCTCTAATGAAGCATCGGTGCAAAATAAAAACTCCTCTGTCAGATCCACAAACTGCTAAGATAGGTGTCATGGTCAATCTCTCCTAAGTAACTGAAAAACTTGTTCACACTTCTCTAACCATTCAAATTTCTTCCCTTTCTACTGAAGAGAAGTAATAGGATTTGTAATCCTAGAAAAATTCATTGTACAAACCATGTGGTAATACCCTACTAATCCCATGGAACTCCTCACCTCTGTCACTGATGTGGGTGTTGGCCAATCAAGAATGGATTTCATATCTTAGAGGGATCTACTGAGATACCCTCTCCTAAAATGATGTCACCCAAGTACTAAATCTCTTACTGAAAGAAACTGTAACTTCTCTAGGTTCCCAAAAATCTTCTTGATCTCTCAAAACTTGTAGAACCTATCTCAAATAATCCTTGTGTTCCTCCTCAAAATAAGAATATATCAATATATCATCAAGAAACACCAAGACGATGAAGTGGTCCAAGAAGTCTTGAAAACCACATTCATGAGGCTCATGAAGACAGGTGGGGCATTGGTCAAGCCAAAAGGTAAGGAACCCATAATGCCCATATTGAGTGCAAAAAGTTCTCTTTTGAATATGTGCATCTGCAATGTGCAACTGATGATATCTCGACTTGAGGTAAATCTTGGAGAACACTCTGGAACCCCTCATCTAATCAAATAAGTCATCAATCCTTGGAAGTGGATAACTAATTCTTAATTGTGACCTGATTAAGTTTCCTTGAATTCCACACAAATCCCTGAGAGAACCATCCTTCTTTTCACAAAAATAATTACCGCTCCCCATTGGGACACACTAGGGTGAATAAGTTCCTTCTCCAACAAATCCTCTAGCTGAATCTTGAGCTCATGAAGCTTTGGATTCATCATCCAATAAGGTTCCCTAGAAACTGGTACTTTCTCTTGGTACTAATTCTATGGTGAAATCCACCTCACTACGAGGTGGTAATATAGGAATCTCATGTAAACACATTTTCATAATCCCTCAATACTGCATGTTTATTCAAGAGGTGAATGCTCTGAAGTACTCTCTATATCGATCACTAATCGTAATCACAAACAAATGATAACCCTTTTGCATGCTCTGCTTGAGTTGCTTATCCGATATCATATGCAAGGAGACAGGCCTTTGAATCCCAGAGATAACAAATGAGTTCCCAAGGTCATCCTAACACTCAATGATCTTCCCTCTACAGTCTACTTTGGCTCGATGAGACTCAAGCCAATCCATGCCTAGAATAACCTCATAGTAACCTAAAGGTAACACTCGAAGGTCTAAGCTAGTGGAGAATACTCCCAAGTCGAAGTACACAAGTCTCCACGTAGGTATCCACTATGATTTTGGCCCCAGAGGCCAACTCAACCTGCCAATTGTTTGGCTGCCTAGTCACCACTAGCCCACACTGGTCTACTATAGAAGGTGATATAAATGAATTTGATGTACATGAATCAAAGAGAACTAAGACAAAAATACCCCTGATAGTACATGTCATCTCGATAATCATGGCATGATGCTTAACCTCGTGGCGTTTATCTACTACTACATAGAAATGATGGGCGCGTCCTACATCTGTCACTGTCTGCTTGGAGATAGGAACTCTCTTTCTATCAATGGTGGTCAGTTTGTGTGGACACATACACACATAGTGATCATTGGGACCCACAAATGAAACATCCTACTGCACCTCTCTAGAGAAGTGGTCCCTCATGTACTCTTATGTACTGAACATGTTGGCCCACCCTAGTAGAATGCTGTTGAGTATGAGCTATAAATGTACCTAATGGGTACCCTACCTCCTATCTCTATCCCCACAAAGCCTCCTTGAAATCCTCCTCTCTACATGCTTTATGTCTATCTGGTCCTCTGCTAGTGGTGAGCATGGTGTTGTGACTGTTGTTGTGTGTGTTGCGGAGGTCTCGAGACTGACTGTGGAGGCTTGAATCCTCCTCTAGGGGGTGGGGTTACACCCCATGACCTCTGATCCTGAAATGAGTACATATTCTCTGTGTATACTTACCTCTATTCATATATTTGTGCTTCTGGGCCATGTTCTTGTTCTCCTCAACTAGGTAGGCCTTCTCTACAACCTTCTCAAGTGTCAGAGGAGATAACATCTTGATGGCCCCAGTTATATTTAATTTAGTCCCCTGAATGAACCTGTTGAATTGTAATTTCTCATCATGTAGATAGTGCACATACTGCAACAAATCCAAAATTGAGTCTCATACTTTGCAACTGTTCCTGAACCTTTTCATAGGCCATGTAACTCGTCAATCCTCTTCTAAACAAAATTTTAGACATGTAATTAGTTCTAAAACGCTCCTCAAATAGCTCCCAAGTCACTGTATCTCTATTCAAGTGGAGATTTCGCTCCTCATTCCTCCACCATATGCTTACTGCATCACGAAGGTGGTGTATAGTGAACCTAGCCTTAACATTGCTCTCATATGAGTGCAATCCAAAGCTAACTGTCAAGACTAAGGAGCCATGACTCGGCCCCAAATCCATCTGAGGTACCACTATAAGTAGGTGTAATAGTAGATGAAGGAGATCCCTAATCACACTACCCTTTGTCATGAATCCTGACGCTGATGCCCAACCATCCTCTCAACTAGCTAATTTGGTCATCCATTTTGAAATGGTCCCTCAAGGGTATGAGAGTGGCTATGATGACATGAGGACACTCTCTCATGGTGAATGTAAGGGCTACATGGTCCTCTCCCAATCTCTGAGTGTTACGTTGATGTGACTCTGAGTGTGCATTCCCTCTTCTGGCACTGTATCCTCTCCCTAACGAACGTCCTCCTCTATCGGCTCATGCTGCAGTCCGAAGATGTTACTTGCACAACATTATAACTTGCTAAATCACCTCTAGTATTTATGGTCCAAACTCAGGGGCATGTAGATTCGGGCATAGGTGACCTACTTCCCAAGTCCTTGAAGGATCAGAATCTCATACCTCATGTAGGTGGGCATCTTGTGTACGCAATTAAGAGGGTAGGTTATAAGTCTATGTAAGGTAGCAGAAATGGTACTTAATTCTTTGTTTTTATTATTTATCCATCACTAATTAATTTTAAAGTTTCACTCAAAGCATGGGGTGTGTGAACATGTGCTCTAATACCAAATGTAATGCCCCATTTTAAGACACTAGAAAACCAAACCTAAATACCCAAAAATTATGATAATTTGTTTCTTAAGATACATATTAAATCATTATATGATTCCCCTAATGTTATCGGGTTAGAGGTACCCCACGGACCACAATAATTTTATTTAATTGAACTATTAAGGTCCAAAGTAATATTCCATCCCCCGCTTAAAATTTAAATCAAATCACTCATTCTAAAAAATCTTATTTATTTCCTTCAATATTAAAAGGGTCATTTCATATTAAAATTATTCCCCCAACATTTAAGTGCTAGCAACTCATCACTTAATTTTATGCCCCCACTCTAACTTTAAATTATTTAAGACATCCCTAAGCACCTATACTTAAATTAACTCACCCCCACTCCCCATTAATTTATTTCACCCATGACCCTTTTCATAAAAAGAAAAAACATTTTAGAATCCACAACTTAAAGAGGTGTAGGACTTATTTTAGGCCCTTGGATTAAGAAAATCTAAGCCATTGATCCTAGGGATTCTAGAGATGCCCTAATCCTATCACTATGTCATTTATTTTATTTTCTTTTTCATTGTTTATTTTGTTCTTTCCTTTGTACAGGTAGGGTTTGAAGTAAAGATGAAGGGCGAGGAAGGATTTTGGAAGATTTTTTGAACTTATTCTCATGGAAGAAGGAAGTTACCTTTTCTTTTTATAATCTTGGGGATTATTTTACCCTACATGGGTTTCTTTTTATTTTTCTTATTTCTTTACAATTTCCATTTCCAATTAGAAGAGTTTTCATCTTTCTTAGAAAAAATAAAATAAAATAAATAAATATATATATTAACGATTCAAGTTTTTTTTTTAGAAAACACAAGGTTTAATATACATAAGGAGGCCTATGGAAGAGGGTCACATCCTTTTGCTATTTGGGTGAGTTAAGTGGTGTGGCCGTGACCACACCACATTGTTTGTAAATATTGGCAGAGGGGGTAGGTTTAGATGCAGCCGCAAACTCACGCATTTCCCTTTTTTGGTTTATATTATATTTTTAGAACCTTCATTGCTTAGCCTCATTTAGGCAAATGTGTGTGTGTGTGTGTGTGTGTGTGTGTGTGTGTGTGTGTGTGTGTAGATATGTATGTATGTAGATATATATATATATATATATATATATATATATATATATATATACATGAGTTTTATATGGCACTCAAAGTGATATTCAGGTCACTAGGATTTATTCATTGTGCTAACAAAAATATCATATTTTAATTATTTGTGTGTGTGTGTGTGTGTACATGATTTTCACATATTCAAAAGGGTCAATGAAATGGTTTCCAAATAAATCAGATAGTACATTAGTTTTATTCTTTTTCTATAATCTCATTAACATATTAATTTCATTTACACAAAACACATGATTTATAAATCCTCAATAAATGGAAGTGTCCAACTTAAATTATCTTACTATATTGCATGTAAGAGAAAGAATGGAATATAATGTATAAAACAATAACATTTTCAAACTAATCTTACTTTATAAATTTTTTAGATTTTGATATAAAAGCATAATATCCTGAAATAAAATAAATTCCTTTCTTCTATTTGATAAAACCCACAATATGAATTATATGATTTGACAAAAAGGGAATATTATAAACAATGTTATTATTTAATTTTTTAATTGATTTTGAAACAAAATGCTAACTCAATAACTGAGAATAAAGAACGCATCATACTTTGAAAATCAACTTGCCATTTACATTTCTCTCGTGGTAAAAATGATGGAACATTCTTAAAAATACTATAATCAAGTGGAGGAATTTACATAAGTTTCTCAAGAAATACTAAGGGAAAGACAACTCCCAAAACCACTATTTCATAACTTACAACCATACTTTCCAAAGCGGTAAGAGTTTATCATAAGCTTTCCAAACTAAAGTTTACAACATTCCTAAAATTAGGAATGGGAAAATAGTTCTAATATGGTAGCATAAAGGTTTTATTACAACAAAACTCTTGGTAAATACAATATATTTGGACTTTGCAATAACCATTTTGAAGAACATATGTGTACTCCCAACTTTCATGAAACAAATTTCTCAAACATATTCAATAGAAACAATAAGATATTTTTACAACATGGGAATCAAGCTTTACAGTAGCCCTCTACTTACTTCTCAAGGAGAGGATCAACGGCTTAACATTTTTACTACAACCATACAAAATCCTTACTAAGTAAGGATAAAGCTTTACAAAAGTTGCAACATTTTAAGGAGAAACATAAAAATTCATCCACAAGATGGGATACTACTAAACAATAGTTTACACCATCTTAAAAACAACCCAATAAAATCCAAGTGCAAAAGCCTTCACAAATTAGGGAAACAACATGTCCAATAATCCACCTTGTCTTCATCAATATTCAAGCTAAAAATATGCATGGTATTTATGCCAAAGTAATCTTCATAGAATAAGGATAAACTGCCCGGTTACCTCCCTACCTATTGTCTTCATTGCATGCCATATCCAATACATGAAGGAATGCAACCCTCCCATCAAGCACATGGGAGAGAGAGCATACATGCCTCAGTTTTTCACAAGTGAAATAGGGAAGGGAACCAAACATACAAGAAAAAAATTCACATACAAAAAATAAAATTAAAAAAATAACACATGAGGGAGAAGCTCCATGCTTTCCCCAAAAATGGGGAATAGTTAAAAATCACATATGAATCCAAGTGGTGAACCCAACCATAGGATCACAAGTAAAACTCCAAGCACCCTCATTTTCTCTAGAAATCACAATTTCCCTCTTTATCTCTCCAACCCATGCACCAAGCCTCCTACTTGGAAGGATTTTCAAACCATATGATAATATTTCCCCACATCAAACCTTATGTGGGGAGGAATAAAGAATACCTTCATGGCTTTTCCATCAAGCCATGTGGTGATAAGGCTATTCCTCCTTCTTCCCCAACACTCCAAAATCCATCACAAAACATGATGGATGGAGGAAATACAATAACAAAAAATCCACAACACATCCATAAACTTATCTTAAAATAACAACACAAAAGACATCAATTTCATTTCATAACACATGATATTTCCCTAAGAAAAAACATAGTAGAGGATCAAGGAGGCCTATCTCAATCAACCTCTCCAAAATCTCTATCCAAATCCATAATCCAAAGCTCCAAGCTCCACAAGCACACCATAAATCTCCAACACCCAAAATACATGAATGACCAAAGAGTCCCAACCCCTCTCCATGAGGGAATATTAAAAGAAATTAATTAACAATTATCCCAAATTAGAGGGTGATATGTATCATCCTTCGCATATCCCCACACAAAGATTCCAAAAAAAAAAGAATAAAACAACTCTCATTTTGGAGGTAAACTCCAAATTCCCCAAAATGTAATTAAATCCAAAACCCCTACAAATTTTAAGAAACACAAAAACCAAATCTCTTAGATGAAATTGATGTGTGAGGGGTCAAATGGGATGTAAACTCACATTTGGTATTGAAACGAGACCCCCCCCTACCCATTGGTAGGATCCAAGGGGTCCTTTTCCATGAAAGGGAAACTCCCAAAATGAAAAGAGGTCACCAAAATTGCCACTTTTAGCCCAAATCCGAGATTGGGATAAATGACACAAGGGTTGAGGTGGTGGGGTGCACCTAAGTGACACTTAGGTGGTCTCATATCTTAAACAACATACTTAACTAACATTAAACACAATTAGCACAAGTAGGGACCACTAGGTCCCTAAACTAGCTAAAAACAAGACTAAATAAATTACAAATATAAATATTACAATTAGGGATCACCCATGGTGCCCAAACACGAAATGAAACAAACATATTAGGCTTCACACAATTAAACATGACTAGGACTTGGCTCATTCGGCCACTTGTGAAAACTCGAGGTGTTGCTCTGAAACCCACATTCTCTTTTTCCCTATAATATGCACAATAAATTAAAACATTAAACATTCCTAGCCAATATAGTATATCAATTAAACTATCTCAATAAAGCATACATGGATAAATCATGCTAAATATAAAAAAATAATGTCAGTATGAAATGCATAACACTAATCATATACATCCATACTAACTCAAAATATACTAACCATCTAAGCAATACATGATGACATACAATTAGCCATTGCAATTCAAATGATAGCAAAGTATACGAAAAAATAATAAGTAAATTCATCTCATATGAAATGAAACCAACTAAACCATAATATGTTGATATCCAAAATCATACCATGCAAGAGTTAAGATAATAATCCACAATACTAGCTTGGTATTATGCGCCCAAATCACCACAAGTGTCGTCAAAAGAACCATAATAAGAGCATATAGTAATTAAATGATGTCATAGTCCATGTCCATCATCAAATAAAAGTAGTGATTAAGAAAAATAACTACCATAGAAAGAGGTGGGCACTGTTGGTGCTCAAAATAGTCTAGCCCCATTTTGCCTTTGAAATCTATTGATTTACTGTCTATGTCACTTTTTATCTCCTCGTGTTGTTCTTGAAAAGACTCTGTCTTCTATTTATTGCCATAATCAATCCTTCCTTTGGAAGAAGATCATGTATGGATCCATATTTGTTTCCTTGTTTCTCCGTCCCTCTGAAAAGGTCTGTAATTTGGGTCTCCCATTCTCTGTTCATCTAAAAACTCAGGCTCTCCCATTATTTCTATTTTCCATAGTTTAGATTTTTTGTCCTTGTCATTTTTTCCCTAAATACTTCAGGAAAATGAATAGATGTAGCTCGGAGGAACATATTTGAGCCTTGTAACATTTCTGAATTCTCTTTCCTTGGAGGAAATTTCATCTCCGGCCTCAAATGCTCATTTTTCTGCATTTTACGATTTGACAGGCATTTCTCCCAGTCTAATTTACATCCTTGCATTGATAGGGAATGTGGCCTCTTTTGGTTCGACGCAGCTCGAAAGGGTACTTGAAAAATTCTATGAATCACCTCGACTCAAAAATTTTCCATGTGGAGGAACAACACTCATCTGAAGATTTACCTTTTGGTTTGGCCTTGGAGTAGCACTGGGAGGACACATGGAGGTTTCCGCTAATTTTCCCTGACTTAGATAAATTTTTATGTAGCTAAATACAGTTTGGCAGGAAAGGGACACATGGTGAGCCCGCGCTCATTTAGAGTCTCAAAATTGGGCACCATTTTGAAATTGTATCTTGAAGACATGTGGAGGATTCCGCTGGGTCTTATCATACTTAGACTTTTCAAAAGGGTTTTAGAAGGTCTGGGACACGTGGAGGGACCGCACATATTTGGGAACTGACCCTTAAGTTACATTTTATAGAAGCACAGTGAGGACACTTGGAGGCCTCTGGTCACTTTGCATATTTCTTGGACTTTTCAATGACCAAAGGAAATTACCTCGGACCTTGACACATGGCACCTTCCACTAAGCTTTAAGACTTCAAAAAAAATATTCTAGGCTAGGATATGTGGTAAGCCCATGCTCTTTCAAGGTCTCGGATTTTGGGGACCATCTTAAGATGCACCATTGTGACATGTGGCAATTTGAAAAGTCAAAAAGGACGAGGAAGTAGACCATTGGGGGAAACTTTGATTTTTTGCCTCTTGCCACCAAAAGGGTTAAAATATCAAAATGGCATGAAAGCACGTCAAAGTATCAGTCAAATTTTATTTCAAATTCAACGACGGAGTTGTGGACTCTCGAGGAAAATTTAGAAAAAATTTATTTTGGGAGAAAGGAGTTAAAAGTATAAAAGGAAGTGTGGTTCCGTTGGGGACCCCATTGGTACTAACATCAGAAGTATTTCTCAAGGGCGGAGCTGGGGGGAAAACCTGGAAAAATTTCCATTTTCCAAAAAAGAGGTAAAAAAATAGAATTTAGTCATGGTTCATTTGGGACCAACGTTAGGACACGTGTCAGGCTAATTTCTCAAGGGCGAAGGTGCGGAGACCCAAAATTTTCCCTTTTCAAAAAAATGTGAAAATTTTGCATTATTTCAAAGGTTTGTAAAAGCTCAAAAGGAAACCCCAAGGCCCATTTTAAATTGAATCTTCCATGTGGACAGTCCAAATTCAAAATAGAGATGAATGACAGTTGTGTGTCTGACTTTGATTTTTCCCCCATTTTTGCTAAAAAGCTCCTGGAAGTCCGAGTCTTCATTATTTCTTGGTATTTCATACATGCCAAAAAGATAGGGGAGTTAATTTTGATATCTAAGTTAGGTGGGGAAGATTTGGGTACCTCTTTCAGCATTAAAATGATCTGACGCTTGTGCTCGATCTGATTTTTCATTTTTCTTTTCCTCAGCATGGAAGGAACCGTATTTCATAGATTAGGGGTGGAATTGGTTCGTGAATAGAAGGAATAGTGATTTACCAAAGGAAGGAGTTGAATGCGGGAAATATTCGAAGAGATCTACCTCCTGAGCACCTAACAACATTTTACAGATCTGATTCTAGGAATCACGATCGATATCATGGTGAACACTTGTGCACTCAATGTCTAGATTTTTTAGGGGAAAACACTGTTGTAAAATGTTATAAATGGCACAATTTTATCGTGAAAATCATTGAACTGTTAGAGGTCGGGACTGATTTTCTAATATAAAAAGCTTGATACAGTCCATCTTTTTGAGAAGCCATCTGAGAAGCCTGTATATCTATTTTGTATTAAATTTTATCGTGTCAAGGTGGTTGCAATTATAAAGCCATTGACAAGCTTTGAGATAGTTGTAGGAACTTTTCCCTACTAATAAATTTAATCAAACTCAAGTTATTTTGTATTTATCTTGAGAAAAATGTGTCTGTTTAATTTTTGAATGTCTGCAAATAGTTTTTCTTGTTCCTATTGCAGTCTTGTATCAACATATTTCTCAATCACATAGGTCTCAATCCTTGTGATAGTTTAGTGGCATCTCTAATTTAATTTCTCAGAAGATATTTCATCTAGGAGTGAAATAAACTATTTAAAATCACTTTTCTTTCATCCGTTGATAGAGATTGTCTATAAGCCTCTGGGTGTACCTCAGCCGTGATTGGGCTTAGATATTGATGCTTTATTGAGTTTTATAACTCAATAATTTGTGATAGAATCTCATTTATTGTGTGAAAAAGTACAAATCTAGGCCTCCATTGAAGCACATATGCTGGTTAAAGAAACATTTTAGTTGTCCTGTGGCATTATGTTGGTTTAGGCTTCAATTTTGTAGAAGATCTCAAAGATATGGCGAATTGAGTCCATCCTACCTAACCTCCCACAAAAAAATTCATTTAAAACAACCAATCCTACCTGTACTACCCCTATTTGTCCTGTGTGTATACAAATGCTTAATTTCTATTACCAAAACATGCAAAGACAATCAAGATTCCAAATGTCTTTAGAAGCCTAAAATTTGTTTAGAAAATATCTCCACTATCTAGAGTGATAACTCGTAAGAGTTATATTTTGTTACATTGATCAAATTTTCTCCAAGGTCTTATTCATAACCTCACAAAGAAGGATATCTCCATCTCCTCCACAAATAACAGGCTACAAAAAGGGTCCTCTCACCATGGTTGAAAGGGGCATCCATAAAGTAGTGTGGATAGATCAAATCCTCTTGAGGGTGCTATCCATTTCTCCACATCTGAGTGACAGAGGGCCAATTAGATCCCATCCCCAGCTACAAAACAACCCACTATGATCTATATGTCTCTAATCTTCCTATTAATACTTGTGATGTTGCTCAGACTTTGAGGGAGAATCAATTTGGGTACCAACACCTAATTGGCGCCGCTGTCAAGGATATTGTGATTACATATCATACTCAGACCCTGGTAAGCATTTTTTATATGTTCTAAGTGCCAAAATCTTGTTTCAACATCATCCTATATTCGGGTTTGTAATAAATTTCAAGTTACAAGTGTTTTATACAACTTTCCCCAGTCTCTATGAGTATTTTGCACTAGTATTCACTAATAAATATTTGTAAAGGAAGGTCATATCTTTCATTTCTATTTTCTAGTGCTGACAGACATTTGATAGATCATATTTGAGTGCATTTTCACAGCTAAGGTGGAAATCCTTAGTGGCGACTTCCTGTTGATTTGATTTTGTTAAGGACCGATGTCTTAAACCTCTGTCAAGTGACATTTGTTACTAATATTTACAAAACTAGAAGGAAGAAGATCTTTCTTTCCTAAGGATATTTTTAAGGCTCTATTTCTAGAGCTAGGAAAAACAAAGTCAGAAGGAAGAATATCCTAGAGAGTTGTGAGAGAACAACATTCAAGAAAGGAGATCCCAATTCGTGAAAGTGATCAGCCTATCATCAAGGATTTCCATTCAAGTGCTTATGAATCACGTAGTCTCTTTTTGGAATTGAATTATCCATCTGGAGAGGGGCCTTCATTTGAATTTGAAATGTTTTTCTTCTCATTTTGCCCCTATTTTTTCAAAGGTTGATAAGGATTTCAAAGAAACAAGGCCTTTAAAGGATATACATTTTGAAAGCTATACTCATGTGTTTTAAGAACCCCCTACTCCTTATCAATTGGTTTCTCCCCCAAGATCACCTCTTCGAATCATCATGGCTCATCCCCCACCCAGACCTCCATTTTTTGTAAATACCTTTGGACCTATAAATTTTGTGGGAATGGCTGGTTATCCAAATGCAGTACTTCAAGATGTAAGAAACAGACTACCAAAGTTCCAGGGAAACAATGCTATAACTGGCGATCAACATTTAAATATTTTTATCAAAATGATGGAAGACTTTGAGATTGAGTTTGAAGATGTATACATCAAATTTTTTGTTCACACTTTGGAAGAGGATGCAAGTGAAGTGTATAAAGCTTTTCTAGATAACTCTAATTATTCTTGGACTAAGATGAACAATGCATTTAGATTGCAATATGGTGATAGGACTAATCCTAGGTTTCTTCTATCATAATTTGAAAATATCAAGAATAATCCTAATGAGTCAATACATGATTTCAACACAAGGTTAAATAATACTTTGAGAAGGTTTCATGTTAACTTGAGACCATGTGATGAGTCATGTTTGATTAAATACTCAGATGCATTTGATAAAAAGGATGCTTATTACTTGAGAGACAAGAACCCTGCCAATTTGAGGTAGGCCTTCTCTATGACTTTCCAAATTAAAAACAATATCAAGGAAATTGGAAAACTTCCTAAGAGGAATGGTGTGAAGCTGGTTAACCCAGAAGAGCATCAAGAAAGTAAGGATGCTGATTTGGAGGAAGTTTTGAAGACTTTGGCAGGGGCTTTTAAAGAAATTTCCTACAAACTAGCCTGGGATGAGAAAGGAATTGATCAGAGCTCACAAGGCTACCTAAAGAAACAAGGCCAAGAAAAATTTACAAATAATCACAAAATTTATGATGGAGGCAAGGGACTTGTTGGATTTGGAAACAAACAACCCCAAGGTAGGGAAAATAGAATGGTGTCTAATCCTTTGGCTGTCAGGGTTGCTGTCTTGGAAGAAACATAGGTCATTGATTGGTATGACAAATGTTCCATGCCTCATGCTCCTTGTGAAGAAGATTAGGAAGAATAAGAGGAAGTTGATGATGATGTTTACATGATTTTTTTCTCCTCCTGCCCATAATGAGTGGTAACTTCAACTGAAGTGATAAGTTCTCGGAATGCTACCACTTTTTACGACTGCATTCATAGGGTACCACTTATTCCTCCCTCTCATACTTTAGAAGTAGATACTGTCCAAGATTTTGAAATAGCTAATAATGACTTTGAGTATCTAAGAGCTCTGATGATAAAGAAGTATGATGGAGGATCCCCTTCTGAAGAAGACAAGGAGTTGTTGATGAATGTTTTCATTACCCAAGAGAAGGAATATAACACAAGAAGTAAGGTTTGTCAAAGGGATAGGGCATCAATCCAAGCCAAAAACTACCTTCCTCTCAAATATTCCTAAAGAGGCTCCTAAGAAAGATGCATCTGTCAAAGGCCCTGCTATCCCAAACAAAAATCATGTTTATCCTCATGCCCAAACTTTCAAGAAACCTATGTCATCTGATGAGTTTGATAATCTCCCTTCTAATGTTTACTTGCCAAAGAATGTCCCTTATGACATTTCCCAAGTTTTCAAAGTCTTTGTTCCAATTTTTGAGTTGCTTAGGATTCTCGAGCACAAAAAGAAAGCAGTTGAATACTTGGGATTGAAAGAAGAGAAGACTTCCCTAGGAAAAAATGTAAACATTGTGGAGGCTCCTCCAATCATTGAAGATTTAGAAACACCACCAGTATTAGAGAAATTAGGTGAACCACCTGAGGTCTATATGGGGACATCCTTGGTGGAATCTCATCTGAATGTTGATACATTATTCACCACTTTGTTCATAAAGGACAGATTTCTCCATAACTGTATGTTTGACTACGGAGCATGATGCAATGTCATGCCTCTGGAAGTCATGAATGAGTTGGATATCAAGGTAACAACAACATATGTGAAGTGCACTACCATGGAATCTAGAGAGGTTCCAGTAGTGGGATGTGTGAAGGTCTTGGTGGTGTAGCTTGCAGCCTACCCAGGTACAAATTTAAAACTTGATGTTGTCATTGCTAAGTGCCCAACCAAGTGGGGTATGCTGATGTCTAGAAAATGGGTTGCAAGTGTTGGTGGGAGTGTTCAAATGGACATGTCCTATGCCACCATCGCAATTTAGGGTAGCCTTGTCAGGTTTCATGGAGAAAAGAAGATGTTGCACCTTATTGAAAACCCCAACAATGCATCCTATGAATTACTGTACATAAGTGTTTATGCTGATAATTTTGTCGAATTTGCTGATGGAAAAGAGCATAAGATTTAAGAATGCAAGTTTCTTGAGTAGGTAGGATCTCCATGGACTCTATTGTTTGATGGAGCTTTCTCCAAGTTTGGAAATGGTGTTGGTGATGTTCTGCTTTCTCCCGCCTAGGAAAAGTTTGTTTTTTCCTTCAAACTCAACTTTGAGTGCACTAACAACATATTGAGTATAAGGCACTATTGTTAGGTTTAAGAATTGCTTGGAAATATGGTGTCAAGGACATTTTTATGAAAGGTGATTTAAAATTTATTGTCAAGCAAGTCATAAAACTTTATGCCACAAAAAATCAGCGAATGAAACGATATAAGTGTGCATTTTGGGATCTTATTGAGATGTTTGATTCATTCAACATTGTGCATCATGACAAAAAGTTTAATGATTTGGTAGAAAAAATTGCATTGTGGGGATCTTGGTTTGGTAATTGTACAATTTCCCATATTGTGAATATGATGTTGAGGTGTTGACAAGACCCTCATCCCTGACAATATTAAACATTGGCAATTTTTTGATAATGATGCTATGATCAGAAGATTTCTTTAGAATAAGGGAGAGTTTTCTGATCAATACATTGATTGGGAGCCAATGGTGTGTACAGCAGAGGGTAAAGAAACCTTGTTTGGAAAAGGCATTATCCAACTAAAAACTAATACCATTCCTAGAGTTCTGGTTTCTCTTGAATCCAACTTTGATTATGTTGATTGCATTATTAATAGACATATGGAAGCCTCAAGGGATGTTGAGGAGCATGATCTTGGCACAAAGGAGAAACCAAGGAAGATTTGGTTGGGTAGCAATCTTAGCAAGGAGGAGAAGCATTCATACATCCAATTGTTAAAAAAACACCAAGACTGCATGGCGTGGACCTATTCTGAATTAAAAGCATATAGAGAGGATCTGTTTCAACATGAGTTTCCTTTGGAGTCCAATGTAAATCCATTTAGGTAGAAATAGACCCCAATCAATCCACTCTTATCTCTTAAAATGCAAGAAGAACTGAAGAAACTAAGAGATAGAGGGATTATTCAGCCCATAAGGTATTCTTCTTGGGTTGTAAATTAAGTACCAATTAGAAATAAGAATAGTGACATCAGGATGTGTGTGGATTTCAGGAATCTAAATAGAGCATCAATGAAGGATAATTATCCTTTACCAAACATGGATAACATGTTGCAGTTAGTGACTAGTTTTGAATTTCTCTCTACCTTGGATGGTTTCTCTGGTTATAACCAAGTGGTGGTGAAGGAACCAGAAAGAATCAAGAAAACCTTTACCACTCCTTGGGGGACGCATGTATATGTTAGGATGCCCTTTGTTTTTATGAATGTTGGAGCCACCTTTCAAAGAGAAATGGATGTTTCTTTTGTTGGTTACATCAACGAGTTTATTGTTTTTTACTAGGATGATGTAACTATGTTTTACAAGAAGAGAAGTGATCACTTTTTACACGTGGAGAAGATGCTGATAAGATGTAGAGGATATGGCATCTCACTCAATCCAAAGAAATGTCATTTTGGAGTGCAGAAGGAAAAGTTGCTTGGTCACATTGTGTCACAAGAAGGGGTAATGATTGATCCAGAAAGGGTAGGGGCCATCAACAAGGTCTCAATTCCAAGAACTAAGAAAGGAATTCAGTCCTTCTTTGGGCAGATAAACTTTATCAGAAGGTTCATATCAAACTTTGCTGAGTTGACCATTCCAATCACTTCCATGCTAAAGAAGGACCAGGTCATAAAATGGAAGCAGGCTACCATCCAATATTTCAATGGGATCAAAGAGGCATTGAAAAATGCCCCTGTTTTAGTGGCTCCAGACAATAAGAAGCATTTCCAACTGTTTTCCTTTGCTTCAGAGAACACTATTGCTTCTTTCTTGCTACAGAAGGATGATGAAGGGGCTGAGAGGCCTATTGCCTTTTCCAGTAAGGAATTGCAGGGGCTGAGATGAAATACACTATTATGGAGAAGCAGTAATTTGCCTTGGTAAAAGCAACAAAGGTTTTCAAGCCTTACATTCTAAGCTCAAAATTTGTTTCTTATGTTCCCCACCATGGTGAAGGACATCTTATCAGAGATGGAGGTTTCAAGCAAAAGATGCAGATGGGTGAACAAGTTGCAAGAAAATGACATGGATATCCAAACCATGAAGTTGGTAAGAGGTTTGGGCTTGGCTAAGCTTATGGCTGAGAGAAACTTGTAAACTATTGAGGTAAATGAGGTGGAAGAGGAAAGGGTAGGTGTTTTTGAAAATTTTATGGGTTCTGAGTGGTACAAGGATGTGATTTTTTTATCTCAGACACTTATACTACCCTGAGTATTTAAGTAAGAACCAGAAAAGAGCTCTTAAGTTGGCCTCCCAGAAATATGTCATTACATATTATGGGTTAGCTTGGAAGAACCTTGAGGGAGTTCTCTTAAGGTGCATTACTGAAGATGAAGCCCCCAAGATAATTGTTGATCTTCATGGAGGAGTTTGTGGGGGGAATTTTGCTGCAAGAGTTACAACACACAAGATCCTGAGGGCTGGTTATTGGTGGCCAACTCTCTTTAAGGATACAACCTTGTTAGTCAGAAGATGTGAGAGTTACTAGTGTTTCTCTGGAAGACTGAAAGCTTCAAGATCCCTGCCTTTGTAGCCTGTATCAATTAAAGCCCCATTCAAACAATGGGGAATGGAATTCATTGGTGAGATTTCATACCCTTCAAGTGCTGGCCATAAATGGATTCTTGTAGCCACTGATTACTTTACCAAATGGGTGGAGGCAATCCCTACCAAGAAGGCAACACACCAAATTGTTATGTATTTTGTGTTGAACCATATCATCTGTAGGTTTGGAGTGCCATTCAAAATTGTAGCTGACAATGCTATGAGTTTCAGAGCTAAACCTCTGGTGACAATGTGTAAAGAGTATGGGATCAACTTGACATATGCCTCTAATTACAATCCCCAAGGAAATGGACAAGCTGAGTCCAGTAATAAAAACTTTTTGAAGATTATCAGAAGAACCTGGAGCTGAACAAGAGAAAATGGGGTGAACAGTTGAAGTTTTCTATTTAGTATGATAGAATCACTGTCAAGAGAGCTACTAAAAAGATTCCATTTGAGTTAGGGTATGAAACTCAGGCCCTGCTACCCCTGCATATGTAACTATCCTCATATCATTTCATTCAACAGCTGGAAGATCAAGAGGTTAGTCCTTATGATGCTCGCATTAACTAGATCGTTGAACTTGACGAAGAAAGGAGGGCATCCCACCAAAGTCATGTAAAGTTTAGAGAAAAGCTAAATAAGCTATTTGGCAAAAAGGTCAGTCCCAGAGATTTCAACGTTGGAGATCTTGTGCTGATATGGGATAATAGGCATGAAGATAAGGGCAGGCATGGCAAATTTGACTCATTATGAATGGGCCCTTACTCCATTGATATTAGAATTGGTGAACATACATTCTTTTTGAATCATTTGGATGGTGAATTGCTTGAATTTTCTGTTAATGGTAGGCATTTGAAGAATTTCTTGGATTGATTCCCTAGAATCAAGGTAAACATATTTTCTACAGTGTATAGCTTGTTGTTTGTTTCCTATCTTTTTTGTTTTTGCTTGTTTTGGTCCTTGGTGACCTATTTTTGTTGGTTTCTCTGTTTCATTTTTGGGAGATGGCTCTGTTTCTTTGCTCTGCAAACTAACTTAGTTTTCCAATGGATATTTTGGCACTTGGTCTACCTTTATGCTTGTGGCACTCACAGGGAGTGCCCATCCCCAAGTCGGAGCCGATGTTGGTGCTCAAAATAGTATCGCCTCATTTTGCCTTTGAAATCTATTGATTTACGGTCTCTGTCATTTTTTATCTCCTCGTGTTTTACCTGAAAAGACTTTGTCTTCCTTTTTTTTTCCATAATCAATCCTCCCTTGGGTCAAAGATCACTTATGGATTCATAGTTAACTCCTCGTTTCTCTGTTTCTCTGAAGGGGTCTATAATTTGGGTCTCCCGTTCTCTGTTCATCTAAAAACTTGGCCTCTCCCATTATTTTTGTATTTCATAGTCAGGATTTGTTGTCCTTGTCATTTTTTGTCCTAAATACTTGAATAAAAAAGAATGGATGTAGCTCAGAAGAACACATTTGATCCTTGTAACATTTTTGAATTCTCTGTTCTTGGAGAAAATTTCATCTCTAAGCTCAAATGGTCATTTTTCTACATTTTACGATTTGACTGGTGCTTCTCCTGGTCAAATTTACATCCTTGCATTGACAGGGAATGTGGCCTCTTTTGGTTGAACACGGCTCGACAAGGTACTTCAAAAATTCTATGAATCGCCTCGACTCAAAAAAGTTCCACGGGGAGGAATGACACTCTTTTGAAGATTTTATTTTTGTTTTGGCCTTGGAGTAGCGCCGGGAGGACACGTGGAGGTTTCCGTTGCTTCGCCTTGACTTAGATAAATTTTTATGTAGTTGGATACAATTTGGCAGGACAGGGACATGTGGTGAGTCCGCGCTTTTTAGGATCTCATAGCACTATTTTGAAATTGCGCCATGGAGACACGTGGAGGCTTTCACTAGGTCTTGATATAATTATACTTTTCAAAAGGTTTTGGGAGGTCTAGGAAAGGTGGAGGAACCACACATGTTTGTGGACCGGTCCTTGAGTTTCATTTTAAAGAAGCGCTAGGAGGACACTTGGAGGCCTCCGCTAACTTTGCATTTTGCTTGGAATTTTCAACGGCCAAAGGAGATTTCCTTGGACCCTAACACATGGCTCCTTCTATTGATCTTTAAGCCTTCAAACAAATTTTTCTGGGCCAGGACACATGGCGAGACCACACTCTTTCAAGGTCTCAAAATTTGGGGACCATCTAAAGATGCGCCATTGTGACACGTGGTAATTTGAAAACTAAAAAGGACGGGGAAGCAGACCATCGGAGGCAACTTGGATTTTTGCCTCTTGTCATCAAAGGGATTAAAATATCAAAATGGCCAGCAAGCCCGACAAAGTATCAGTCAAAATTTGTTTCATAGTCAATGACAGTGGTGCGGACTCTCGAGGGAAATTTAGAAAATTTTCCTTTTTGGGAGAAAGGAGTTAAAAGTGTAAAAGGAAGCATGGTTCTACTAGGACCCATGTTAGAAACTAGAAGTGGAAGGGCAGAGCTACAGGGAAAACATGGAAAAATTTCCCTTTTCTAAAAAAGAAGTGAAATAGCTGAATTTAGCTGCGGTTCCTTTGGCACCCACCTTGGGACACGTGTCAAGATCATTTCTCAAGGGCAGAGGTGCGGAGCAAAATGTGAAAAAAAATCATTTTTTCAAAAGGTTTTAAAAGGAAAAAAGGAACACCTTGGCCCATTTTAAATTGGATCTTCCACGTGGATGGCCCAAATTCAAAGTAGAGATCATGATGCGGGAGCATAACTTGCAGAGGCCATAACTTTTGATCCGACCGTTGGATCGTCCTGAAATTTTACAGGGTGGTAGATATACATTAGTACTACGCTGAAGTTAACTTTTCTTGCAAGGTTGTGCTCATTTTGGCACATTTTCGGGCTCGGATTCCGTCATCTAGTGGCCTAAAATTGGCTCCGAATGTTTTTTCCGCTTTTGACTAGGTCTTAGAACTTTAATAACTTTTGTTGTGCTTGTCAGAATAAGTCCAAATTTCGCGTGAGCCCTAATTTATGAATGCATATTTGGCACGAAAATTTTGGGGTCAATCCGAGTTGTTTTGAATTTTAGGGTTTTTTGGCGTTTTTGGGTTTTTGGCATTTTAGGGTTTTAGAGTAGTCTTGAAATAAAAGGAGAATTGTAATGATGTAATAGATCAGTGTGAATTCCAGAATGAGAATTAAGCTATTGTGAAACTCCTGGTTTTATTTGCAAAGCTGTTTATGTGTGTTTTTGGAGGTATTTCAACCTCTTGCAGCTGGATTCACATCAGATCAACGGCAGATGTGTGTCTGAATCTGATTTTCCCCCCATTTTTACTAAAAAGCTCCTGTAAATGCGAGTCTTCATGATTTCTTGGTATTTCCTACATGCCAAATAAAGAGGAGAGTTAATTTTAATATCTAAGTTTGGTGGGGAAGATTTGGGGACGTCTTTCGGCATTAAAATGATCTAACCCTTGGGCTCGATCAAATTTTCCATTTTCTTCTCCCGAGAACGAAAGGAACCAAATTTGAAAGATTAGGGGCATAAGTGGTTGGCGAATAGAGGGAAGAGTGATCTACCAGAAGAAGGAGTTAAATGCGGGAGATATTCGAAGGGATCTGCCCCCTGAGCACTTGACAACTTTTTATAGATCTGATTCTGGGAATTGCGATCGAGATCATGGAGAACATTGGTGCACTCAATGTCTAGATTTTTGGGGGGAAAACTCTGTTATAAAATGTTATAAATGGCACAAATTTATCGTGTAAATGGTTGGAGTGTTAGAGGTTGGGACTAATTTTCTAATAGAAAAAGCTTGATAGAGTCTGTCTTTTTTGAGAAGTCGTCTAAGAAGCCTGTATATCTCTTTTGTATTAAATTTGATTGGGTCAAGGTGGTTGTGAGTGTACAACCATTGAAAAGCTCCGAGATCATTCTAGAAACTTTCCCCTGCTGTAAAGTTAATCAAACTTGAGTTATTCTATGTTGATCTTGAGCAAAATGTGTCTGTTTCATTTCTGAATGTCTGCAAATAGTTTTTCTTGTTCCTATTGCAATCTTGTATCAAAATCTGTCTCAATCACATAGGTCTCAATCCTTGTGACAGTTTAGTGGCATCTGTAATTTCATTTCTCAGAAGAGCTTTCATCTAGGAGTGAAATAAACGATTTAAAATCACTTTTCTTTCATATGTTGATAGAGATTGTCTGTAAGCCTCTAGGTGTACCTCAGGTGTGATTGGGCTTAGATCTTGATGCTTTGTTGGGTTTTCTAACTCAAGCCTTTGTGCTAGAATCTCATAGGTTGTGTGAAAAGGTGCAAATCTGGGCCTCCATTGAAGCACATATTCTGGTTACAGAAACATTTTAGCTGTTCTGTGGCATTTTGTTGGTTTAGCATTCCAGTTTGTAGAAGCTCTCAAAGATATGGTGAATTAAGTCCATCCTGCCTCACCTCCCACAAAAAATCTACTTAAAAATAACCAATCCTACCTATACTACCCATGTTTACCCTGTGTGTATAGAAATGCATAATTTCCATTACCAAAACATGCAGAAACAATCAGGGTTCCAAATGTCTTTATTAGCCTGAACCTTGTCTAGAAAATATCTCCACTATCTAGAGTGACAACTCGTGAGAGTTAAATTTTGCTGCATTGATCATATTTTCTCCAAGGTCTTATTCATAACCTCACAGAGAAGGATATCTCCATCTCCTCCATAAACAACAGACTATAAAAGGGTCCTCTCACCCTGGTTGAAAGGCATAACCATAAAGTAGTGAGGATAGATAAAATCCTCTTGAGGGTGCTATCTATTTCTCCACATTTGAGTGATACAGGGCCAGTTAGATCCCATCCCAGGCTACAAAATGACCCACCATGATCTATATGTCCCTAAGCTTCCTGTCAATACTTGTGATGTTGCTCAGACTTTGAGGGAGAATCAATTTGGGTACCAACAGGCACTACACAAGTTCAATCTTTAGGACTTGCAAGATCGATATTCAAATTTCACCTTTCTTGCAAAATCTCGAATCCAATGCATCTAGTCTAATATCCAATCTTTATTGGTAATAAATCAAACAAATAAAAACTTAAATACCAATTACAAATCAAAATCAATTAAATATAGCTAAAAAATCAAATAAATGTAAATTAGTAATCGTATGTGAAATGTGTGATGTGAACAAAGAAGGGGAAGTCTATCATTAGGTTGATTTCGAGGGACCAAAACATAAAGGAGGAATATGGTTGTAGAAGAATGAGTTAAAGGGAGGAGAAGGAATTGGGAGAGGATAATGTTAGGGGGGACCATTTTGTGGAAGTTATATTTTTTAGAGGAGGAAGATATGTGTCATGTGTATTTTTTGTCAATTATTTGAAGAGAAGTGGGATTGTAGTGTCCCGCATAAAACAAAAATAATAATAATAATAATAATAATAATTTGAAATAAAATAATATTGAATGTTGGTTTGTGTTAGGGGAGTCACAACTTTTTAATCCCTTTTCTGTAGAACATGGAGAGTGACACATCCTAGACGACCTTTCAAATTTGTCACGGTCCTTGCATAATAGTACAAACACTCTATCCAAGATCCAAAGGAGTCAACCACAATAGAAACCAGGTTAACATTGTTGAATTAATAGTATATCGATAGTTGCACTGATTTTAAGGTCCTATTATATGCCATTAAAGATTATCTATTATCATTGATGGAACATTTCAACAGAGTATAGACATGTTAAGCAGTTCGAGAACAAGTTTATGTATTTTTGCTTATTGACTTATATTGTTACCTAAATTTTCTCCTCAGTCTCCTATATACAAATTGTTTGATTTGGATCTATACCCTTGTTTGAAGAAGGTTTTTATTATCTTGGAAATGAATTACTACCTGCTCCTGTTTTGTTTGTTGTATGCAATAAAACAAGAAGAGGTTCAGTAGTAGAAGGCATTTTAGGGCGCATAATTTCTATCCATATTGATGTTGCTTTTTATGCATTCTTTGTACCTGTGATACATAACATTGTAACCTGCGCAACAACACTCTCAAGGTACACAATAGAAACCACTTTGTTCAAAGTAGTTATTATTTAGATAAAAACATTGGAAGTTCCCTTTCCTACTGTTCCATTTATGTCTCTGTAAGAGTTTTCTCCTTCACTCTTTCCTACCGCAGAGTGGAGTTGTGAAGGCACCCAAGGGCGTCCCAACAAGCTTCAATGGGGATAGGCACCTTAGGACAATGCACGGTCATCCATTAAAACATTTTGGAAAAAATACTTTTTTACGATTTTCTCTCAGTATGCACCAAAACGGATATTTTGACCAAGAACATGAACTGTTTGACAAAACGCTTCTTTAAAATGTGTGTTTTTGGGACCCATGGTTACAGATTTTCCCTTATTTTTGATATGGATCTTGTCATGAAAATAAAAGGATTTTTTACATTTTCTTCTTTACCTTAGATGTTGGAGACTACTCCAAACCTTTGTCAAAATAAGAGCTTTGCGTCATTTGTTTTGACATGTGTGCAACACGCCAAATCTTAAAGATGAGGCACCTGACCAGTTTAAAATAGAATGTCTCATATTTTTGAATAGGAGGCCTTGGAAAAGTAAATGGGGTATTCAGCAAAAAGCATCCAAAGAAATGTCATCTCATGGAATTTCACTGTTAAAGGATCTACGTAAATAGGTTGAGAAAAAAGGTTTATACAACCATGAAATGGGCTTCAATATGTCTACTTGGTGTAGTGTTCTTTAGCATTGGTTGATGCACGTGGAGTTGTGAGTGCAACGTGTTTTTCAAAAAATAATAATAAAACAAATAAATATGGGAAGAGTTTAGAAAAAAAATCTGATAAAATAATTCTTGGAGCTTCAAATCTAGGTGGTTCGTGTGGTGTGAGAGATGCAGGTTGTAAATTTGGATTCATAGTCAAATGCTTGGCTTGAATGTGGTGGCTCACCATTTTGGGTAAAGCTTTGGCGAAAGGGAAATGGTGTCACAATGAAATAAGAGTAGGATCCTCCTAGTATCATCTTTGATACCTTAATCCAGTTATTTTGTGAGAAAAGTTGGCCCTTGCAAAGTTCGACAATCATTTTGGACCCTCGTACCTTGTGCACATTGTGCTTGTTCAGAGCCACATTGGTTGATTCATTGTTATTTAGGAATGGTATCCTTTACCTTCATCCTTTATAATTTTCATATTTTCATTTCTTCATTTACAATTTAATAGAAATAACAAACTGTTGGATAATCATATAAGTGGATATTTATCCAAACTTGTATAGTGTAAAACAACAAAAGTTCATCGTGTGAAATTACGTAACTGATTTACACCTTGACCAACAACCATGATGGATACCACAATATTATATGTTTCTAACCCAAAGTATTATAAGTAGGTGCTCATGTCCATGGTTACTGGTGGAAGTTAGATGATTCATCAACTAAACACAACGTTTTTCGTTTACTTACAAAGTTAGAAAATCACCCACTTTAAGATACTTTCAAAACACCATTCTGAGCCCCATAAAAGAGATTTCAAGCGTCATATATGTTCCTTGTTATGTCAAGAGTCGCATCAAGCATTATTGACCTTGGTTGATCATTTGTGCTCTCTTCGCCGCCCCACTAGGAGTCATGCTAGCCCATTCTACAGTTTTGGGAAGATATTAAACTAAAAGTTGGGTTTCATTTTGTCTCACCATTTGGAACTTTAGTGAAGGAATGCTCTTCCACCTTCGAAAACCTCTATTATTTCTATTATATAATTTCTTACAACTTTCATTTTGGGAAAATCACATTTCTAGCTAGTTTGTCAAAAGGGTTTTGCAGGCCTCTGATAACAATTTGACTAGGTCAAACTAGACCAATTATGATTGGTGGCTCTAAAAAACCCGTCATTGTTTCTAACTCTTTCTCCAGTTCCCAGTTCTATTAACTATGGTGCATTCTCTATATATAGGAAAACTTGTAGGGAAATTCCCATTGCACATTCATCCATCAAACATCAGTTTTGGATGTGGTTTTCTAATCGCTCAAGCTAAAATTGGGGTAGTTTTGCAACGAGGACAATTACGAATGATGGCCTCGGAAAACTAGTCGTAAATTATAAATCGTTTGTCAATTCTAAATTCCGCAAGTTTCCTGTTAGTTCTTGGTAAATAGGATTACACAAAGGAACTTAACTATTATGTGTTTGTCCATCAGAACACATTTTTCAAATGTGGTTCCTTAGTCTCTAAGCCAAATTTATATGCTTTTGCAGCTATTAGAAAAATGTAAAATAAGCTCGTAGGATTTAGTTAAGATAATAAACTCTCATGAATTTTTTTTTAAACTTAGAAATAGTTGTATGAAACTCTCTTGTGGCTTTTTGTGTGAAATTTGACTTTTGGAAAAATAGTGTTTCTCTCTCTTCCCTATATCTTTCGCTCTCCTCCCTTAGATAGGAAATAAAATGAAATGAAATGAATATATTTACCTAACCCTCTATTTTTGCGTGTGCATTATTATTATTGTGTAAATGAAAAACTAAATAAGATACTTATATAATATTTAGGTGGATGCCCATACCAGTGATTTTTCACTTACTCATGCTCACATGGTTTTGCAGGGTGTAATAAGATGGGGAAATGGTATGGTTGCAATTCATTTGTGTATTGTTGTAATTTATATATGATAATGAAAAAAATGTATTTCTATGTTTATATTAAAGTTTCATCCTTCTATTGCTTTCAGATAAAAGATTATACTTGTCGTGCATGAAGTTTAAATAAACTTGTAATTTTTATTTCTTATCAAGTTTTAATAGCTATCCAAATATTACTTGATGTTCTTCTTGAATTCATTTATAGCTATGTTGTGATATCTACATCAAGTAAGGTAGAAAGAAGTACCTCTATATAAATAAACATGGAATTGTGCTCTAAACACTTCAATTTTTCATCTTCCCTCTATTATTGCATGATTAGTAGGTGAGCTTCGACACTAGATAGTTGAGAACAACGTGAGATTGCTCCATATTGAGTGATCCCCACTCTGATCATAACCATCCTAAGGATGTAAGCTAGTGTTTACCAACTAATAGTTCTACTCTCATGTTTCGTGCTTCGCTAAAACCTCATGATGATGGGTTGTGCCTTTTGCATTACTCTTTGTGAATTTTGTACTAGTATAAACCTCTAAACCTAGTCCTAATGAGGTGTTGATCCTAATGTAAATTAAAACTCATGATTCATCCCATAGATTTAGCGTTAAGCATGTTATGTACTTATGAAATGAGGGTTTAGAGCATGAGTGGAACCCACGTCATAAGATATCAAGGTATGAAACTTGCAAGTTTGAATTCCTTTCTCCTAAGAAATGGGGGGTGTTATCATGGCATGAGTGTTCTAGTTTTTTATAAGTTATGGGGGTAAGCATAATTGTTTCCCTGGTTTATCCTTCTAATATGGTGTAGGCCCCTTTTAGGTGATAATGGAAATTCGTCAAAAGTGGACCTCTTATGGGAATTAGGGTGAATTACATATTAATATAATTTATCCAGTGAGAAGGGTAGTCACTCGAGGATCATAGGGTGTATAGAATTGTAATTTCATATCCCATTATAATACACATCTAATACTTGAATTTCCCAGGGATAACCCAAACTTGGTTAACTGTGAAATCATACTCGTTAGGATATTAGTGATTAAGTAAAGGACATATGACATATGATTATGAAATATTGTAAATATTGATTTATAAGGATTTCAAACGCGTAAAATTTTTTAAATTTTACATTTTAATGCCTTTTCCCCTCTTAGATAAATGTGTCACCTAGTATGTAGTAGTGGATTAACATGTGCTTCTTGTATGGTGTAATTTTTCCCCCATCCATGAATTCTTTTGAAGTTAATATATCGCGGAGCCTCTCTCTAGGTTATTGGTGAAGGAATACTCTAATGCATATTCACCCAATGATTTAAATTGTTTCCTAGAAGGCATTTGAAAAGCATATCATTTTTGGGTTGTCATGTTATATGCATTTAATACATGAGTGTTTAACAATGATGAAATGAGTAGTTAGGTGCAAGGCCACCACTCTTTGTAGTCAAAAATCATTAAGTGTAATTTATGTGTCATTTGAATTAAAATTGTTCTAAAAAAATGCCAATAGTGAGACCCAAGTATGATGTAAGTGTAAAGAGAGTTTGAGAGTTAACAAGATATTGGGTTAGGAATAATGTCATACTTGAAGTCCTTATAGCTCGACTAGACAATTTCATGTTTTTAAAAATAAGTATGAATTGCTCTTTATGAAATCAAAATTTTTAGCAAACTAAAAATATATATAAATCTATATAAATTTTCTTGATGTGAAAATGTTGAATGGATTCAAAAAAGTTATTGAACTATAACAACTGTAATAGGAAAATAAAGATACCCTAATAGAAAAAAATGTTATGCGAAGAGGTATCTTGAATCTAAATCTCCCTTAAATATTAATATTGATTCACTGACTTCATGTTAGTTCCCCTTGTGTAAGAAGGGTAAAATTTAAACACCAAATAAACGTTTGGGAAGTTGAACCCTAATATAAGAATGAGAGAATTAGGAATTTTGTATGCATTTTGAAATATGGTAAACAATTATTTAGGTTATGGAGATTATCGTAAGGGATAAAGAGGCAAATTAAACTGTTTTCATATTGTAATCTAAATGTTAAATAAATTTAAGAATATGAAGGTGGAAAAAGAGAATTTATCCTTGCATGAAAAATTATCTTGGAATTTTAATCATAACTAAGATGTTACCATGGTATTGTTGTGTTGTGTATTTGCCAATCCTTGGGTTCCTTTTATTGTTTGGTCGTTGTTAGTATTCATTCATTAGGTAAAGTATGGTATCACCAAGTATATGGTGTTATCGTGTTGTCTATGTGGGTCGATGTTTTGTGTAAGTGTCTTGTGTGATGTTAAGTTTATTTATTGGAGCCCATGTGGTGTTGTGTAGTGAGCATTTAAGTCAAAAATACATATATCCCGATATTTCGATTGTTTTATTTGTGTGTTAGTTTCCGGGCGTTATAGGGATATGACATGTAGGGCGTGGAGAAGAAACAGTTTGGAGATATCTTAGAAAGAAATGTGTTGAGAATGAATAGTTTAAAGAAAAACTTGATTTTTTTAATCAAAGTGGAAGTCAACAATTGTTAAGGAAACTACAATTTTTCATTGAGGGTTCATTATGTTTTCATTTTCATGTCCATGTATGATAATGTTTTCTCTTCAAATTTGAAAAATGCGTTTAAGGTCCCGAGTCATAAGATTTTGTATTAAGTGGTGAACGAGTTATGGGACATGATTAAAGAATTAATGAGTAACACAATACATAAAAATAGAAACCATTTATTTATATAACTAATAAAACCATTACCAGGATATATTTAATATTTTCATTAAATGTAGGTAACTTTTCCTGAGGTCCTTAATCATTGTTCTGTTTGAATGCAATTTCTAAAACCATTGTGGACATTTTCAGGTATATATATGAAACTTCAATGATGATGGTAATGTGGTCCCACTTCATCTCTATGGAATTTCTATCCTTGGAAGGGTAAGCCGTGACTTTACACTAATCAAACTATCCCAGAAATCCAAATATTTTGAATAAATCTTGATCCTAGAAGACCGCATATTCAACAATTTAGACATTGTCTAACTTTGTCAATAACTAAAAGAAATTTTTTTCTCTTTGTGCATTTGAAATGCAGATAAATAAATATCCATGGATTCTATGTAAAAGTTCAATAAAAAATTATTTATTAACAACCAGAACCCTAAAATTCTACCAAAAGATTACGTCTTCATATGTCCATATGTTTAACTGTGTCCTTGTAAAGACTAAAAACCACATTACATATAAGCTAAAACTATATTTTTTCACTGATCTGAAAAGAATAAAAATGTATATGAATTCTGCATAGCCTTGACTATTAAAATCAGCAACCTGATATCTCTAACAATTTCTTTGATGTCCTAAGGGGGAAAGAATCATTAAACATACCATCACACTGATTCGTGGCATGAAGGGCGTACTGGAACCCCATAGGATGAGAGAAAATTAGGTGAAAAGAAAATTAAAAACGCATGTTGAAAAGAAGAACATAAAAACACTTTGTCTACTTTTTCTCATGGGACTCATCAAAGTCCCCCTCCACTTCCATGAAACTGCATTGACTCGACCCCATCCCTTTCCCATGGTGTCTACCATGAGGTTGCACCTTCCTAAAACTAGGCTTCAATGACCCCGAAAACTTTCTTGTTGATGACTCTCAGTAATTCCTTCCAAGTGACAAACTTGACCTGTCATTTTTCATTGCATAATAATACAAGAACTTTATTTGAGATCCGGAGGCATCAACCATGTTGAATCCCAAATTAACGTTGTAAATCTAGAAGTAAAGGATGAAATATGTGGGACCTATCGAAATGTGTGGATGGTTGTAACCTATGGAAGATAACGATGAGGGTAATTAAAAATGCTTACATGAATCAACTGAGGATTGCATGAATCAACGGTGGAGATTGGTGTGATGAATGACCACATAGTAATTATCATAGGCACAAACACCTTCAGTGTGAAAATACTTTGAACAAGTTAATTTTCAAGTGAACATATAAATGGCCAAAACCCCTCACAATATTCCAATTCTTTCGATCTAGCCTACACACATGCATATCAAAAAGGGAAAGTGTTTTTAATGAATTTCAGTAATAAGGGCACCCAAAAATCCTTTTATATCACTATAAAAAGATTTGAAATCCAAAATTTGAACCACAAGGCCCCAAAATGAAGTGAAACCAATTGTGTTTCCAAAACACTCTTCATCTCATTATAGAGTTGGAAAAACTACCAGTGGTTTGATCCCTAGTCAGAATATTAGCATGTAGTGCAGTCTCACAACATTAGTGGGGGTTTGACATGGTCAAAGTAGCTCAAATCATTACTAACTCTTTTTTAAGGTTGTAACGAAGAGAATTTTAAATTGTAATTGGTAAGGCCAAGTTGTAATTGGTATAAAATCGAATAACAAAATGTATATATGTGAATTGTAAACCAAATATTTTGTTTTGGATCTAGGGCATTCGAAAATACATCATAAAAAAATCTAAAACATAATATACAATATGAATTACAGTGATGTCTAGGTTCTAGCAATTGAATTTTAATCATTCTTACTTAAAATGTGCTTCTGTTAGAAATATTGTTCTCTAGAAAGGTGTATTTGTTTCTTGTCTTCCCTTTATGTTAGTGGAAGATTATGGATTGAGGTAAATCAAAATATCTTATTCCTACTTTAATTGCATCCCTACTATTCGGAGTATTTTGGACTAAATGGTTGAATTTTGTTTTTGCATAAATGTGTCAAAGTAAATCCAAGGGATTGTGAAAAATTGGTAAATGAGAAAATTTGTGAGAAAGGAGTTAATGAGTATTAAAACTTCCTTTTGTCCTAGATGGTTGTGGTTACCTTCTCTACTAATCTGCTTAACCATATTTATTGTTATCTTCTAGTCTATTATGACGGACTATCTTATCTAGCTTATTGGAAATTGTCCCCAAAATTGGCGGAAACAAACATCGTCCTAATTGAAAAATTAGAAAAATATAATTGGACTAATAAAAGGATGGATGTAGCTTTAGCCGATAAGGATCTTACAATCTACATGCATGAAAACATTATAAAAATGTATAAGGGAAATTTATAATGTAATGTAGTTTTTACTGCATGAGACCGGTCATCCGGTGCACTAAAGGTCTAAAAGAGATTCAACCACGTTGAAACCAATGTTAATGTCATAAATTTAGCAGTCATTAGACAGTTCCAAAATAAATAGAAAGTTAGGGGGAACTATGCTAAATGCTGTTCTCGCTAATAGCCGCCCTAAACTGACAACCATTATGGGTTAAATCAGACCTTCAAAATAAATCTGTAGCCCTAATATCTCCTCATTAAAAAGGACACAAGATAACACAGCTACAATATATATTTTTAAACCACTGCGAAAATGTTTTTGCTAAGATTTTACAGTGCAATTAAGAAAAATTGAAAACTCCAGAATCTTTAAACATCACACAAATCATTGAGGGTTTTGAATATTCAGGAGGGAATAATCGACATTAGGTTGTTTAAGTAATTGATTCTCATGCTTAAATTGATACATAAAATAATCCCATAAAAATGGAATCATAAAATGAATAAACCCTTAGAGAACGGACTCAAAACTTGGATAAACTAGTAAGAGGCCCTCTCTCTTTTTCCGTCGAAAATATCATCAATTCTGTTTGAAATATACCGTTCAAACGGCTGCCCAAAGCATGCAACTACTATAGTTTCACCCCATTCAACATGCAACTTCCGTTTTTTCCATGGAACGACTAAAAATAGAAAAAACAAAAAAACGCCTATCAAATTTAAGCTAATGAAAAACCGTGTAAACGCTCGTCAAATTTAAGCTCATGACATGAATGACTAGAAGCTATTTCTCATAAGGATAATGATTTTAGGTGTAAAAATAAATCAAGCAAAAGTAATTAAAAATCAAAATTAATGGATGTTTCTATTTTATTAATGAAATATGTAGATGTTTGTATTTCATTAATAATATATTAAGATGACTCTATTATTTTTATTTTATTTACATTCATAAATTTTCATTTCATTTATGGTAAATTTGGAAAAAATATCACAAATTTATAATGTATAGTGTCTATGTAATATTTAATTTATTAAATTTCAAATATATATATATATATAAGTCAAATTTTGGATATACATGTCATTTTTATGTTTAAATTATATATTTACCTATAAATCATGATGGTTATATTTCAAATGTGGTTGTATTTTGACATCTTAAATGTTGGGGTTAAACCATAAACCAGTGTTGTCCAAATCTATAATCACTTAAAGAATACAATCAATAAATATGGAATTTAACCAAAAGAAAAATAAACAAGAGAGAAAGATAACACCTGATATAACGTGGTTCACTCAGTGTGGGCTACGTCCACCAAGAAATGACCAATCTTATTATTCATTTCTTTACAGAGGAAATACAATGAAGATCTACTATCTTCCACACCTCTCAAGATGTACAACGCTTTCTCCTCACCAGCTACTCTTTCTTACTCTCCAAGGAAACTTACATTCAACAAATGTTATTCACACACTTCTAAACCCCAATTTTCATGTCTTTATACATATACAAATTTAGGGCACCTTCGTTGTGCGTTTACAACCATTAGATAAAATTTACAACCAAGATTAGATCTAATTCCCGTGACTTAAATATAAAGTTTCATACATAGGTAACTGACACCAGTTACCCTAAACGATGCCAGTTCCTACTTGATTTAACAGATACCAGTCCCCAGGTGACCAACATTGGTCAGCAGAATGACGTCAGTTATTGTGTATTCCAGAAAGTTAGTAAAACATGCTAATGTGAAGCAATTAAGCTCCACAACTCAACAATCTCCCACTTGGAGATAAATTATTGCATTGCATGTACAACTCCGTCCTTGAATCTTTTTTCCTTGGCTCATTTCTTTCTCTTCAAGTCTCAAACTCGAAGAACAATAGAATTGGAATGAATCTCCATCTCCTCATTTTCCAACTGCTTTGTTAACATATCCGCAGGGTTATCATTGGTATGAATTTTCTCCAAATTCAATTGACCATCCTCCAACACTTGTCATAGGAAGTGATATCTCAATTGAATATGTTTCATTCTTGAATGAAAAGCTGAGTTCTTTTCCAGATGAATCACACTTTGACTATCATATTACAACCTGCAATCCTCTTACTCCTTTTCAAACTCTCCCATGAACCTACTCATCCAAATCATCTATTTGCTATTTTCTATAGCTGCAACATACTTGGCCTTTATAGTAGACAAGGCCACAACCTTCTACAATCTAGAAATTTAGCTAATTGTCATCCCGCCTACTGTGAATACATATCCAGTGGTTCTTCTCCTACCATCCAAATCTCCATCCATATTTGAATCAAAATATCCTCATAAAGTAGTATCTAATCCTCTATAACATAATTGTATGCCAGATGTTCCTCTCAAATACCTAAGAATCAATTGTACTACTTTCCAATGCTCTTTACCTAGATTGTCCATAAATCTTCCCACAACTCCCACTTCTTGTGTAATGCTTGATATAGTATAAAAGATTACATTCATAAGACTTCCAACTACTAAAGCATATCGAACTCGTACCATTTACTAAAAATCCTCATGTGATATAGAACATTAACCTTTTCTCAATTTAAAGTGTCCAACCATAGGTATACTTACAGGTCTTGCATCCTACATTTTAAATATATCCAACACCTGATTGATATAATGTTTCTGAGCTAAATATAATTTCTTATTTTTCCTGTCTCTATGAATTTGTATGCCAAGGATTCTCTTTGCAGCTCCCAAATCCTTCATTTTAAATGTGTGAGATAACTTTTATTCAAGCTTACCAATGTCTTGCATACTAGATCCTATAATAAACATATCATCCACATAAAGTAACAAAATAATATATCTCACATTATTAATCTTATTGAAATAAAGACAATGGTCACATCCACATCTCATATAACCATGATCATGCATGAAACTATCAAACCTCATATACCATTGTCTTGGAGCTTGTTTGAGTTCATATAGGATCTTTTTCAACCTACACATATATTTCTCCTTACCCTTGACTTTGTAAACAAGTGGTTGTTGCATATAAATATCTTCCTCCAAATCACCATGAAGGAAATCCATCTTAACATCAAGCTATTCTAAATTCAAATCTTCTACTACAACTAAACTCAGAACAGTATGGTTGGAAGTCATTTTAATAACAGAAGAAAATATTTCACCAAAAATAGTGGACAATTAAGTGGACATAAAAACTTGAAATTTAAATACCGCGAGCATGGTTTTTAAACCACACTCACACAACTATTTTTATAGGCTCGGTGATTTCTGAAACTAAAACCACGCTCGCGGTTTACAAACCACGAGTTCAGTTTAAAACCGCGCTCACAGTCCTTTGAGACAAAAAAATAGACCCGTGACTCCTCATTTTCCCTCATTTTTCCTTTCCAACAGCGATTTCTCCTAGATCTTTGGCACTCCAGCTTTGAATACCCCCTAAAAATTACTCTTCGTACTTGTGGATAGCGATAGTTTCAACCTTTCCGCCAAGACAAAGAGGTAAGCCCTCGATTTTGATCAATTTGTTTGTATTTTAGGTTATTTTTTGTTTATGTATACAATTTTTTTGTTTTGTCATTTGCTCAACGAGATCGTAATCTTGTAAACAATCCTCAAAACCCTCCAAACATTCCAAAAAACCATCCTCCAAACATAGATCCGCCTCCTTTGGCTCCTTCTGTCCCCACGGAACCAACAGGAACACAAGATGATATCGTTGGAAAAATCCAACAAAATAAAATTTCCATTGAGAACCTTATTCAGAATATAAGACAAAATCATGCCACAAATCCATCCTGCATGACTTTAGCCAACACATTGCAAACATTGATTGGCGAAGTTGACTCCGTAACCAACCAAATAGACAGATGGAATACCTTTAGAGGTGATTTTAGGTAGTGGTATGCAAATAAATTATCCCATGTGGCTGTAAAAGCTAATTTTTTTGGAAAAGACCGCATTTGTGTATTATTTACTGAACTAAGAACCAATGCCCCCCGCAGTTACTTGCAAATGGTTCCCAATCCATTGGTGCCATGATGACCGAATCAAGAACAATTTTTGGAACCGATGGTGGATGGTTTTTTTATTATCCACCATGCAACAACAATGAGGTTCCCCTCTATTTTTTGAAGAAATTATATTGCGAGTTCGTGCTTAATGAGGTCCGAAATTATTTTGACTTTTCTGATTTTTATGGGTGAGGTGGAAAATCTACACAGAGTAGGCCTAGTGCACGCGTAAGTCAACCAAGGATCCCCCATGTCCCAAAACCCCCACTACCTTTAGTTATCCCTCCTACAGTGAAGGATGTTGTGGAGATTGACATACTACATGCATTGAGGGAGCTCACTAACACTCTAACTCAACATAGTGAGCATATTACATCTGGTGATGTCGGTGGAGGTGCTAGTTCTAGTGCACCCGCACCACTGTGGATCATGTGGTGCCGTATGCACTGTGGGCAAGACATCATTTGCTAGGATCACATGATTTCTTTTCTCTAGATGAGATGATGGTGGATGTTATTGGAACTGGTGCAAAGGATCTTTGGTCTTTCATAGGTAAATGTCAAATAAATATTTAATATATATACACAATAGTTTAATTCATCTTTGAGATTTTAATATATATGTATTTCATTGTAAGTTATGTACATACATGTAAAAATTAATTTTTTTTTATATTTTAAATAGAAATAGCCCGTGAAGGAAACATCTGATGTCAACATGCTAGCTACTGCAGCGAGGCATGTTACAAACGTAAGTTTCAAGTTGTACTTAAATTTCAAATTTTATTTGATTGTGCACTTTTATTATTATAATGTTTCACCTGTACATGTACATATTAATATATGTTTGTCTTATATATGTGCAAGAGCCTGGCGGGTCATCATCTGCTCTAGGAACTAAGGCTATTGGCACGCCTCACGTGAATTTTACACAAGTTAGTTTCTCTTTACACTTTATTTCTAATTGTGGAAGTTCACATGGATTATGTGTTGGCTCTGTTATATGGCAGTCATGTAGATTAATATTGATTTGTACATATTTGTTTGTATGGCTTATGACTTCCAGAGAGACTCCTCCATATATGTAGATTGTGGAGGCTGTTGTAGAAACTACCATAGCATTTGCAGATCTACTAATTGAGGTACAATTTTTCAAATTTGTTAAATTTATTTAGGAATTATTTATTATTACTTAAATCTACAATATCAAATTTTATACTTGAAATATTTAATTTTAAATTTAATTATTTGTATGTAGCTTACCTCTCATGAGTCTATTGTTGTCTCTGCCATGCGTCAATGACAAATTGATAGGGATCATGACATTGCGGTAAGATTTCACATGAATTTTAACTAAATTCTAAGTTTCTAAATTTTGAATGTATTTTTAAAATATGGGTGTTAAAAACTTGTTGTTTATGAATGTGCAGGTTGGGTTGCAAGCCTGCTTAGAGACGCCTAGGACCACATGGATGAAATCCGTAGTGGCATCTCCCTCCACTACATCCTCGGGTTGTGGACATGCTACTTCTATCAGGGCAAAGAGAGGGAAGATGTTTCATGATTAGATTCATAGGACGTGGATGTACATAGATATATATATATATATATGGGCCAGCTGGTCCTAATTATCGCGACCGCATGTGGTCCTATATGTATGACACACTTGGTTCGAGATGTACACATGTTATGAACTTATATTTTCAAAGACGTGCATTCAACACACTTAGTTTGATACATTATATATCCATGTGTTGGTTTTCATAACGATATTACTTCTATGTTTGATTCGAATTCATTGCACATGATATCCTTCTATGTATGTATATTCTATGTATATTAATTCTAGATATGTATGTTTGATTTAAAATCAAAAAACTATGGTGCAACATATATGAATATAACGTTACTATGGTGCAACATTGCATGGTACAATTGTTAAGAAATTAAGGGAAGCATGTGTATTCCTCCATCAACATGGGCAACTTATCATTTTCCTAGATTAACTCATGAAAAAAATAATTCATACCTTGAATCTTGAAATAAGATGTCTTGCCCTTGGGTCATTTGGTTTTTGAACTGTGTATTTAATTTTATTTATCAGAAGGATATTATTCATTTTACCATTGATGAGTATGGTGATGTATGACCAATCCATCTTTATATTGCCACCAATATCGTGATAGAAACTTTGGCTCAACAATATACCATACGTAGCTAGTATGTCTTCCACAAGTATTTCCATGTTGATTTTCTTGTCATGGAAGTCTACAAATTCTGGCTTGAGAATCTTTCACCTGGCCGAAAAGAGGTAATTATTTTGTTTTCATGTAGTAACAATGGCCAATATCAAGGCTGAGAGTAATACCAATAGAGTTAGCAAATTTTATAAGCATTACATTGTCAGAGGCGTCGGAGTCAATAATGCAATATATTCAATTTATAGGTCCATTGACCAACAAGGAAAGATAGAAAGGTTCTTATTTCCTAGAAGAGGAGGATTTTAAGGAAAGAAGGTTCTAGGAATGAGTGGTTCTAGGAATGAGAAGTGATTCTTTAGTGTTGGTAGGATTCTTGGAACATGTATTTTCACTACTTCCTTTGATAAACTAGACGAGGATTAAAGTGTTTTGCTTGGGAAGTAAAAGAAGAGGCTTATTTATTTTTTTGTGAGTGGGTGAACATTAAACAAGAGTAACTATTCATAGATCTAGATTATTCAGGATCTTTGTTGGGTGATTATGAACACAATAACCAATAATTGCATAACCATCTTCTTCTTCTCTTTCAATTTCTGATTCAACAATTTCTTGAAAAATTTGTAATTGTTGAAAAAGTTGTAATTGTCAAAAATTTTGAAAACAGTGGGTCGTAGCACCATACCGACTGTGTAGACACGTCTGGGTGGCTACATGAACGCTAGAGGAGGTGTCATTTCGGTGCGCAACAACGTTGTTGCTTCCGGGCTACCTTGTTCGAGCAGAGTTTCTTAAGAGCCCTAAGACCAAAAAAAAATTCAACTTCGACGGGTGACTACATGCACTCCATGGCACCTAAAGACATCTCGTTTGATCCTACACCTTGGAATAGGGACCCTATACAATAGCCTATTTTAGTTTTTTCCATCTCCAATCGGTGCTCTCGCTGCCCTATTGTTTGCAAATGCACCGAATAGTGTAGTTTGAGCGGGTGTAAGGCTAGCAAACGGTATATTTTACAAACGGAGGGTCGTGGCACCAAATAGACTATGCGTACACGTCCAGGTGGCTAGGTGAACACTAGAGGAGGCATCACTTTGGTGCGCAAAAATGTCGTTGCTTCCGGGCTACCTCGTTCGGGCGTAGTCCCTTAAGAGCCCTGAGACCAAAAAATTGTCCAACTTTGACAGGTGGCTACGCAAACTCCATGGCACCTAAGGATGTATCATTTGATCCTACACCTCAGCATAGGAACCCTCTACAATATCTTGTCTCGGTTTTTTCCATCTCTAATCGGTGCTCTCACTGCCCTATTGTTTGCAAACGTACCGAATAGTGTAGTTTAAGCCAATGTAAGGCTATCGAATGGTATCTTTTGCAAACGGTGGGACGTGGCACTGAACCAACTATGCAGACACATCTGAGTGGCTAGGTGAATGCTAGAGGATGTGCCATTTTGGTGTGCGACAACGTTGTTGCTTCTAGGCTACCTCGTTCAGGCGTAGTCTCTTGAGATCCCTGAGACCAAAAAAATGTTCAACTTTGACGGGTGACTACGCAAACTCCACAGCACCTAAGGATGTCTTATTCAATCCTAAACCTCAGTGTAGGGACCCTCTACAATAGCATGTCTCAATTTTTTCCCTCTCGAATAGGTGTTCTCGTTGCCCTATTGTTTGCAAACGTGCCGAATAGTGTAGTTTGAGCCAGTGTAAGGATGTCAAATGGTATATTTTACAAACGGTGAGTCGTGGCACCAAACCAACTTTGTGGACACATCCGGGTGGCCAGGTGAATGCTAGAGGAGGCATCATTTCGGTGTGTGACAACGTCATTGCTTCCGGGCTACCTCGTTCAAGCGTAGTCCATTAAGAGCCCTGAGACCAAAAAATCATTCAACTTCAATGAGTGACTACACAGACTCCGAGGCACCTAGAGATGTCATGTCTGATCCTACACATCGATGTAGGGACCCTCTACAATAGCCTATCTTAGTTTTTTCCATCTCTAATCAGTGCTCTCACTGCCCTATTTTTTGTAAATGCACCGAAAAGTGTAGTTTGAGCCAGTGTAAGGCTGTCAAACGGTATATTTTGCAAACGGTGGGTCGTGGCACCAAACCGACTATGTGGACATGTCTAAGTGACTAGGTGAATGATAGAGGAGGTGTCATTTCAGTGTGTGACAACATCATTGCTTCCAGGCTACCTCGTTTGAGTGTAGTCCCTTAAGAGCCATGAGACCAAATAATTGTTCAACTTCGACGGGCGCCTACGTAGACTCCGTGGCACCTAGAGACGTCTCGTTTGATTCTACACCTCGATGTAGGGACCATCTACAATATACTATATTAGTTTTTTCCTTCTCTAATCGGTGGTCTCGATGCCCTATTGTTTGCAAACACACCTAATAGTGTAGTTTGAGACAGTATAAGGATGGAAAATGGTATATTTTGCAAACGGTGGGTCGTGGCACCAAACCGACTATGCACACATGTATGGATGGTCTTGTAAACACTTGGAGAGGTGTCGTTTTGGTTCTCTAAGCTCCATGTCCTTCTTGGCTACCTCCTCCAGAGCCGAGAACCCCCTCCACAGGTACATAAATCATTGTTAATTGCTTCTCTTTTCTTGTAAAAATAATGAAAGCCTCTCTTAGCTTAGATAATTTATAATTCTCTACTCATAGTGCCAACCACGTGAAGGTGGGAGTTTTTTTGGCACCACTAACCTGCATATAAAAGTGTTAGTCAAAGAAATTTATGCTTCAAATCAAAACCATACTAGATATATACAAAATACACAAATTTAATAAAATATATGAACTTAAATTTATCTAACTAACAAATTTATATATACCAAAGCAATTATATATACCAAACATGAGCATTGTAAATTCATTCCAATGAACCATCAGGATCGGATCTACTCTGAATAGCGGACAAGATTGCTTCATGATCTGACTCTCAAACCTTCCAAAGAATCTTGTTATTAGGCCTTCATCGATATCTATATAGCTGAAAATTTGTTGCTAGAACTAGATGTGAATATAAGAGTATTTTTCTGTGTGTCTCAAAGTCTTCAAACACCCAAAACAGAGGATTTTTTTAATGGATACCGTCAAAGCCAAGTTCCAGTAACTACCACTGACCCTGTAGGGTATTCAATATCTTTGCCATCTATAACAGGAGAAGTCAACTTCTTTCTTTCCTCAATGCAATGACATAAGAAATTGTTTATTCCTTCTTCATTTTCTTCTGTTACAATAACTATAAACACATGTCCTATAAAAAAAAGGTTTCAACTCAAATTTAAATTTTACATATTAAAATTTCAATGGACATAACTCAATACAAAAATTATAAATAACAATAAATACCTTATCGCACCAAAATCAAAATTTTGTCAAATTCTTTGGATGTTGCAACTTCATCTACAGAAACAATTCGTAATGCTTGTGGAGGTTGATAACTAGGAAGCGAAGTTAGAGGCCTACAAATCCATCCATCCACCCATTCTTGTGAATCACACTTAGCAGTGACAAATTCGATACAAGATACACAAAAACATGTCAACTTTCTTGTCCATGTGGCCCACGAAGTAGCGTTTGAGCTACAAAATGAGTGCATATCATTGGACCCAGTGAGTGTCATACAATCCTCGTAGTTTGCAATTTTTTGTTCTTCTATCAACCAAAAATATCTGCGAACCATGGAAATTTCTTAAGAACCTCAGGCCATGTTGTCAATACACCATTCCACTATGTTCTTTGCATCTTTAAATTTAGCACCATCTTTGTACTTCAACTATTCTCTTGCAAGAGATCTTTTCATACATGCCCCTGCATCGTCATGCTCTCCTTTTCCATGTCCAACCTTAGTGAAACTCTAAATATGTTGCACACCCATCTTGACGTGCATCCTGCTCATCCAATAAAATAGTCGTGCATTCTTAAATTGAGACGTGCAATTATCTGACCATATATAATGTTGTTTGAAGTGAATGTCCCTATCAGACACATTTCCATAAAATAACTAGAAACACCGTTGCACAAATTCAGTAGAATGAGTATGATCATCACTGACAAAAATTGGTACTCTCTTAAAAAAATTGATGATTTTATATATTGTGAGGAGAATGTATAAATGCTATATTCATAAAAATGGCAACTTGTACTGAGCTATAATATTGTGATTGAACCTCCATTTGTGGTTGCAATGTGTAATTCTCTGCAAAATCGACCACTAAAATAATAGTACCAATAGGAAATGTGTCTTTGCATATCTTGAACTGTTCATCCAACCATCAAGCTCTGTGTGTATGCCTAGCATACTCATAAAAAATTGCATCCTTAAATTTTCTCATAAATTGAAAATCAGGCATATGTTTTGTAACTAGCTCACACCGTTTAGACTCTTTTCCATCTTTCAACTGATATGCAACTGATTTATATTTATCAAACTAAACTAAATTATTTCCTATTGCACGTTCAATTTTCTCATGGATGCAACTTTCCAATTTAGGTAATTCGCCACATGTACCATAACTTCCATCTAAACGATCCGGACTATAAAAAAATTGTCCAACTTCTTTTTCACAAAATATCGTAGGAATGAAATCCCTGGAAGATATTAGTGGAACTTGAACACCACATTCCGATAACATAGTTTCAGAATACAAAATAGAATGAATACATAAAAATTTAGCATAATGCATAGCAAATTCAACATGTTTTTTTTATTAAGGGCAAATAGTTTTGAAGGGACTATACCCTGTATACAAAAGGGCTCAAAAGCCAGATAGTCAAAATGAGAGATACAACATGTTGCCTACAACAAAAAGTGGTGCAAGCGTGGTTGATTTTCACATAGAATGGTTTTTACATTTCAAAAAAATGTTGACTAATTTTAATTTCCATATGCTCTTGTTCAAACTTACGAAAAAATTGAGTTTGAGTCATATCTAAAAAATACTTTGGATGTGGTTCGCGATTAATAGAACCAAATTTCTGTTTTACAAAATATCTTGTATTAGGTTAAACTCTAGTGTTATCATGCCAAAATTGAATAACAACTTCTCTTATAGCATCAGTATTATATTTGTCTTTACGTGGTGATCTAGTAGAAAATGCCCAAAAATCGGTGTTATTGAGTGATTGAAGGATATTACGTCTTTCAATTACTTTCATTAGATTTTTTCGATTAACTTGCAACATTCAACTTATTTGTGTAATCAAATGTTATTTTTTATTGATTCACTTATAACACTAGTTGCAAGTACATGATGCACAATATTACTATCCCTAGTGCGTCTCTTGACACCAACAGTGTGATATGCATCATGAAGGTTTTCATCAATTGTAGAGGTTTGACCACGTATATTAGATGTTGTCAATCCTAAGGTGTTTAATGTAGGTCTCATTTTATTCAATTTTATCAAACTAACCAACAATTGACATCTTTGGGAATCATTTAAAATTTCAAAATGATTATCCCAAATTTCAGTGGCTTTTCTTCTTATTTGCCGTTCAAAAAGTTTGTCACACATTGGTTTCAAAAAAAAATCATCAATTTCAATAAAATAATTAGGTTTCTTACGGAAAATCCTAGGAGGTGTTTTTGTCAAATTTTTCTTGTCTACAGTTTCAACCTAAATTTCTTTATTCACATTTTCATTGTCTCCTTCAATTTCAACATTTTCTATATCACAAGTATTTAATTCTTATTCAAAATTGACGGTAAAAACATCTTCATCACAAATATTTAATTCAACTTCAATATTGATAGTAGAAACATTACTTGGTTCCTCATTGCTTACAATAGTAGGGGTTGAAGATGAACCTCTTCTTAATTCACGAAGATTCTGTATTTGCTCAGCATTTTAAAATTTGTTTGTCTCTAATTTGTTTGGTGTTTTTTACTTAATGACTTCCTTTGTTGACTTTGTTTCTTGTCTCCCATGATGTTTTACTTCCGATGATAAGAAAAACGTGCAAAAAATGATAGAATTTTTCAGTAATTTGTATGGTAAAGTCAAACAATAAAAATCACATGGTAATTAGAACATTAGGATGCATATAAATATGATTTAACAGCCGCGATCGCGCTTTATAAACTACGATCGTGTTTTATAAAGCGTGATCGTGGTTCTTGTTTAAAAACCCGCGATTGCGGTTTGTAAACTGCGATCGCGGTTCTATTTGTATCATCAAATCTGACCCTAAGGCTCAGGAAATCTTTGTTTTTCCGCAACCAAAGCTATGGAAGGTCATTATGAAGTGTAAAGGGTCAAAAAACCTTCAAATTTGCTCTTCCATAGACTTGAACCATGCTAAAAATCTAAAAACATTTCACAAAAATGGTGCCATCGTGTAGGGGAGACTGTTAGCTTCGTAGAAATATTGATTTCAAAGTGAATAGAATAAGATAAATATCATTTTATAATTTTTTACTGACAATATGTCTTTAAGACATTTTTCCCACGAATGTTCATGTCTACGTTTAATACTGCAACTTGTGTTTTGCTTATCAAAATGTGATAAAAATTATACCATCCCAAGCGTGGAGAAATTCTATACATGTTAAAAAAATTAATTTTGATATTTTTTGATATAGTTATGGCGGAAAAATGGAAAGTGCTCTGTTTTCTACATATTTTTAGACCACTTTCACGCAAAAAATCATTAAAAAAATATTGCTCAAAAAAATACAAAATAAAATCCATCCCAAGATAAAAAACTACATATAACTTTTCACCAAAGGAAAATAATAACAAGATTTGGTCATCCAAATCGTGGGAAAACAGACTACAATCTTATAGGTTTTTTCAAAAACAAAAACCAAGTCATATAATTTTAAGTGATTAATATAGTTAAACTTGTCCTTTTTAAAAAAAATAGTATTTTCAAAACTAGATTCCAGATGCTACGATTCATATTTATATTTTTTTTTTCTAATTTTGAGTGTGCATATTGCTAATAATCCCTAAAAGTTGAGATTTTGTTGTTTTTTGCAATATGACGTCCACTTATGATCCCTTTTTTGTCCACCAACTTGGTACGCTTACCCCTTTGTATCTTTTCTTTTCACCCTCTTCCTCCTTGATCCTGTAAACCCACTTGTTCTATAATGTCCTCTTACCTTATGACAACTTGACTAAATCCCATGTCTGATTCTTTTACAAGGAGTCCATCTCCTCATCCATGTCATGTTCACACTGCACATGGGTATCCTCCTGCATTGCTTCTTCAGAACACTTGGGTTCACCATTATCATTTAATAATAAATAAGATAATGAAGGAGTAAATCTTTCTGGAGTTATGCATACCCCTTGTGACCTTCTCATTGAGATTTGGGGTACCTAGGGTTCATCCTATGCCTATTGCACATTCTTTTCAATCTTTGAAAGTGGCCGACGTCAGTTTCCTATAACCGAAGTTAATTCCTCTGTAGCCGAAATCAGTTCACCTAATTGAATCCTCTCCTGTTGTAACTAACACCGGTCACCCTGACCGATGCCAGTGTCTATGGCTTTTAATTTTAAATCCAAGAATTCAAAATTTTCAAAAACTCTTCACCCAATTCATTTTTGGGTACCAAAACTTGATCCCTATACATTCTCTTTTCATTCCAATCAATATTGCATCTCCTAACAATCTTAGTATATTCTAAATCTAAAAACCAGAATCTAAAATTACCATAACCATAACCAATGAAAGTACATCTCTTGGATTTAGCATCCAATTTCTTCATATTTTCCTTATCAACATGCGCAAAAGCTTTTGAACCAAATACTCTAAGAAAATAAATATCTACCTCTTTTCCAGTCCATGCTTCTTCTAGCATTCCACCATCAAGTTTACTTGAAGTTCCACGATTAATCAAGTATACTTTTGTATGTACTTCTTAAAAGGTAAACCAAAATGTAATCTCATGCTTCTAGCACATTCCATGATTTTTCTATTCATCCTTTCTGCAACTCCATTTTCCTGTGAATTTCTAGGAACCATTTTCTCTTTGTGTATTCCATTCACTAAAAAGTAATCATTGAAATTATTTTTGCAGTACTCACCACCATTTTTAGATCTAAGGCACTTTAACTTTAAGTTTGTTTCATTTTCCACAAGAGATTTCCATCTTGTAAAAGTCTCAAAAACATCATATTTTATCTTAATACAATAAACTCATACCTTTCTTGTGGCATCATCAATGAAAGTTGCATAATATTGGGATCCTCGAGGAGAAACTACCTAAGATGATCCTCATACATCTGTATGAACAATCTCTAATTTATGTTGCTTCTTTATTGCTCCAACTTTAAGAAATCTCACTTTATTCTGATTTCCAGATATACAATGCTCACAAAAATCAATGTCTACATGTTTCAAATATGATAAGTTACCCTTTTCCTTTAAGATATGAATTCCTTTTTCACTCATAACATATAGCTGATAGTGCCACATGCTTGCATCTGAATCTGAAATAGATAGCACAACAAAAGAATCAGTAACATAAGTATACAAATAAAATGTTCCTACCTTATTGCATTTTTCCACAAGGAATCCCTTGGAAACTTTCCAAGCCTCGGATGTGAATGTAGCAACGCATCTATATTCTCCTAATTTCCCTACAAAAATTATATTTCTCCTGAGGCTTGGCACATGCCTCACATATTTCAATATCCATGTATTTCTATTTTGCAATTTTAGATGTACATCACCTTTACCAGTAATCATGCATGGTTCATCTTCTCCTAAATAAACATGTCTGAAATTACCCTGAACATAATTTTTGAAACTAGATTAGCACTTGTAGATGATGTAGTATGTAGTGGTCATTTCTCTGAAGGTGAAGCTCCAAGGCCTGACCTGTCGAAAACTTTTCTAGACTATGCCTCTGGTGGAAACCAAATGCCTTGTCCTGTCGAACTCAAACCACCACCACTAAAACCCATCTTTTCAGCAATAACTATTCCTATAGAATATATTTGTTTCAAGCCTTCATTGAGAACTGGTTTATATGTGCTACGGGGAGTGTGTAATTCCTCAGAAGCAATGTCATAATCACTATTTGCCTCTCTAGGATGCTCTTCATTCGAAAATTTGTTGAAACCTACATCTTCTGGAATAGAATCATAGTCTTCTACAGATTTTGGATGGCCTAGGTCTTGCCTCATAGACCAAAAGGCATCAATTTTTTACCTTTTCCAATTTTAATCTTGTAATTTTTGATGTAATGCCTTTGGCATGCTTTTAGAGGAATTTTTATCAAGTTTTGCATAAAATTTGGTAGATTGAAAATCCTCTGCTTTTTTGTGGAGAAATAATTTGTTTTGACAACTCTTGAGAAATAATTCCTTTCTCAATAGGAATTTCATTCATTGTTATTTGTACTTCATCCCAAGAGTTCTTGTTTTTCATTTTTTCTAGCAAGGGTTTATTTTCATGTTCAATTTTAGTGGCAAATTTCTTGTTCGCCACTACCCTTGTTTTTATCACCTCACATGGGTCATACACCCAGTGAGAGTCAACATAAAACTTAAAAATATGTAATATTTAATGTGCCACATAGAATGATTTTTTTTCAAATGTGAACCCTCCTCATGAGAATGGTAAGGAGGAAATGTGTTCTTATTTTGTTGAGTAACAAAATATAGATTATTTGTGCTTTCCATCTGCCGTATATATTCCAAGGAAAAAACTCTCTTTGTCACATGTATTGGCAATTTGCAAGGTTGTACTCTTGATCCATAAAATCTTAGCACATTATATTCCTCCGTGAAGTACCAATCTGTTAACTGTGTTTTTGATCCCATTTAAATGCAATCTCTACATTTCATATGCAATCTAGGCAATGTACTTTTTATAATTGTTTGATAAATTGGAGCCCAAAAATAATCCACAAATTGACTGTAGTCCCTTCTATTAGCATACATCATTATCTTGGGGGTCCACTAAGTTAATGGACACATTGTTTTTGGTTGGACCTCAACATTATAGGGCCCAATTGCAGGTTTGTTTTTCTCAAATCATTTAGTAAACCACCATAGAATTAAATAACACAAGTAGGTAGTGAACCTAAAGGTATCAGTGTCGGAGCTTTCTTTGATTATTAATAATTGTTTATGCATAGATTCTGTGATGTACCCAATAAATATGTATTAACAAGGTGGAGAAATGGAATGGATATTGTATACCATTTTTAGAAGGGTTTCATCTAATTTCTCATCGCTATCGAAGCCAAGGCAAAATACTAGCATAGAAATGGTATCCATGACCCACGGTTTAAACATCTCAATTGGATGCGGATCCTTCCCTTTTGGTATCATTCCATCAACTGTTAATTTTAGTAAAAAATCATCTCTGTCTTTTTTATTAGTGGCATGATAATCACTAGCCATTAGAGCTTGAGCTTCTGCTAAATTGCAGGTACCTTATCTGAGTGGTATAGAGCCCATCACAATTATATCCCCATTCTCATTAAAGACACCCCGCCCCTGATTTACCTGGAGTCCCCGTCACATTTATATAGTGTTTTCAAAATTATTTTTAGATGTTATATATTTCGTAATTTTGAAATTTTTCATATAATTTATTTTATTCAAATTAATCAGATATATATTGAAAGAAAATTAATAGTTTCATTTTTTTTCTGTTGAAGGGTAATGTGTTTTCTAATATCTCATTTACGAAGGGTAAAGCTTAACCTAGCTAGTCAAATTAAAGTATGGGGAGCCCTTCAAATTTGATCACTGAATGTAATGATGGTTGTTTCAATATATTTTGCAGGAAAGTGCCCTTTTCATAAAGCTTAGTAGCTTTTGAATATACATGACAGGTGAAACATGTCACTTTCAAATTTCTAAAATATCATTTCTTATATTTTATATATGTAGTTAGTTTCTTTTTTCCCAAATGTGTCTCCTCATATATGTGATGAAATCTAAACAAATCTAAATAATCTAAATAATAAAATTTAAATGCATCACTTTAAAGACTAAAGTTATGGAAAAAGTCGTTTCTATATTTATTAAATATGTCACTTTTATGAAAAAAGTATTTTCCATATTTATTAAATATCTTGTTTCCTAGAACTTCATGCTAGAAAATATAACGTGACCATGAATTAAATTTGATAAGACATTTCTTAACTGTGATGGTGCCGATTAAATCTCTGGTGATAGACTTTACATGAATAGGTAACTAATTTCAATTAAAATTCAAGTCGAGGACCGAGGTTATTAATTTTGGGAGGATATGGCATTGATGGAAAAATGATTTCTCCCTCACACATCAACTCAAAAGACATGCTTATTTAAACCCGGTGATGACATGTTACCAAATTACCACATAACTTTTCCAAGCGTCCTCCACCATCTAATTTCAATCAACCATCCTACATCCATGTCTTCTTCATCTACATAATTGAATCCTTTTATTGCAAAACTCACCCATTTGGGTGAGTGTTTCTAGCTGACAGGGCCGAATGAGGCCCCCGTCTACCACATTCTCAGCATACCGGACACCATGGCTGGATCTCCCAATATTTCCTCTCTGTAGGACATGCATTTATCTTTCTTGCATCGCTTGTCTAAATTATGTCCTTCATTTCCTATTTTCCAAGCTCTCTATTTCCACATGATTCACCCAAATTATCACATGAACACCAAACAATTAAAGTACCGTTGGATACGCCACTGTCCCTATGTCTTAGGATATCAGTGGGGTTTCAACCTATATTTTTACAAACCTCATTTATTGACCACATAGCTCTCAATACAAAGCTCATTACCTACTCAATAGGGGGAAGAACAACCCTCAAATTTTCCAGAGAATGAAACAAATTGACAACATTAGAAACCACCCTCGCCAAAGTATGGTCCATGGTAACCACACATGCCTTTCCTCTTAAGAAAAGGAGGATCATGAGGGAGGGATCTTCTAGCACTGGAAGGATTAATCAATTCCTTGTAGATTGATTTTCTTCAGGGAAGAAAACATAAGCATACGTAAGAGGGGAAAATCTCTTTCTAAGTGGGTAAACTCACATAAAAGGAAGAGAGAATTCACTAAAACTGAATGGGCCTCAAGTGGGAGTCTAGGAGCTACTAAATATGGGCATGTCATGGGATTTAGTGGGAGACATCTAGTTCATTTTCAGCATAGTAGCCAAAGACGTGTTTATTCAACGTAGGAACATGTTGTTAAAACGTTCTCCAATGTTTTAGGATGAATCTATGTCTTCAAAAGAATGACCATTATATTTTATCTTTATAAAGCAATCTATAATATTTATTTTGTAATATTGTGTATGTAAGTATATATATGCTTTCAAGGGCAGGTGCCCCTAAAATAGAACCCCATTTTGTTCTAAGAATATTGTTGAATAATTTCTCACAGTTGTAGTAGCATTTAATTGATGTGACACATTTTATTGACTAATTGTGTATCAAATTTTAAGTGATAAATTGACAAGTACTAGTCCATATCTTTGGTATTTACATCTGCCCTCACCAATTCCATTATAATTTATTGGTCCATGCTCAATGATTAGCTCCTCTCCCTTAATATATTGCTCGAATCTCGATATGTTTATTAAGAAGGAAGTTATTATTGATTTGATGTATAACATTATATCCTTAATGATATCATATTCATCATGATAAAAGGGTTTTTAAACGGTGGAGGCACGTGGGATAGTGATGTCACTTTAAAAGCAACATTTTTGCCATGATTTGCATTTAATACTAACCATCAATTCATGCCCAGGTTTGGTAGACACGTGTAAAGGTCCAGTTGAAGAACTCACTCGAAAATTATAAATTCAAGTCCCATTGTCATTTCCGACACTTAATTTCTTTTAAAAAATCATGAGGGGCCAAATTGAGCATATCGAACTAGTATCAAGCCATGAATACGTCAAGGTTTCTTCTAGTTCTAATACATAATCATACAAGGTTATTGTTGGGAAATCCTTCACCCTCTTTGCTTTTAGTTATCCTTCTGATGGTGCTTTCATGCCCCCTGTCCTGGCCAATAAACTGCTACCACTGTTCCCCTTCATTCTCTTGGAACTTCTCATGCAGAAATCCAACTAGATCCCTGTTTGAGCAGCCAATTCCTGAAGTATTACCGGAACTCTCTATTCTTTATCCAAAATCCCTGGACCCGGAACCTATGGATTCTCCACATGCTGATACAAATGATGTGGATATGGAAATTGATGGCAATCAATCCCCGACGTCGACCCCTTAGATGGACACTCAAGTTGAAACAATGTCTTATATCCTTGTAAAGCTGGATTGAGCTTTTGAAGTGCTTAAAACTTGGAAAGACTTAACAGACACCAGAAAATATATCATTGATAAAGAATGTGTTGGGATATTAACCCTAGCCAACACTCTGGCAGAGAAGATTGATACCGATGCAACTAGGAAAGCGGTACAAGAACTGAGAAATATATTATGATATATAATATTTATGTTATAATATAGTTATAGTTTTTTTGGTATGCCTATGTTATGATATGTAATGTTTATGTAATGTAATGTTTATGTTTCAACAAATACATGAGATGCATGTCTTGAATTGTATGCAAATGTTATATTTTTTGCTTGAGGAAGGTACAATATAGTTTGAGAACAATAATATTTAAATTAGACATTCATCAATGTTTTCTCTATACTCATGTTTTCTATCAGTTAAAACAACTTAAGTAAGAACTAAAAAATATATAATAAATGGATAAATAATTAATAAATGTCAAAATTAATAACATCTAAAAATAATTTAATAACTTATAATTTTGAAATATATGTTATAAGTTGTTAAGTTATTAAATTATGAAATTATTTTTAGATGTTATATATTTCAAAAAGGATTCAGTTATTTAAAATAAAGGGTAGTTCCAATAGTAAAAAGGATTCAGTTATTTAATAATTTAATAACTTATAGTCTAAAAGATTCTCTACAAGGTAAATAATGAATGGATACATAATTACTTACAATATTGATAAAATCCATATAAATTGCAATAGATTTCAATATGCGACATGTATGTAGTCATTTTTAAAATTGTTTATAAATTTCTTCTTTCTTAAACTTATCTTGTTTCCAATATTACTTCTATTCTTTCTAAAATTCTTAATATTTTTCAATTTCACATGTTCCTATTTCTTTCCATGTTCCTATTTCATCATCCTTCGCCGAATCCCGTCTTGTTCCATCCTTCCATGTGTCTGTGCCATTGGTTGTGTTTTTTATTTCCCCTTTAGTTGGTGGTGTGCTGGTGTGTGGGTGGGTGGTGTTGCTTTCTGGGGAGCCACACCAGAGCCTACACACTGATTTACTTGTCTGCCTGTCTTTTTTCCTTGCTAGCACCTGTTCTCGTGGATACTCTTGCATTGCCACAGTGCTGAACCTTTTGATTTGTCTTCTCCTTCTTGAAACACCAGAATTTGTTCTTCATTTTAGTTTATTTCCAATGTAGGCACTGAAATCTTGCCTTTCCATTTATCCTATAGCCCCCTGCTCATGTCGTGTGCTTGTTGCATGCTTCCCTTTAGCATCATCAATTTTTGTTGAATTTGTTTTGCCTTTACTTTTCAACTCTCACTGAGAAAAGGAAAAAGAGAAATCCTGGAAATGGATGATGATATAATGTCAAAGAATGAGGAACAACATGGAAATCATGTTCTGTGGGATCATTCGCTACCTCAATATGTTTGGGAAAATGTATTGCTTTTGCTTCCATTAGAATCCACATGTAGGTTCTCTATAGTTTCTAAGGAATGGAAAGCACTCATAAATTCCACCATATTCTTTAGGCGTTACTACGAAACAAGGAAAAAACATCCATGGATACTTGTAAATCATGATTGTGGTCATCATTGGCTGGGATACGACTTTTATAGTAGAACATGGACAGTTCTCAACTTTCCGTGGTTATCATGCTTTGATTGGGTATGGTTTGAATATTCACATCAAGGGATAATATTATTTTGTTTGAGTCATGTTTCAAGGGTATGTAATCCACTAAAGGTTGGAACCTCCTTCATGCTTCCTCATATGTTATCATCTCAGCCTAATGAATGGAACTTTTATATTTATGAGCGGGAATTCTGGTTGCAGATGACAACAAGGGGTACAAAGTGGTTCAAGCAGGTGCTAATAGATCTGGAGTTAATACAGGCAATGGTACTATAGAAATTTATGATTATTCTATGGGGACTTAGAGGATTGTGACACAATTGAGAGATTTTTTCTTCTATGGACCCATTGTCTTCAAAAAAAAAATCTTCTTAATGTCATATAAACCTGTATTGGGTGTGAGAATTTATAACATTCAAGATTATGTTATTGTGCATTTTGTGTTGCTTCTTGTAAGATATGGCAGAGACCACTTCCCTCACTACAGACTAAGGTTGGTTGTATCTGAAGAAATGGTGTTGCTTGCACCACCAATTGTAGATGGGGACCATTTAAAGGACATAATTTTGTTTGAGCTTGAGCTTGAGTTTGGAAGGAGGAGAGGCAATGTTTGGTCTTGGAAAGAAATTGCAAGGATGCCCCACATAATGTGCTAGTGTTTTTTTGTGAGGAAAAGGATGTTCTTATTTAGCTGCACTACAACGGGAGAGTTCTTGTGTTTTAGAAAGGTGTTTTCCAGAAATATCCTCATCCTTTGTTTTCATTTAAAGCAAGAGTCTTGGTCATGGCTATTAGAATATATAAACACAACTGGCATGTGTTATAACAGTGGCATCACCTTTGAGCCCAGGCTGATTTGAGACAACTACTTGGCTCCTACTATGTGTGTGTGTGTGTGTGTATTTGTAAATATATATTGAGCTTTCTATTTTTCTTTGCCAAAGCTTATAAGCAAAAGTAATGATTGAATTGTCTATTTTTTTAAATTATAAGAACCTACAATCAACTATGGTAATAGCACCAGAGAAAGAATCAGTCACAAACTTTAAATTACATGAGCATAAGACATGATAACTTCTCCTCTACTACATGTTATTTCCTATGAGATCGCAAATTTCCAATGTGTCCCTTTGAAATAAATTCATCTTCTTGGACTTGAATTAAACTTAAGTTTCAAAATCAAAATCTTGATCATGTTTCTCGGCACACACATGTACAAATACCAATGTAGAAATCTGCTTCACATGTTGCGAGCACTACTTCTCCATATCATTACATTTACCCCCTTCCTGTTATTAAAAAACACATTCTTACTACTACATATACCAGGCATAAAAAAATTAATAGTAACGAACAACGTATCCTTGATTATTAAATATAAGTTATTTTTACCTTATTATTAAAGTTATCAATCCTTCCCTACCCATCAGATAGACACGTGGCAGGATTTTGGGCATGCCCTAGTCAAAGGCATTCCCCAGACTCTAATCTCACAAAATGAACCGATTCAATAAAGTTTCAGGTCTGAAGTGTCAATGAGGCAAGGCAAAGTGACAGTGAGAAATCAGAAGATACCACATGTCATTTTCATGTTCCTCTAAGTGGCCAAGTGTCACACATTCCAGGCACTTGAGCGTAAAAGTAAGGCATGCAAAAGAAAAGAAATTTTTTGGGCCTCATTATCGTAAATTTGACATAGGGTATTCGCCAAACAAGTTACAGGAGATTAGCCATTTGATTTCCATCTATTTTAAATATTTTTACCATTTTCATCGAAAGAACGAAACATGTTACATGGATATTCGCAAAAACCATGAAACTAGTTATAGGTATATTCACCACGATTTCTATAAGTTTTTTTCAGGAAGGTTCCTTAAAATTTTCCCTAGTAGAAGAAGGGGAACTAAAGGAAGAAACCTTATCAACAAGGAAATTGTGTTAAGCAAGAAGACCACTCGGAGGATGAGGACTTCTTATACACTGATCATTTCAGTGAGACAACCACGTCTTCTAGTGTTATCTGGTACGTTGATTCGGGAGCCACTCGACACATGACCAAACACAAAGACTGTTTGTCCACAATATGAGACACACCCTCCAAAATTCAGGTTTAGTTGTGTGATGAATCTTCCCACACTATCCAAGGTATTGGAAATATTTTTTTACATTTTGGTTCATGAAATTGTAGGCTGTCAAATGTATTGTATGTCCATAGTTTGAAGAATAACTTGTTATCTATCAATCAACTTCTAGATCACAATCTAAAGATTGATTTTGATTGGAAATATGGTAAGAAAGTTTGTTTGATTCAAGATGAATCCAAAAGCTCAAAAATTGTTGCAAGAGCTTCAAATATGGGACGAGTGTTCCAACTTGATTTTGTCCACAAATATGATCAGGTACTAGTGGATAAAAACACCTTCTTCCCACAATTTTGGCATCAGAGACTTGGCCACATCAGTTTTAGATATATATACACACTTCACTGGTACAACACGGTGAGTGTAGACACAAAATCACGCACTTGGGTACATTTCTAGGTCTTAAAGCATACTAGTGTATACATGATTCCTAAGCAAGAAAACTAGTGATCCCCACAATTTTGGCATCAAAGACTTGGCCACATCAGTTTTAGACATATCTACACACTTCACCGGTACAACATGGTGAGTGTAGACACAAAATCATGCACTTGGGTACATTTCTAGGTCTTAAAGCATACTAGTGTATAGATGATTCCTAAGCAATAAAACTAGTGATTAAGAACTATCTTTGGCCTCTTTTTGTGTCTCTTACTTTCTTTTTGATCTTACTCACCCTACAACACAGTTGGAACTTAACTTATTTATATTTTATGGCTTCATACACTAGAACCCAATCAAGACAGTAGCACCCAGGCGCTCTTGTCCTCCTAGGTGCCCCTGACCCTTTCTTAACTTTACTTACTATTTTTGGGTCTCTTTTATCTTTTAGGAATTTTTTTCACTTATGGGTTGGCCTTCCAATTGTCAATTACGAAATCAAACAAGGGAATCATATATATACTTAGTTACTTCTTCAAAATAAAGTACCAAGCACTAGTATTACTTACTATCATTTAAGCTTACATCCAAAGGCACAAGAACATCAAAGGCATCCATCTAGCACACTCACTCAAGGGATAAGGGCTGCATCACTTCTACATTCATAGCATAGGAGGGGAAGTTTGTTATATTCCATCCCACATATTTGCATCACTGAGCATTCTAGATCTAGACTGCTATCATAGTACAACTTTCTCAAGGGCATCCTAAGGCATCATTACACACACTTTCATACAGAACTACATAGGGTTTGAGATGTTGTACAATGCTTGGCAATAATTTCACTCTTTGGGTGACCGCCATGGTCAATTCGACCCCCAATTATACATTTTCCTTTTTAGGTTTGATGCGGCTTGTGGGTATGTGTAGGTGAAATTATTTCTTGCAGGTTACATGTACCTTCGTCGATCAAGGAGATAATATCAAGTGACAAAGAAGAATCAATGAAGAAACCCTTGTGACACAAAATACATTAGATCCTAAACATTTTTATGGCCACTAGCACCTAGATCCATTCACCAGCTCCCAAGCGCCTCTACCGTCCTTCGGTGGCCTTGTTCTACACCATTTCCGAGTTCCAAAATTTACAGTGAGCATCAACGATGTTGTTTATAGTTTGTTTCAGTACTCCACCTCCATAGTTCACTTCCAAATTTCTTAGATATCAGCTAATTCTTCCTATCTCCCTCTCTTGTTTAGGGTTTTACATTCTAAATGCTTGTTTTCTTGTGTCTTGTTGTATATAAGCACTTGTACATCATTTATTACAATAGTTACTCCGTAATTAGATTTAATCCTATTTATATTAAATCATTTTTTGAACCCACTTGATCAAACCCTACCTTCTGAGAAGGCATCGGAATCTATCCCCTTCTTTTGAATTCATGGATCAATCTTCTTATCCCTCTTATACTCCAACCAAGGTTTTTGGCATGGCTGACCAACGCTGCTGATTTTATGCAGGTCCGTACTCAACATCCTCCCCACTTCATTAATCCAATATCTGATCTGACCATCAATATAGTCACCACTCATTGCACTTGGCCTCATATAGATCCACATGATTCTACCCCAGCACCTCTAAAGGTTATGACATCATTGAGAAACTTAAGAATACACCAGCCAAAATCTCTCTTTATGATCTCTTACGTAGTGTACCCGATTTTCGCCATGCATTAGAGGTTGTCCTTATCTCCATCCACATTAAAATTAATAATTCATTTGTTTCCTTCACCCATCTCATTCAATAAATCAAAAATCTACCACGTGTCATATCCTTTAGTGATGAGGATATTCCTCCATGTGCTACTAGCAATCCCTTTGCACCTTTGTTTATCATTGATACTATTAGCTCCCATTATATCAAGTGTGTACTAATCGAAAATGGCTCCACCATTAACTTATGCTCTCTCTCATTACTCACACAATTGCACATCCCTGATAGTCTGATCACCAAATCATCTATACAAGTTCGTGATTATGACTGCACCACTCACACGTGCCTTGGTACCATCACCTTACCCCTATAAGTTAGACCTAAAACCCTTCCTAGTCCATTCTATGTCATTGACATCTCATTTCAGTTTAATTGTTTTCTTAGTAGAGGATGGACTCATGTTATGCAGGTTGTCCCTTCCATGGTCCATCGATGTGTTAAACTACTACATGATGGTTATGAGCATACCGTTTTTATTGACCCTAACCTATTCAAGTTCTGCCGGATTGACCCAGTCACCGCCATGCCCATACCTCTGTTGCAACCTATTTCATATCATAATATCAATATATATGATGTTGGTCTTTGGTATTCCCTTCGCCATTATCACTTATAATGGCTCCCCTTTCAAAATTAAGGACATAAAAAGGCTTTATGCTAAATTCAAGATCAAACAAAACTTTTCTACTCCTTATTATCCATAGGGAAATGGCTAATCAGAGGCCACTAACAAAACCATTGTCAAAATATTATGAAAAATTATCGATACTAGTGGTAATGATTGGCATAATCAAATTTTATATGCTCTCTGGGCTTACTGCACTAGTATTTGTACACCCACCAATGCTACACCATTTTCACTCGTCTACGATACTGAGGTGATCGTTCCCTTAGAGATAGAAATACTCTCATTTTAGGTCTCTCTCAAAAGCATTCTAAAAGATAATGATGTAGACACAAAATTTTGGTATGTTCGTCCCCCATCCCGTGTTTGCTTACTTTCTTCATCATTTTACACATTTACATCCATCTTACTATTTGAATTCCTACTTCCCTCCTAACTCCCATTTATTTCATCTAATTCCTATTTTCCCATTTTTAATCACAAAATCACACACTTACTATTACATTTATACTGCCAAGTACATGTTATTTTATATATGGATATCGCGTAATAAAATTATTCACTAATGACCTATTTCCTAGTCATGTTGTCAGTTAGTCGGTCGTCACCACGTAATTTTTCTTGCACATTCGTTAGTTGTGTATAAGGTTTTGGTCATCCCTCAAGGAGTATCAGGTGTCGTTATTTAGTCATTTGTCATCTATAGTCTTTGACTAGGGCACCTCGGGTAGTGCTAGGGTGCCCATGGGTGACCCGATCCATAATTTTAGGTGGCCTGATCCCCGTAACACTTGGGTCTAATTTATTTATTCGAGGTCAGTCTTTTTCATGTTCCCTCTCATTCCTCTAGGTACTATTCAACATGTTGGGTATGAATTAGTGTCGAAACTTGAATAAGAGATCCTTATATAAACATAACATACTCACTATATTATGAGCGGACTATCTACTATCAAGAGCTAGCTATCTACCAAGGCAAAGGACTGCATGTGGGCATCATTTACATCTGCATCACCCAAGCATAGGGGAAAAGGGTTGTACTGATTCTATTCCATCCACCATTTGCATTTTACATCTAGTTACTACCCCTACTTTTGCGTCATTGGCGCTAGGGAATCCTAGGCACACAATTGCACACAAAAGTACTCATAACTACATTGGGTATGGAATATAGTGCAATGCTTAGTTTTAAGTCCACCATTGTGGCAGCTAAGGTCAGTCCAACCCCTTTATATGCATCTTTCATTTTTTGGGATTTGATGCTTTCTATGGGATTTTACAAGTAGATCTTCATATCAAATTCATGGTGACATAAGAAAACATATCATGACAACCACACAACAAAGATAAAGACACAGTGAAGATCTAGTGACAATATCAATTTCAAATTTTGAGCTTTTCTATATACCAGAGTGCCCAGATCAAAGGCTAGGGTGCCTATAGGCACCCCAGTCCAGTTGGATCTTCAACTACTGCAATTTCTAGGCTAGCTCCTTCACATTTTGTGTTGTCCATACATCAACCTGTTCAACTCCAACACATAAAGGGGTAAGTCATTTTCAGGTTAGTACCTTATCTCTCTCATTTTCATTATTACATTTCATTTAAATATAAAAATAAAATATTTAGCATCAATATTTCATCTTACATCATTTATTGCATTTCTGTACCTACTTAGATTAACTTAGAATATAGATTCCAAATCCATATTTTAGTTAATCATTTTGGTGAACCCATCTTTCAAATCATTTTCCCTAGGATCCAATAAAACCCTAATGTATAAAGATCACTCATCTTCTTCATCCATCATGTCTCACTTTAGTGTTAACCCTATATATGATGAGGCTACCATAGCTGAGCATAAAGGTGTATATGGAACTCTGATTACTACACCCGATCATATTCAACAATAAATTTTCTATGGCTAACAACATGTGCCTACTAGTTTTAAAGATTATCCTATAGGAACTAGCATTGTAGTGAGGATCAAATAGCCTTTACTCATTGTACACCATGCTATATGGTTACTTGTGATCCTCCTTCTGATCTTTCATGAGAAACTTTAGATGTTTCTCTTATTGATTACTTACTTGATTTTGACAATCATTCACATGTGCATAATGATTTTGTCATGTCCGCACATCATCCTGTTCAAGTATAGTACACAACGAGGTAAGTCATCTTCCTAGGTTAGTACCTCATCCCTCTCATTTTCATTATTCCATTTCATTTAAATATCAAAATAAAATATTTAGCATCAATATTTCAGCTTACATCATTTATTGCATTTTTGTACCTACTTAGATTAACTTAGAATATAGATTCCAAATCCATATTTTATTTAATCATTTTGGTGAACCCATATTTCGAATCATTTTCCCTAGGATCCAATAAAACCCTAATGTATAAAGATCACTCATCTTCTTCGTCCATCATGTCTCACTTTAGTCTGTTAACCCTATATATGATTAGGATACCATAGCTGAGCATAAAGGTGTATATGGAACTCTGATTACTACACCTGATTATTCAACAATAAATTTTAGATGGCTAACAACATGTGCCTACTAGTTTTGATCATATGTCTGAGGTTAAATCCTAGATGGCTAGGAACATGTGCCTACTAGTTTTAAATATTATGTTGGGAATTAGCATTGGAGGTACTCAAGAGTAGCCTTTACTTGTTGTACACCATGCTATATGGTTACTTGTGATCCTCCTTCTGATCTTTCACAAGAAACTTTAGATGTTTCTCTTATTGATTACTTACTTGGTGTTTACAATCATTCACATGTGCATAACGATTCTGTCATGTCCGCACATCATCTTGTTCAAGTCTAGTACACAATGAGGTAAGTCATCTTCAAGTTAGTACCTCATCCCTCTCATTTTAATTACTCCATTTCATTTAAATATCAAAATAAAATATTTAGCATCAATATTTCAGCTTACATCATTTATTACATTTTTGTACCTACTTAGATTAACTTAGAATATAGATTCCAAATCCATATTTTAGTTAATCATTTTGGTGAACCCATATTCCGAATAGTTTTCCCTAGGATCCAATAAAATTCTAATGTCTAAAGATCACTCATCTTCTTCGTCCATCATGTCTCATTTAGTGTTAACCCTATCTATGTACCATATCTGAGCATGTTGAATACGGTTTAGTGTTAACAACTATCTATGACGAGGTTACCATAGTTGAGCATAAAGTTGTATACAGTACCTAGTTACTACACCCGATCATATTCAACAATAAATTTTAGGTTAGTACCTTTGCACCTTCACATTCTGTCATGTTCGTACATCATCCTGTTCAAGTCCAGTACACAATGAGGTAAGTCATCTTCATGTTAGTACCTTATCCCTCTCATTTTCATTATTCGATTTCATTTAAATATCAAAATAAAATATTTAGCATCAATATTTCAGCTTACATCATTTATTGCATTTTGTACCTACTTAGATTAACTTAGAATATAGATTCCAAATCCATATTTTAGTTAATCATTTTGGTGAACCCGTTATTTGAATAATTTTCCCTAGGATCCAATAAAACCCTAATGTATAAAGATCACTCATCTTCTTCGTCCATCATGTCTCACTTTATTGTTAACCCTATCTATGATGAGGATACCATAGTTGAGTGTAAAGTTGTATATGGTACTTTGGTTACCACACCCAATCATATTCAACAATAAATTTTAGATGACTAACAACATGTTCCTACTAGTTTTAAAGATTCTCCTATAGTAATTAGCATTGTTGAGGATCCAATAGCCTTTACTCGTTATACACCATGTTATATGATTACATGTGATCCTCCTTTTGATCTTTCATGGGAAACTTTAAATGTTTCTCTTATTGATTACTTACTTGGTGTTGACAATCATTCACATGCGTCTAATGATTCTTATTTTACTCCAACCACTGATACAGTTCCTCCTCATTATTCTACCACTTCTGATATTACTCCTACTAGTTTGCATTCTCCTTCACATTATGTTGGTGATCCTATTGATAACATTCTTAGCGAGATTATCATTTATGAGTCTCTATCTGATACTAGTGAGGTAGATGATAGTATCGGTTCTCCTTCTTTCCATAATGTTGAATGTGAGTCACCTACTCCATTTTTATCATCTCTTAAGATTGCATCTACCACTGTGAATGAGTCACCACCATCTATCGCTTCGTATAATCTTACTGTTACATCTCCTATTGCTATATCATCTTCATCTCCTACTCCATCCTCTCCTATAGATGTGTCTCCATCAGTCACCTCATCTATTAAGGGCATTTCTGATGCTAGTCCTATCATAGCTATGGACACTCCATCTATATCTCCTACTATAGCTTTCTCAGAACCTACTCCTAGTGTGCCTTAACATCAAAATCTCCCACATCAACTCTTGATATTCCTATGATCACTCATAATGGAAAATTACAACCACTTAATACATTATTTCTATCTTCCACCATTCCTTCACATGATATCATCTCTCTCATGCATGTCATGAAGGATAGATACAATCTCAAGTTCACTCCCTCACTTTAGAAAGTAGGGCTTATTATGCTTCTATTGACAACAATTCCTTACATGGTAACCATGTCCCTAAGAATATTCATAACTCTACATTTCCTCATGATTTTACCATGCCTACTTTCACTTGTTTTGACGGTACTAATGACCCTCATGGTCAATATCTCCTACATTACTGCATGCTCATGGCCTCTCATTCTAATGATATATTTTTACTTAAGGCCTTTCGATATAGTCTTGTTTGATGAGGCATTACATTGGTACACTCATCTCCCCTTTGGTTCTATTAGTACTTTCTATGACATGGAGGATGCTTTCCTCCATCGTTTTATCATTAATAATGGCCTAGAGTCACTTATGATCGCCTACCTAATTTACATCAAGGCTCCTCTGAACCTATCAAGGATTATATCTTATGATTCAATTTTTTATAAATCAACTAATATTCCAACCTATTCATTTAAAGAAGCAATTCATTTTCTATCGTGGCCTAATACCTCCACTCAAGAAAAGATTACAATATGATACATGTGAGTCATTCATTATCCTATGATATAAATTCATTGACCTAGAAAAAGATCTTATCTCATCACACATCATAGATCCTCCACATATCTCTATGACTATTGCCTCATCTAGTTCTCCGCCAATGCCTCCAGTTGAGCACCCAATGCAATCTCCACCTTTTTCCTTACAAATAAAGCAAACAAGCTCAACCTACTCTACCACAAAAACACACTCCTTCCCCATCTCTGCGACAAGATACTTCTCCTACCACTCCACCTAGGTCGCATGAGCCTTTACATTTCTCTCATCATGCTCAACCACATGATGTGCTACATGTTTTACTTATTGAGTGATTAATTCACCTATCCTCCAACCAACATCACCCACAACACCGATTACAACGTCAATGCATCTAACCTTATTATAACTATCATTTCATAAATGGCCACAGGGACACTGACTATCTTTCCCTTCAGGATCGATTACAACAACTCAAGGATAAAGACATCATCTCCTTTGGCTCTCACTCACATGAGCACTTCATTTCTCCTCTACCTCGTCAGATACTTTCTACTACCGATGAGTTATCTCCTACATACGATGTTATGGTATGTCCACCACATTTTGTTACTCATACGTATTCTCCACCGTGTTCATACATCGTTGCATCATTGCATCCATTGCATTCACTTCATTCATCTCATCCATCACATTCATGATATCTACCACATCACAATACTCATTCGCATTGGCTTCCACAACACCTTGCTCCCGCAGCTCCATATGAAATTCATTGCGGTTCATACACTCATGCTACTTTGCTTCCACCACTTTGCATTGCCTTAGTCTTTGGTAGGTGATTGCTATCGCCTTACCCCCGATGATGCACTTGTGTTCTTACATTTATTGCACAAATGTTGATGGATTTTTTCTAAGAACCTCTCATTACATGCTTCATCATCTCATCTAGGGCACTAAATCATTTCCCGATGATGCACTATTGCTTACATGGCTCATTCTTTATTGTGGAGGTCTCTTAACTAAGTGAGACCATTCATACACGCTGGGGGGATCACTAATCTTCCCCTCTCTTTCGTTTCATCATACTAACATTTCATGATCACATCTTATTGTCATTTAACATAACACATTACTTTCTTTGACAATTATACATCATACATTTTTACATTTTAATTCATTATCATCATCACATTAACTATGCGCTAAAAAATAACATTTTCCATCAATCACATTACATTTTTTATCTATTACCATTCACCATACGCATTTCATTACCAACATTATCATGTGAATCTACAATACACCACACATACAATAAACATCAAATCATACAACACATTGCAGCACATATCCACGACAATGCAAAATTATCATATATCACAAACATGTGTCAATACATATATAGCGAATACAAAAATCATAACAAAATATGTCTCATCACTAGAGGGCAATGCCCCTACATCATAATATACAATGATACAAGGCCTCATCATCACTATTGCTCTTGGGTATTACGAGAGCTCTTAAACTAGATGCCTCTCCACCAACGCGACACCGTTGTTCGCAGACTCAATATTGTTTGACTTGTCTCTGTATCAAGGTAATCTCCGTAGCTTGGTCAAAACACTAACACTGCAAATCTGCATATCGTGAAAACACATCTTATGCTAAGGGACCACCACCTACCACCTCTCAAGCTTGTCACGTATCCTCGTGTTCCTCATCCCTCTCACCTAACAACACAGTACATGTCTCTGATGCTATGGCCGTTGGCTTAAATAAATGGGCATGCTCGCCCATGATATTTTCCATTTGCTCAAGTATACCTCCACCAAGCACATCGGTTGCCTACAAACACAAATTACACAATGCTTTAGACAACCATATATAACAATATAGGAAAACAAAAAATCACACAATATAAATATACAAATACTTATGCTCCACTACAAATGCTGCTACAGGGTCGGGGGCATGGGCTTCCCCCTCTCCTCCTATATGTGGTAACCCCGTTGGACCTACAAACAATGGGAACAACAATACCCATTGATGAGTTTCCCACCATGCATGATACTCATCAGTGTAACCCGCATCATCTACATTTGCCAGCTCTATCAACACGTCTACCTCATCTGGCCCTAATGGTATTAACTACTCTTTTGTGGGCCCTGGTCTAGCTCCAACCCTCCAAGGTGCTCTGATAGCTCACAACCATTTATATGGCTCTGGGGGCACATCCTGAGCCATACCAAACCGACGTGATACTCTCTCTACCTAAAAAAGCTACGATACACATGAAAATTGATCCTTAAGCCACATCGTCCTCTAAATACACTGCAACTCTACCACATCCTTGGGTCATCCTCCATAGTCATGATATGGCCTCTATATGATTGCCTTATGCCCCATCCTATCTTGTTGTGCCTTGTAGTTATCTTTGTTCATCTTTCTACCACGAATATTAATCCACCTTTACACATAAATCTTTATCCTAGCCCACTCTCTTCATGGACCTTCAACTGGTCTCAATACGCCTATATGCTCGTAAGCCCATACATGCAATAGTGTGGTGGCTCATATCCCTCTACCATGCTCCTTATGTGTGAATCAGTATAGGTCTCTATATACGTGGGCCAACACACACCATGCCCACGTGTATCTAGTACCCTCCTCCTCTATCCGCTGACATATGGCATACATCTTATACAATATGCCTACGCATCCTCCCTCTACGACTATACATGAAGCAATCACAACCTCTATGAACTTATGCAAGTGTGGAACCCCATACCGCAATATAACATCCAAACTGATATGGGCCTCGAGAGGTACTCGAGTCTCCACAAAATACCACCTCATGACTCACATCTATTGCTTCATATCCTCTACTGGCATAACCTGTACTCTCTCCCCAACCATTAGCAATCACAGTATGTGATATACATCCTCTAGAGTGACAGTAATCTCTCCTGTAGGCAACCAAAATGTGCACGTATCAACACAACATCTCTCACATAGTGCAGTCAACATAGCATATTATGGGGCACATCCCCAATCCTTGTTATGTTCCATAGGCAGACACGGTACATCACATCCCAATCATCATCTGATAGCCCCAATCCAAGCAAGGTACTCATATGATGCCCACCGCAGATATCCCTCTACACACCACAAAACAACAACAAAACTCAACGTTAAAACACATTCCAAGATCAAATACACTTGCTTATTACACTAGAAACTTGTTTTTCATTATTATACACTAAATGCACACATTCTGGACTACATCGCTCAGATGCAGGACATGGGTGCCCTGGAGGAGGACACCAACACCCAAATCTGGGTGCACCCATCCCATGGGTCACTAGTGCCCGCACCGCTATTATTCAGGTCTAAACCGCTGACAAAATTAAAAAGATCCAAATTACAAAAAATCAACCAAAACAACTACTATACCATACATTTACAAAAAACAATGCACTTACCAACTCCGCGGTCATACGCGACGCTACAATGGTCGCCACCCTCTCAAACTGACTAGGGCACATTGCTCTTACTTGTGGCACTTTCAATCACTTCATACACACTCTCACAATCACGTACAAAACAAATGAAGTGACTAAACACTTTTTCACTTCACTGCTTATAGCTACTTTCTCATCACCTATTTTACTATAGTCATTATTTTGTGCTTATCACCACTACTAATACACACTATGTTGTTTCTGTCATATCTTGAGCGCTTTTACTCTGATTTGCACCATGTTTGCAACATTATTTTTAGAATTACACCTACCACTATATTGAACATGTTTCACCTATGTTATCTCTCTTTGACGTTGTCTTCCATTCATTTCATACACATTTTGGCTTTTTTATCACGTTCTAACTATCTCGTGCTTACTTTCGGCTTAGTGTTCATTCTTATCGTTACTTCCCCTTTCAACGAAATGGCAACATATCATTGGTATTATCCTAAAATGCCCCTTATATCACCACATGTTTAAAACACTGTTTATTCGGCAATTCCCAAACATTTACTAATTCACCGCGTGTCATTTCACCATCGATTCCCCCTAATGACCCAATTTGGGGTTAACAAACATATACGTTTTCTATGCGACATTTCATCACTTCCCCCTAATGACCTAACTTGGGGAAAATGAGCAATTAAAAATATTTTCATGCGATATTTCACCAACTTCTATTGATTTCCCCTAATGACCTAACCTTGAGGGCAACTAACGTAAAATCTCTCTCTATGAGTAATTAAGTGAATCAATCAAATAAATCAACACGTTCAAACCTCTAACAATCAAAATCACACCACTCAATCAATACAATTCAACATAATCAACCTCCCAGATGACCTAACTTGGGAGAGCACATTCATCACTTTTCCCAAATGACCTAACTTGGGAGGTTATTCTAAAATTTGCACTTGTTTCCAGATGACCTAACATGGAAGCCATCATATATCTTTTCACTTGCTTCCAGATGACCTAACTTGGAATCCATCATACATTTCATGTATGCTTCTAGATGACCTAACTTGGAAGCTATCACATTGCGAAGACACCTATTGGGTGGGGGGGGCAAGAGTGCCTTTCCTATACCACTCTTATATGGGTCAACTATTTGATTGAAATTATATGGAACTAGAAACCACAAATTATTTTGATCTAAGTTTGTCTGCAGCAACTAGATATTGAGGATGTAGTAATAGATTGGAGAATAACACACTTTTCTCCCTACACTCTTCCTCTAGTGGCAGGACGCCCAAATCCTCTGGTTGTTTATTTGTACATGCACATTTGGGTCGGGAACTGATCATTCCCTACCACATCTTATCGTCATTATACACTTTCAAAATCACCAATCATCTCACATTTCTATCATCACTCTCATTTAGTACATTTCATCATGACATTACAGTTCTCACTACGTTGTATGGATCAACACATTGATCCATGGTTCGACACACTTTTATGGTTCCTTAGGTACACTTCTAATGCACATCTGCGCATTCTACTACAACATGGGATTCTCCAAATTCTCTCTGGTACACATCTCTATCTAATTTGTGTTACCGAGCTTTTCGCTCACCAACATAAAGTGGGGGCAACTGTAGTCACAAAATCACGCACTTACTATTACATTTATACCACCAAGTATGTTATTTTATATATGGATCTCATGTAATAAAAGTATTCACTAATGACCTATATCATAGTCCTATCGTCAATTATTCAGTCGTCATCGTCATTTGTCCTGCACATTTGTTAGTTGTTTACACAGTTCTGGTCATCTCTCAAGGAGTATCAAGTGTCATTATTTAGTCATTTCTTGTCTCTAGTCTTTAATTAGGATGCCTAGGGTAGTGATGGGGTGCCCATGGGCACCCCAATCCGTAATTTTAGGTGCCCTGGTTCTTGTAACACTTGGGTCTAATTTACTTGTTTTAGGTTGGTCTTTGTCATGTTCCCTCTCATTCCCCTAGGTACTAGTTGGCATGTTGGGTCATTAGTGTCAAAATTTGAACAAGAGATCCCTATATAAACATAGCATACTCACTATCTTATGGGAAAACTATCTACAATTAAGATCTAGTTATCAACTAAGGAAAGGGACTACATTTGGGCATAATTTACATCTGCAACACACAAGCATAGGGGGAAAGGGTTATTTTCATTCTATTCCATCCACCATTTACATTTTACATCTAGTTAATGCCCCCTAATTCTGCGTCATTGATTCTAGGGCACCCTAGGTACACAATTACACACACAAGCACATAGAACTACATTGGGTCTGGAATGTAGTAAAATACTTAGTTGTAAGTCCACCATTGTGGCAGCTAAGGTCAGTCTGACCCCTTTATATGTATCTTTATTTTTTGGGATTTGATGCTTTCTATGGATTTTACAAGTAGATCTTCATATCAAATTCATTGTAATGTAAGTGAAGATACTGTGACAGACACATGAAAAAGATATAGACACTGGGAAAATATAGTGACACTATCAGTTTCATGTTCTGAGCTTTTCTGTAGATCATAGTTCCCATATCACAGGCTAGGGCGCTTGTAGGTGCCCCAGTCCAATCGGATCTTCAACTGCTATAATTTCTAGGGTAACACCTTCACACTCTGTCTTGTCCACACATCAACTTGTTCAAGTCCAAGACACAGAGAGGTAAATCATTTTTAGGTTAGTATCTTATATCTCTCATTTTCATTATTTCATTTCATTTAAATATAAAAATAAAATATTTAGCCTCAGTGTTTCAGTTTACATTATTTATTGCATTCATGTACCTATGTAGATTAACTTAGAATATAGATTTCAAAATTCCTATTTTTAGTTAATCGCCATCTTAATCCCATTATTATCTTAACCAATATTATTCACCCCTAATCACATTTACTTATCCCTAATCACACTTATTATCCTGATCACATCCCTAAACAACCCGTTTATCTTCCCTAGACTCTCACTACCCTCATTTAATACCTCCTTACCCTCAAACCAACTTTTATCATCCCTATGCAACCCTAACCCACCTAAACATATCAAAACCATCATCTAACCTCTTTAGGGCCCCTTGTCTCAAGTTGTGCATCATCTCCACTACCCAAATCAATAGTTGCCACAATCAACGATGACCTTAGCGGGTCGTTGTTGACCCTATAAATACACCTCTACCCCCTCCTTAAGAGGATAAAATTTTGGTTATTCAACCTTCTTGTGGGTTTTATTTGTTTCTTTCTCTTCTTGTGAGATGCTAGCATCAAATTGGAGTCATCTTAGAGCCCTTGTATGCCATTTTTAGAGATCTGAAGTATAGAGTTTGCTTAGAGCCCTACTATTGTTTCATCATCTTCTACAGGTTTTCTCCTTGTCTTGGAGATCTACCATATCATTAGCCACCCTTATTTATTTCTTGCAATCCCTTTGCCACTCATCTACCTCCAATAAACCCTAATCTAGTCCTGGTCGCTGTCGATTATTCCCTAGTTGTCGTCAATCCAACCTAGTCATCGTTGACTCAATTTGCATCACTTATTTTCTCTATTTTCCATCATCCTACCATTTTTTCTTTTGTTTCTACATCACCCAAGTTCTTTAGATCTTGTAAGCTCTCGGTTCTACCTATATGACAACTCAGATCTCAACATTCCTACCCCTGTCACCGTCAATCCAGCCCAATCATCATCGACCCGATCCACATCAACATTGTTTCCTACATTCTGCCTCATTTCTCATTTTTTTTCCAACCTCCTTTATCACTCAGATCTCTTTGTTTCTGTGATCTACCTATCTAATAACCCAAATCTCACTTTTTTTGGCCCCAATCGTCGTCAAATGTCCTAGATATGCCCCCGGTCATCGTCGACCCGATCTACATCTATTATATTCTCATAATATATATCTATTTCTTACATACTTTTTGTTTCATCATGTTATCCTTGATGGATGTCTATATCTTGTGTAATGCCCAAAAATTTTACACCTATACTTAACCATTTAATTCATCATGTTATCCCGTTACAACAAGGATTTTTTAGTTTAACATTAAATAAGTAATAAAGGATTATCCAAATGATAATATATCTGTATAAACCAATTAACAACATACAAACTTAATCTCGCAATGATATTTTCCAAAAACAATCAAACACTCTGCATTTCCATTTAATAACATAAACGTGAGGTAAAGAATTTTTTGCAACAACAAGCAAAAAAAAGTAAGAACAAATTAGAGAAGATAAGAACCAATTTACATTGTAAGCTAGAAATAATAAAATAAACTTCATTTAAATACATATAAGATACAAACACCATATTATTCACTATCCACACTTCTTATATTAAATTAAAAAAACATCTTCATTTCACAACACACACTTTTCCAGGTAATAATCAAAAGTGATATCCACAAGATTTCAAGATTTTGGGGCTAGGCAATATAATCATGAGCAAACAAGATATAAGCGGGAAACTTATCTTCACTAAATTCTTACATAGTTGTATATATTTAATAGGGGTAAAATTTTCCACTCCCTTATTAAAATTGTCTCCAAACTTTGTGATAGATTTAACAACCAAACAAGAAAATTGTATCCTCACAAGGTCCACAGAAAAATTAGAATATTACAAGAGTTCCCTTTATAAATTCAATAACATCATTCTTTTTTTAACTCATAGTTAAAAAAAGATACCACAATATTTCTATCTCATTACAACATTTAAAAATTATGGGACAAGCTTGAGATCAACCCCACAAATTATATTTCAAACATAAGGGGAATACAAAAGAAATTTCCCATTCTAATTTGCAATCAAATTTACATGTCTCTTTCTCATACAATTTACAATGAACTACTACAACTAGAAATAAAAATGTAACAATGAGCCTTTCATTCAAATACAACTCAACTTTGCATTTCTCTTTCATACTACAACTTTATAATAAGCTATTACACATAAACAAAATAAAAACAAGTGTATAAACCTCCCATTAGGTGGGGAAAACATTTCAAGGTTTTGAATAAAACTCATGTTCTCGAAACAAGGACCAAACTATATGCAAGCTCTAATGACAACTCCAACTCCAAGTTAACTAAGCTCCAAAACACCACAATATCTAAGGCTCGTTTACCTCCCAGCCTATAGGCATCATTACATTCCTTCTCTCTAAAGAGATAACATGCTAGCCTCCCCTAAGCCCATGGGAAAGAGGGGTAGCATGCTACTCAAATATGACAAGGAAGACAACGTTTAAAATGAAACCAAACAAGGATGATCAAGAGAAGAACAAAAGAAGAAACTTTAATCATCAATATCAAATCCATGAAGGAGCTAAGAATAAAAGGAAATGGGAAGAGGGGAGAGGGATCACTAAAATGCCAATATATACATGTAAAGAGTGCCAAATCATCCTCCAATCAATATCTCCAATAAATATTGACAAGGATAGGAGGATATTCCAAAACCAAATGAGAATGCCTCCTACTTTCCCCAACGAAGGGAGTATAAAAGATAAGATTCATGGCTACCCCAAGAATCCATGAGAATAAATATCCCCTTCCATTCCCAAAACCAACTCCAAACCCACACCCAACTAGGGGTGGAGGAGCAAAAAGCCAAAATAAATTCCAAAATAAAGGAATATCTCAAGATACAAAATTCCAAAACCAACCCACAAATCTCAAACCATAACATCCACAAAACATTCACACACATACAAAGAAATTACTAAACAAAAATGAAATAAGGAGTGAGACCTACCTCATAATCCAAGCACAAGACCACAAGCTCCAAGCTCTTTGACTCCACAAGCTCCCAAGACTCCTCTCCAAAGTCCTCCACCAAAAATCCCCCAAACATAAAAAATCAAGCAAGATATAGGGAAAATATCCATCTCACAAACCCATGGGAGTGTAACATGTGTCACCCTTCCAACTAAGAAATCCATCCAAGTCACCCATGTCACTTTCCAAGTTCCCTTTAATATTAAATGTAAAAGGGGACAAAAATCCCGTAATGCCCACAATTTTCAGCACCAAAATGCAACAATAAAATTATGAATTTTTTTTAATCTTTCATTGTTCGCTACACAACACCACATGGGCTCAAATGGAGAAACTAAACATCACATAAGAAACTCACACAAGCATGGACCCACATAGACAACATTATAACACAAGATGAACATCGATGCCACACTTTCCCTAAGAAACAAATAGCAACAATGAACCAACCACAAAAAGAGCCCAAGGATTTACAAGTCCACAACACATCATTACCATGGTTACATCTTAGTTACAATTAAAATTCCAAGAGCATTTATCGTACATGTATAAATTCCAGTTCTCAACCTACATAATCTTACTTCCTTTTAAGATTCAACTTATAACAAACACACTTAGTTTGGTTCTTTCTCACTTACATTAATTTCCATAACTCAATAGTTATTTGCCCCATTTTAAGTGCATAAAAATCTTCTCATGCTTATTCCTATGCGAAGGTTTTGTTTTTTCAAATATTTTTACTTGATATTTAAATTATACCTTCATTACGCCAAGGAAACTAATGTAAAGTCAAGGGGAATAAATATTAAGATTTAAAGGATATTTAGATTCAAATTACCTCTTGTTATAGTTAAATGTCAAATTGATTCAAACTAGCTACTGAACTAATTGTTATTTTCCTGTTATAGTTGGTTATAGTTCAGTAGCTAGTTCGAGTCAATTTGAAATTTTCACATCATATATATATATAAATATATATATATAGGAGTTTATGCTTTCTCTAATGCTTGGTCTCACCAGGAGCAATTTGTATTCCTTTTTTTAAACAACATGAAAATGCCGAATTAAGTTATAAGGACTTCAAGTATAAGCTTATTCCTAATCCAATATCTCATATACTCTTGTACTCTTTACACTTACGTTGTTGATTTGGTCTCATTGTTGGCATCATTTTAGAACAATTGCAAATCATATAACATTTACTTTACACTTAGGGATTTGAGCCTACAAGAAGTGCAACCTCGCACAAGACAACTCATTTCATTGCTCTTAGACACTCAAGTAATAAATACATATTACATGTGAGACATTCAATACATTTTTATGAATTTCAAATGCCTTCCAAGGATTCATTTCAATCGTTCGGTAAAAATGCATCAGAGATTCTTTCACCAATGACCTTAAGAGAGGTCCCATGGTCTAATGACTTCAAAAGCATTCAAGGGGAAATTACACCTTATCACAAGACAAAACAAGATAGTTCCAATATATTTAACTCACAAAACCTTCAAGCAACATGAGGTAATCTACTACTACACACTAAGGGAACACTTACATCTAAAAGGGACAAAATGGGTTCAAATGCAAGAGTTTAATGTGTAGGTACTTTGACACGTAGACTCCACTCGTTTCATTTAAATCTCACCACGAGCTCAAGCATAGGTAATACCACAAACTATCTTTGCAAGGATTTGGTCACTCGCTAAGGTACCAAGGGAAATTACACAACTAAGGATTAAAACTGATAGACGATATGATCACACCTACAACACCTAGGAATGTTTGTATCACTCACCCAAAAATGACAGGGTTCACATAGAATAGTCACCGCTTCACAAAATACTTAAGGGAATGGTCTTTTCTAAGACTTGTCTTAGGTGTAGGACAAGAAGATAAATTGAGAGGATTAAAGTGTTTCTTAGGACATTAGGGTGTTGCAAAATTGGACATGGATTGCTTGAGAGGGAGGTTAAGACCAAGGTTAAACACTTGCTTCATTGCGATGGTGTAAATAATATAAATATTCTACCAAACATTATGAGTTTAGAAAATAACTACAATGACTATCTGACAAGTGATGGTTTCAAATTTCTAACCCCTAAGCACCACATTTAAAACCATAGTCATGAACCCCACGAAGTAAACGGTACATTTTTTTTCCAATTTACATTGTCAACTATATGCTTTGTTAATCAAATTAACATGGTTTTTACATAGTTGATCCTATATTAATTTAGTTTCACTCCTACTGGCATAGAAAAGTTATTTTAAAACAAGATAAATTCAAACCACGTAGATTTTTTCCATGTACAATGTTTAATATATAGAAATTTAAGAAAAATAATAGTTTTTAAACACTAATTTGAATAATTCATTTTTTTAACTCACTTTCATTCAACATTTGCAAACTATGTCCATGTATAATATTTCAATATCATCTCACTAATGGAAACATATCACACTCATAGTCCTTCTTGTCTGGGGTACCTACAACCATGGCAAGGTCAGTCATAGAACTAGTATGGAAAACCCTTACACTCTAACACAAACCAATGCATTCATCATTTCAAGTAAATCTAAAACAAGGTAGAGAAAGATAGGGTTAGGGGAGAGAGAAAGAGAGATAATTTTCTTACACACTCACACTTCCACATTCATTTACACTTTCCCTTTTTCTTTTTGATGGAAGAGAGGGAGAAGGGAAGAGAGAGAAAATCTAGTAGTCATTTTCTTTTCTATTCAAAATATCATAACCATTTTACATTTTGCATCCATTTTCATTTTCCTTCAACCCAACTAGATTTTCAAATCATTTACATTTTCGAGATCAACCAATATTTCATAGTTATTTCTCAAGAGAGGAGAGGGAGGAGAGAGAAAACATTACAAATTACAAAATCCATTTCATAGAAATAAATTTGATTAAATCATACTCTACACAACAATGAAACTATATGTAAAAGGTTTCATGAGTATTAACAAGTATAATGGGAGCCTCAAGAGGAATTTCTAGATCAAGTTGTGAGTTTAAAAAAAATTACCCAAAATAACTAAAGTGCTTACAATATGGGTCGTAAAAGCACTCATTTTAAGTTCAAATGTAAATTTAAATGATTCCTACTTATTCCCCTATATACAAAAAACTCAAGGGATTCGATGGAAGTGGATTACGACAAACAAGCCTCAAATTAGAAAGGAAACGGTGGGACCAATTATTGTAAACTTGTCAAGCACCACTGTTGTAAAATGACTGGTGGGATCTAAAATGCACTTGAAAATATAACTTACGAAAACGTTTTAACAAAACTGAGAGTTGGTTTCAATTCTCTTAAAGGAGGTCTAGAGGTAGGTAGGAGTAGTTTTCAGTTTTACCCAATCGACACGACAGTTGTAAGCCAAAATTGAATATATTTTCCTAAAATGGAAATGTCACCATAAGTGACTGAAAGACATAATGAGCTTCAAAACTCATCTCAAAAAGGTGTCAAAATGAGTTCAACAGTTCATATAAGGTCCCTCATGGTGTCTTGGAGCAACATGGATCATGTTATTATTTTCAATCGGTAATATAGTTTGGCATGGTGCTCCATGTGTGTAGTGTCTAAGGTCAAATTTTTATTTTTGTTTTTAGGTAGGGTAAGAGTTGTATTGTTCATTCGAGTTACATTTTATATTATTCTACACATTTAATACCCAAAATAAGAACGATAAAATGAGAAGTTTCGATGCAAGAGGAAGGGAAATCCGTACCTTTTTCCGACGCTTGCTAGAGACATTGTTAGTGTATATGACTTGTTTCGTCGTCATTCAACGACTAGTCCAACATAAATGGTTAGTCATCTCACTTGGTGAGAATAGGTCAATAAAGTTAGTTAGGGTTGTGTACACGTGTCATGCACAAGAGTTACACAATATTCTTATATGTACCTCACCTTTTTTATCTATGAGAATACAAGACATATCGATGTCTTTCTATACTTGATTCTCATTTTGTGATTCAATCTCTTGCTTACTATGTGGAGTGTTCACAAAACCATTGAAGTGCAACCTTACTCGATGTGCACGGGGTTCCGTATTGATCCTTATAGAACAATCCAATATGGTATTAGAGAAAAATTGAGTTTTTAGCTAGTTTAGCCATGTTTTACACGTTGACTCATTATATGTATGACTTGCATTGCTTAGAGCTTCGTTTTTTTATCAAGCTCCTAGTCGAGTCAATCTAGTTTTTTTGTTGTGTCAGTCTTTACCTGCATGTGGTTTTGACTCTTGGTTGCGTGTGTTTTTACCTTGATCAGTTCTTGTTTTGCATCGCTTGTATTGATTTCTCTTAAATTGGCTCGGTTTTACATTCATTTTGCATTGTGTAATCAGGTTCTTCATTGCATGTTGTGTTCTTATCTCTATTGTTGTCCTTTACCTTACTTTAGCCCAACCTTATGTATAGCTCTATGTGTTTTTTAACAAACCCTGTCAGTGTGTTTAAAGGAGTTGCTGTGTTTTTTTGCTTGGTTTGGTTACGCATTACTTTTTAGCCTTTAACTTGTGTATTCTCTTGACCGGTCTTTCCTCGTCCTTTGTTATTTTTGTTTACATCGGTTCGTGTGAGCCATGATATCTCCTGTCATGCGTGGTTCGTTAGGTCCTCGCCTATTTTGTTGCATCGATTATGGACTCTTTCCATCATTACATGCGTGCTTCACCCATTCCAGCCATTTACTCCCTACAATGGTCGAGCCCGTGTTGGCCATTCAGCCCTTCCCTGAGTCATCCCTGATATGTTTTCCCAACTGTTGGGTTGTTCACCAGCTACCTGGTCATGCCTCTGATCTCCCTCGCCCACATTGTGCCTTATCCCACCCACTGCGTTGAGTTACTTGGTCCTTGAGTTGTTTCCCACTCACCTCTTTGCCTTGTTCACGTGGCTCCAAGCCCTCATCTAACGCCAGGCTCCTTGACTTTCTCCACCTACCATTGGATGGACCTTCCTTTTTCATTTACCTCCCATGTTTTTTTATTATATGGTCATTGTTTAAAAGATACTTGGACCTTTGTTAATAAAGGGTGAGTTTTTTTAAAGAGTGTTTTTTATAAGATTAAGTGGTGGGATGTTTGTTTAAGGGGATTAGGTTATTAAAGGTGGGGTATTATATTATAAGATGTGTTTATAATCTTTAGGTGGGCATTTTTTTAATAATGGAAGGGTGGTTTAATTCCTAGTTAGATCTTAGTTTTTAAAAAAAAATAGGATCTTGTAATCTATTAGATTATGGTTTAAATTAATTTAAATTAGTGTTTTAATTTAAATTAGGATTCTAATTGTTTTTTGAAACCTTAATTAAATTAGATTAATAATATTATTGTTGTTGTACAATTAAACATTTTTTCGTTCCTTTTGCCTTTAAATCTTTAAAAACTAGACTTATTGGCAATTTCAAAAGTTCAATTTTTAAACGTATTGGATAATTTTTTCTACTAATCCATTTGTTGAGTGTGTAGCATTATTTCATATTTTGGGAGCCTCTATTTCATCTTGGAAGCCTCTTGGACTCTTTTTGAGCCCCTTTTCCGCATTGTAATCACTCTTCTTCGCTAGCGGGTTAGTTAGTGTGTACGCCACAACCTTACAACAAGAGAGCTTATTTCCCTTCTTGCTTGCTTTTGTGTTTGTTCACTTGTTTTGTTGTGCACGCCTAAGCATCTTGGGGTCTCCACACCTGTGCAATATTTCACTAATTATAAGGTGAGTGACCAACCATCTCACGTTGCATAAACACTTGGGTGTAATCAACACACTACTTATAAAGTGCCACAATCAGGGGGGTGTTCATTTTGCGTGGTTATTTTCTTTCTGTTAGTTTCTTTTCTCTCTTTTATCTACTATGGATCCTAATGGTTTTCCTTTTCTTAACCCATTTAACTATCATGACTGAAATGATTCCATGTCCCTCGCTTTGAGAAAACAAAAACTTTACCTGATAATGATGGGATTGCAATCTGAACCAATAGAAGATGCAAAGAAATAAAAGTGGTTTGACAAAAGTGATGAATATTTTGGGCTTTTGTGTCTTTTTGTGTCACCGGAACCATGCTTTTATATTAACACATCCAAATAACCCAAGGAAGTTTCGGATGCCTTAGGTAAACGTTTTGGGAAACATGATGAAATGAAAGAGCGTGAACTGGAAAATGAGTTGATTAGTCTCAACCCTAAAAATTTTGACACTCTCCAAGAGTTTTTACCAAACTCAAATCTCTAAGATTGCAAATAAAAAATTATGGAATTGACAAGGACTCACAGTTCATGCTTTATGTCCTTGCAAAACTTGGTCTAGACTTTTCAATTTTCGTATCTACCTTCCATGCTATGAAAAGAGCACTTGGTGCGTGTTGGACTATGCCCTCCTTTGATGATTTTGTCACTGATTTGAATAGAGAACATGATAAGATAATTCAGATGGGTACTCTTAGATCCACAAAATCTCATGCTCTCATTGTTAGTCTTGAAAAAACTAGGGTTTTAAAAGAGAAGAAGCATAACAACAAGGATCATGAGAATAAAAAGGACCATTCCACCATTAAATCAACATTTTCAATTTCCTTATCTAGTTCTAAATCTTTTAAAAAATAGATCAAATGTGGATACTGCACTGGTAGGCATGAAGAAGAAAAATGTTTGAAGAAGAAGATTGACCTCCTCACGAGTCTTCTGGAGAAGAAAAACATAGGATTTCTTGATTCTCTCAAGCCATATTCATCATGAGCTTACAAAATTTCTAAGGAAAAATACAATGGAAAGGGGAAAATGAAAGAAAAAGAAAAAGAATCAACTAAGGAGAAAAAAAGCAAGAGATTTAGTTACAGTTGTGTCACCTACTCCTACATGGGTGATTTATTTGAGTGCATCTCATCATATGGCCTCATCAGACATTGAGTTTGCTTCATTGGAACCATGTGACATGTCTTCTATTTGGCTTGGTGATGATACTTCTACTCCATTTTTCAGGAGAAGGTTTGTTGAAGTGAATGGTGGAACTTTCAACAATGTGCTTAGTGTTACTTAAATTTTAACTAATCTCCTTTCAATGTATCAGATCACGCACCTTAGTCAGAGCATGCAGGTATAGTTCACTCTGGATTCTATTTATGTCATAGACCTTCATAATGATAATATTATTGCAGTTGGTAAAGTTGATCATCACACTCGGCTTATCACTTTGTTCATCCTTTGGACTCTTCATCGGATTCACATGGACTTCATGATATTTCTAATCTCACTTCTAATGATGATTCTCTTCTAGTTTGGTTGATTTCTGTAGTGATGAGGACCCACCTGTGTCATCCACTTATCATCTACCACATATTAAAGAGTTATTTCTTGATCCACCTACTTTTGGTTCTCTACAGAATTTTTAGGGAGCAAGTACTTTGATTCGAGACTCATCGGATGTCAGACATTCTTCTATATAGTTACAAGATATTCCACCTTCCTTATTCACCATTACTTCAGATTCACCACCCCTTCATGGAGTAGTTAGTAATTCCACCTCACAAATGGAGCATCGTTCCTTAGATAAGAACCATACCTTGTCACTTCATGTATATTCTTCTTCTACAATTCATACAGGGTGATATTTGACACATTCTTCATCTTGGGAGGCTGGATAGCGCTCTTCATCTCTTATATTCTTCTAGAACGATTGTAGTTTGTAAATGAGTACCTTAGTAGGCCTTTACTTATCGAGACTCATTTGATGCATCTTTCTTAGGTTGTTTAGGGGTGTCTTTTAACTCTTGTAAGTGGATATTTTTCCTTAGGGTTTTTATCCTCCATTACTTGAGATTTTTATTGTTCACAGGTAACTCATCAGGCCTAGTTGTCAAGACCCATTCTTCTCCTCTTTCTCTTTTCTTGAGAGTTATTTATACATGGGTACCTTATCATGCTTAGTTTTTAGGTTCCATTGACACATATTTATTAGTTGTCTAAGGGAGTTCTCTTTGTTTTAAATTTCCATGACCTCTACCTTAGCTTTGATGAAGTGGGGTGTTGGTGTATATGACTTGTTTCATTGTCATTTTAAGAATTTTCCAACATAGATGGTTAGTAATCTCACTTAGTGAGAATAGGTCATAGTGGAATAGGTCAATAGGGTTAGTAAGGGTTGTGTACACATGTCATGCAAAAGAGTTACACAACTATCCTATGTGTACCTCTCTTTTTCAATCTACAAGGGACACATTTTTCCTGAAATCAGTGAAACCTGAACTTCATCTAATAATCGGCATGCATATGCTAAAAATTTTCAAAGTGATAAGAATAGGTACCGTAGAGCAATCTAGTTTCTAAATTACTAATTGTTTTTTAAAATGGTGGAGATTAAGAGGGTCAAATGTGGTGCGCACACAAAGTATATCTATTTTTGTGTCAAAAATATAAGAACTTATTGTGTGTGCTCCCCCCCCCCCATTTTTTGAGTTTATAAATTATTTTTCAAATCCCTTTGGTAGAATGTTAGCTAATTCCATGTACGAGGCCCCACTAATTTTTCATAATTTTTGGATGAATATATAATTTTTTATTAATTTTCAAAATGCACACATCCCGAAAAGGAAATATTTGTGTGTATACCCCCATAAATTTGAGAAAAAAATTCATTTTTTTGTTTTTTTTAGTGTGTGTAGAATGGAGTTTAGAATACAAGTTTTTCTTTTGAAATTTGGATGAAAAAATCATAAGTTTTGTACAAAAACATATGCATATGTTTTGACAAGAAAAAAGGGCACTAGTAAAAGAAATTGAGGATGACATCGTAGTATAATTTTTTTTGGAATATTATGTTATAATGCATGAGATATTGAGGTGTACACATGAGAGTTTGATGTTTTTTGTTGAATACAGATTTATTCATGGATTACACAGTCCAAGCCGTAGGGTAGGATATCCAAGGCAAATCCAAGCCTATGGATTGGGATTCCCAAACCCATAGAAAATGAAACGCGAGCGCGCTATAACATGAGTGCATTATAATGCGCTCGTGTTCCTATTTTTTATGTGGTGTATGTGTTTATTGGAGGGATATATTTTCTTTTATTAATCTTTATACTTTATTATTTGTTGTACTTTAAATTTATTTTAGTAAATATAAGATGTTAGGGTCACTCTGCACCTTATGGAACTAGTCTCACAGCTCCATCTGTCATGGTTTATAAGATAGTTTTTCATATTCTAATTTTGTCAGTACGTAGGTATTTTTCAAGATTTCAGAATTCAACCTTCAAGCTTTTAGGGTTTAAATTATACAATCAATATCTATTTTTTGAAAGAATATAGTAATTTTTTAGGTTTTGGGGCCTTTTGGATTGGTTATTGACATTTGTAGGAGTGTTAAATGTGTCAAAATTAGAATTTACAAACCTCACAACTCTTAAAGGTAGCGACAACTGATCGAATATATGGACTCATAAATTTTCCCATGAGCATGGAGTTTAATCCCTAATTTTGTCTTAAAATATGGTAAAATCATACTATGGATGAGTATCTACTTTAAAAGCTTAGGGAATACATATTTCGCTTCCTGATCAAAGGTGCATCCTTTTTCTGGCTAGCTTGCCTAAGTACAACTCTCAACCCGGTTCAAAAGAAATTATTAACAAGGTTTTTTTAAGTTTTTCTCAATGTGCAAGGATGATTGGATATGATGATTAACGAGTTAAGTGTGACTTGATGGAAGATAACTTCCCCCGGAGGCCTAAAAAGGCCATTCTAAGCTAATCAAACACCCTCTGGGAGAGTTCAATAAATATATTAATCATACAGAGGTGATGTCAAATAATCTTAGAAGGGTTGGAGGTAATTTAGGAAGATTTAGGAAAGGTTTGATCATTCAAGGACAATCTACTCAACAATGGTTTTCTAGGTGCAGGGAACAAACACTCTAATGGTGAAATTTGACTTCTTCGGATGATTTTGGGAGCTCCATAAGGAGTTAGGAGGAAAACAAATAGGCACTAGAAATATATTTGAATCCTATACATGTTGGTAACATCCATTTTTATCTAATACTTGAAGGTTTTATGAAGAATTTCAAAATAGTGTAGCTACCCCTTTCAGTTCCAGACAAAATTGGCCCTAAATTTACAAGCTCCAGAGAGATGCTCACCACATGGTGATAGGTGAATATTTGTAAACATTGATAAGTTCCTCTGGGAATAGGTACTGTCATAAATAGATTATTTTTTACCATGGGTAAGGATCTAATGAGGATGGGGTCAAATTTTGTGAGTTGAAAACACCTTTCTAACATTTTGGGTTGTGTTTTTGAGTGAAGAAACTCCTAACATATAAAAGTGGTAAAACATGAGTTACCATGAGTTGATAACTTAAGTGTTTAGAAACACTATTATGAGACCTACATTGTGATGGGAATAGGATGCTCTCTTCTAATTACAAGGCAAGAGCGAGGATCACTCTCTTATTTTTCAAGGCCTCCACAATTAACCCTAGTGATCACAAATCAACTCCATGCTTCTCAAACCATTTTCTGATTATCTATCACTTATTGAAATAGGTATTCACCATGTAGATGGAAGGAATTTTCACTCAATCAGATTCTTTTCATGTGGCCACTTGTTCGACTAAGATGATGTGGTTATAATGTCCTTCCTCCTTTGAAGTGTGATCACGCTACAAGGTTCAAATGAGTGTTTAAGAACACTACCAAGTGAGTGACATCAAGTGAAACTCAGATGTTTTATCATTATTACATATATGGTGCTCTCTATGAAGATCATATTCTTACCCTCGTGGTTCCATAATTCTCCTCAGATGGAATCAACTTTAGGATACTCTTACACCTCTTTGCTCATATGCCTCTCATAGAAATAGATGATTCCTTGATCCTTCACACATGATGGTCCTAAATGTCTCGGTAGCTTGAATAGATCATCTTGGCTTGTTCCTTGAAAAGTTTTTAACATGATGGTAGATTCAAGATATGATTATCCTCAACTCACTCCATGAGCTTCCCATTTAACCTTTGAACGTGATGACACCCTTTTTAACTTCACAATTCACTTCCTTGGCCAAGATTTCACATGAGTGGAAACATGATTATTGTATATGGGCACATCTTCACTTGATTTCTCCTCATGTAAATAGGTTTCCTCCTCTATATGGAAGTATTGATCCATGAATGAGACTTTAATGAATGTTTGAGGGTGAGCTCCATCTTCTTGAACTCCAACTGCATTGAAGCACTATGAAAGCCACTCCCTGAATTGCAAGATGTGAGCACATCGTCAAGTATTGATTAAGTGTTTAGAAACAATATAAGGAGATATTCACCATTTTTAATCTCAATATGACTACCATCACCACTCATGGTTATCCTTTCTCATCATGCTCATAATGATCATTCCCTTAATGACTTGAATTTTAATAAAAATTTTGATGTTTTAGATCCTTCACAGACCTCGTGATTCTCGTTATTACACCCGTTGTCCAAGTGGTTGTCTATTACACATTTTGATTCATATTATTTGCCTTTAAAATCATTCAAGAACTCCCAAAATATTCCATAAAAGACTACATTCACCATTGAAGCTCTCATTCCCTACACCCTAAATACCCGATGTTGAACAAATGGATCCTGAATCATATTTTCTTTCTTAATTTTTTATAAATTACTTTAAAACCCTTGAATTATCTTCAAAATCACCCTCAAATGTTTTATAATTTCCTTAACATTCCCAAAGTTTTTTTACCATTTGCAAAATATCCAAAAATGTTCTTTTTAGGCCTCTAGAGGAAGTTATCTTTCACTGAATCTTACTGAATTAATTTATCACCTTGGGTAGTCATCATTTTACACTAAAAAAACTTTAAAACCTTGTTAGGAATTTACTCTAAGCCATGGTGAAATTTGAATTGAAGGCAAGCTAGTCAGATGATCTATATTTTTTCCATATCAGGTTATCTAAAACCCTATTTCGGGGTTTCAACAAAAAATATTGATATCTCAGCTGATAAGGATTCTTAGAAGATAAATCTACCTAGAATTGGGTTATAAAACTTAGGAATCTTCTTGAGTCACACCATTGTGGAGAACACTTTAATACCAAAAATTTTCTTTTTAGGCTTCCGGAGGAAGTTATCTTTCACTGAATCTTACTGAATTAATTTATGACCTTGGGTAGTCATCCTTGCACACTAAAACAAATTTAAAACCTTGTTAGGAATTTCCTTTAAGCCATGGTGAAGGTTGAATTGAATGAAAGCTAGTCAAAGGATATATATTTTCTCCCTATCAGGTTATCTAAAACCCTATTTCGGGGTTTCAACAAGAAATATTGATATCTCAACTGATAAGGATTCTTAGAAGATCAATCTACCTAGAATTGGGTTATAGAGTTTAGGAGTCTTCTTGACTCACACCATTGTGGAGAACACTTTAATACCATTACGGAGAACACCCTTTTGATCAATTTTATCCACATGGAATTAGAAATTGAAGGTGAATCACATGTTTCCGACCTCTACAATGTATTGAGCTCATTACCAAGCACTATTTAAGTGTTTAAAAACAATATTAGGAGGTATGTATTGCTTGAGAGTATGCAATGATTACTAGAATCATATTTGGTGGCCTTGGATCAAAATGTATACTCAAAAAATGTACAGGATTATTCAATAATTTTGGTGCCTACTTGTTTTCCTCCTAACTCCTTACGAAGCTCCCAGAATAAGTCAGAGAATTCAAGGTTCACAATTTGACAACTCATTCCTTGCATTTGAAAACCCGTTGTTAAACAAACTATCCCTGAATGATCCAAACTTTCCTAAATATTCCTAAAATTATTACAGTGCCTTCAAGTCTTTCAAATACCACCTTTGGATACTTAATACCTTTTCATAACCCTCCTGGAGGATGCACACAAGCTCTGAAATGGCCAAAATTGGCCTTTTTAGGCTTGATGGAAAATTAGTCTTTTACTACACTTCAATGAATGGAATAATGGACCTTGTTAAACATTTTAAAAAACTTATACATATTCACTCAATGCATAAGGAATACCTTCAAGGACAAGGTGATCATGACACAGGAGGCAGGTTAGCCCAGAGAGGGATTCAAGAAGATTTGGGAGCAATATTTCACATTGTGGCTTGGTTCTCATGGTTTAAGTTTTACATTTTTTTGGTTAGTCAATTCAAATGAAAATATATCCATATGAATAACATCCTCTTACCCTTATAGGATTCAAAATCCTCCTTGAATGAAATCATATTTAAGGTGTTCATACACGTGTTTCTCATAGCCCTCTCATGATAATATGTGACTTCTTGATCCTTCAAACATGATGGTCATAGATGCCTCAGTAGCTTGAATAGCTCATTTTTATTTGTTTCTCGAAGAGATTTGGACATAATGGTAGAGTCAAGATATGATGATCATAAATTCACTCCTTGAGCCTCACTTTTTATCTTTGAACATGATGATCTCTTATTCATCTCATAATTCATCTCCCTGCTCAAGATATCACATGATTGGAAGCATGTTTATGATGTCTAGACACCCTCTTTCTCGATTGTTCCTCATAGATATAGGTTTACTCCTCCTAATAGAAGGATTGAACCTTGAATGAAACTTGGTGGAATGTCAGAGAATGAATTTCATGTTCTTGGCCTCTGCAATGTATTGATTAATCTTTTAGAAACACTCTCATAAAATATGCATTGCTTGTGAGCCTGAGATGATTTCCACCATCACTGAAGACAGGGTACAACTAGGGCTTAGGTTTTTAAAACCTAAATCAAAGAATTTAGACCCAAAATTTGCAAGAATCAACAAAGACAAAGTCCTTTAAAGGAATATAATGGAATTTTAAGTTTTGTTTGGTCAAAATAAGAGATATCATTGACAGTTAGTATGCACAGTTACAGTCATAGTTTGAAGATCTAAAGGGAGACTAAGATAGAGGTTTTTGAGGGATGTTTTTCAAAGAAGCACATATTGAAATCTTTCATAGAGGGAGAAGGCATAAATGGGTATCTAGAAAACACATCAGTATGGTCTGAAACCCCCTAGATTGAAAGGTACACTAGAAAATACACAAGACCAGGGATAGAAGAGAGTTAATAGGCTAAAAATTAGAAAAGGTGATGACAATATAATTTTAAAGGGTTGAAATTTGAAATTTGTCATGCATTACACTTAGCCTAAAGGGTATCTGAGTATGTGTTTGTTTATTTGTGGATATGAATAGATGTGCATAATCATGGATCTTGCATGGGAATGGCTCTTGAGAGCTAAAACAGGGCATGATTGATTAAACTTGAGAGGATTAATGATTTATTTGACTAATTATCACTTTTATTGAATGGTTTCATCTTAGTCTGAGCATGGTGAAACAATATAAATATTTGGAAGGAGCAAATGGAATCTTATATCTGAATTTGTGACTGATTTGGAATGAGGAAACTTAAAGCTAGTGAGAGGAATAGAGTGGAAGTCTGAGAAAATGAGGTTTTACAAGAAAATGAGTCATTTTAATAGTAGATTGGGCTTGTGTACAAAATTTGAGAGTAGGATATGGGGGTTATAAGGGTAAGTTTTAGGTTGATTGAGCCATTTTTGCACATTTGAGCCTATAGAGCTTGTTAGAAAGACTTCTAAAAACAAGATACTAATGAGAATGATTGAAATTTGTTGTTATGAATGCATGTAAATGTGTTGGAGCTCTACATCACCTCATGATGACCATTCCCTTGATTATTTGAATCAATAAAAACTTACATATGTATTTTGATTTATTATGTGTTATAAAGAATTGCATGAGTCCATATATTCGATCAATTATTGCTACCTTTGGGAGTTGTGAGGTTTAAAATATATAGTTTTGACACACCTAAAACTCCTAAAAATGTCAATAACTAATCAAGAATACCCCAAAAGCTAAACAATGACTATATTCTTTCAGAAAACAGATATCAATTGTAGAATTTACACCCTAAAGGATTTAGCCTGAATGCTGAAATCCTGAAAAATACCCATGTACTGACTAGATTAGAATTTGAAAAAATATCTTCTAAACCATGACAGACGGAGCTGTGAGATTAGTTCCATAAGGTGCAAAGTGACACTAACATCTTATATTTACTAAAATAAATGTAAAGTATAAGTTTTTATTTTATTAATCTTTAAGAAATAAAGATTAATAAATTAAAAACTTATACTTCAACCATTTATTTTAGTAAATATATCCCTCTCATAAGCACATATACCACATAGCAAACAAGAACGTGAGTGCGCTATAACGCGCTCACGTTTTAGGCTTGGTAATTACCAATCCTAGAAAATCATGTGCTCTCATTTTCCCAAAACGTACTCACATTTTGCTTAAAATTAAAAATGTGTCAGCTTTTTAGCCCCCATCTTCGTGCACTTGCCCTATATAATTGAATTATTTTATAATTCACAAGTGTCATACAATATAATCACCTTTACAATCTATATGGTTTGATATTTTTTTCTCGTGTATGGTATAACACAGTATCTACTTCTTCTCATCATGAAATTTTTAAACTTGAAAACAAAGCATAGTTAACCTTCTTATGGTATTGACCCTTGTCTTGAGTCACAAACAATATCAAGTATAATACTATGTACATTTGTGCTCTTTTGATCAAATATACATTACAAATCACTTTTTATTAATGGATTTGTTTTACCAAAAATCATGGAATAATGTTTTGGATCACTTGATGAAATTCACTTTTCACTATAGTTTTGTAATGGACTAAAGATGTTTGAAATCACAATTAACATACTATTTTTCCTTGTAATATCAAAACAACGAATTTGTATTTTTTACTCTTAATTCTTATAACAGAGTTAATTTAGTCACAATATTTTTTCAATGTTTGACTCCCAAAACAAGACAATCATACAAAATTATTATATATTTTTACGCGATATGCGTGAATTCTATCTGGTGAAGGGTGTCAGCTCTGACATGTGTTAGGTGACGATTGATGATTATGGTTACTTTTTACGTCTGACATGTGTCAAGTGATGATTGATGGTTGTGGCTACTTTTTACGTTGAAATATAGATGATGGAGCTATCCATGTAGCACTACAACTTTTGTATTTGGAAATAACATTTGAAATTGAGTTGCCTTTACTTTCGAATATCATCATTGTTGTCTTTTTTCCAACCACCATTTTGTGTTTTTGTGTTAGCTCTCTTTAGGAATGTGTTTAGATACAAAATGTTTGAAGTTCAATTTTTCATTTATATATGGCCTACTGATTTTTTTCTTTACAAATTCCACAGCTGAAATTGACAAGAAATATGTTGTTTGATCTTAGAGTAAAAGTTTCTTTAACCTAGAGCAAGTACATTAGATATTTGCACTTTGATAGTTTTATGTGTAAGAATCCCTCCTTGTAAATCAAAGAGTAATTTTTACTCAACATAAGGAATCATATGTAGTCTCAATCTAAAAATTTGGATCCACAAAATAAAATCTACTTATCATTCATAAAGATAAAGAATGACATCAATATTACATTCACAGATAAAGAATGACATAAGTCTTACTCAGAGATTTCAAGAGTCTAAAGGAGCCTTCACCTATATATATCGTTGGCTTCTTCGTTCCAAAATTGGTCAAAGATGTCTCATGGGGCTTGTGTCCACTTCAAGAAAAAAATAACAATCACCTTTTGGCTTTGCACCCCTTCAACACTTCTCCACATATTTATGTTTCCAAATCATTGCTTTCTCCTACATTTAGGGAATACAATTTTCTTTCTCTTATGCTTCAACAAAACATTTTTCTCCATATTCGATAACTTACAAAAAAATGTAAATACTTCTTCTAACATAGAAAGAATAAACAAGTCAAAACATTAACCAATAATAACCAACAAAACCCGAAAAACACATTGAAGATATTGAAAGGAGTGCAATACAACCTTATTTTGAAATTCACTTTTCATGATATTTTTGTAATGGACTGAATATGTTTGAAATAATGATAGTTTTGTAATGGACTGAATATGTTTGAAATAACGATTAACATGTTACTTTTCCTTTCAATATCAACACAACGAATTTGTAATTTTTATTCTTATTTCTTATAACAGAGTTAATTTTGTCACAATATTTTTTCAATTTTATTTTCAATGTTTGATTCCCCAAACAAGACAATCGTACAAAATGATTATATATTTTTACGCAATATATGTGAATTATATCCGATGAAGGGTGTCAACTCTGACATGTCTTGGGTGATGATTGATGATTGTGGATGCTTTTTACGTCTGACAAGTATCAAGTGATGATTGATGGTTGTGACTATTTTTTATGTTGAAATATAGATGATGGAGCTATCCATGTAGCACTGTAATTTTTGTATTTAGAAATACAATTTGAAATTGAGTAGAGGCTTTAATTTCAAATATCATCATTGTTGTCTTTTTTCCAACCAACATTTTGTGTTTTTGAGTTAGGTCTCTCTAGGAATGGGTTTAAATCAAAAATGTTTGAAGTTCAATTTTTTTTATTTATATATAGCCTATTGATTTTTTTCTTTACAAATTCCACGGTTAAGATTGACAAAACATCTGTTGTTTGATCCTAGAGTAAAATTTGTTTTATCCTAGAGCAAGTACATCAGATCTTTGCACTTTGATAGTTTTATGAGTAAGAATCCCTCCTTGTAGTCACGGATTAATCTATACTCAACAACATAAGAAATCATATGCATAGTCTAAATCTAAAAATTTTGATCCAAAAAATAAAATCTACTTATCATTCATAAATATTAAGAATGACATCAATATTACATTCACAGATACAGAATGACATCAATCTTACTCATAAAGATTTTTGGAGTCTAAAGGATCCTTCACCTATATATATTGTTGGCTTCTTTATTCCAAAATTGGTCAAAGATGTCTCATGGGGCTTGCGTCCACCTCAAAAAAAAATAACAATCAGCAATTGGCTTTGAAACCCTTCAATGTTTCTCCAAATATTTATATTTCCAAATCATTGCTTTCTCCTACCTTTAGGGAATACATTTTCTTTATCTTATGCTTCAACAATAACTTTTTTCTCCATATTCGATAACTTACAAAAAAAATTGTAAATACTTCTTCTAACATAGAAAGAATACACAAGTTAAAACATTAAACAAGAATAACCAACAAAACCCCAATAAAACATTGAAGATATAGAAAGGAGTGCAATACAACCTTATCTTGAAATGGATGGAAGATCAATTATTGAATATGGAATGAAATAAATGTTTCTTTTTGGTCTATCCACTACATCCAGGTATATTTGTAAACCTTACCCTTCACCTTTTTTGCAACCCTTTCTTCCCAGACATATTTTCTGCCCCCACATATTCAACTTCCTTGTTACATACCTTCCGGCGTCTCCATTACACAGCCTGCGTGTGATTGCTAGCCTTATACTAGCACATAAATTTACTTAAAAACCTCACTCTAGAGAATCCATCCTACAAGAGGATAAAAACATTATAAATAATAACAGGAATATCATTTGGCATGTGGGAGTTAATTTTTCTTATTTTAGTTTTGAATGGGATTATTCTTTCCATCCTTCTCCTCTAAGATCATTTTTTCATTCTCAACTAATTTTGACTTGCTATAAATAATTTTTGTTAACTCCTCATATTCAATATTTGGAATCTTCACAAGTATGATCCAATTTTTGGTAAAGATAGCTACTTATTTGAATCTTTCAATGGGTTTTCACAACCCCTACCCTATTTAATCTCTCATATAAAGAGTTTTTGCTTTACTATCTTTTGTTTTTTAGTTTTTGTCAATTTTGTTCCATTTTCCTTTCCAATTTCCAATTTTGCGCTTGTGTTTTCAATAAAAATACACTAAACAATAAGTATTTTATTCTCTAGTACTTTTCTTAAGGATAAGGAATTTATTTGAAATTAAATTTCCTTTAACTTCATTAAATCAATAGTTTTCCATTTCAACGCATTAATTATGCCCCTCAATTAATTTTCAACCATAAATATTCTCCCCATTTGACCTATTATTATAAGTTTCTAATTTATTGTGATAACCAAATTTTCACAGCATAGAAATGTTCATTCTTTAAAGGAGCCAATGTACCTATTTTACTGGAAATGGACAAGTTATAATATCTCTGCATCTTTGCTATCACAACTCATTGCCACCACGAGATACTAGAAAGTTCCATCGACTGACATTGGACATTTTTTTGAATTGGGGTAAGGGAAATCAAAATAAAGAACAAAAGGATGGCTTCACTACCACTGGATCTGGTTGGGATCTTATTATCACTGGGTTGGACTGTCTAGGAAGTGGGTGCAGCAAGACCAATGATATAGATCCTCTACCTTTGGCTCTCTTTATGATTGTAGCCTAATTGTTCACAATGATATGATTTTGTAGTTTGTTTCCTACATGCCTTTAAGTGGGTTTAACATTGAGGCATTCTTTCATACCACCTATTGTTTTTTTTGTGAATAGTTATCTTGTTTAGTTGAAATATAGGAGCTATTTCATCAACTAATAATTAGCATATAAATATAAAAGAAATGTGACTTGTAATTGAAGAATAAATATTAAAATATTTGATTGTCCCACAACCCCTATTTTCTCATCATCCCTATGAATAGTGACTTTAGAAAAGGTTTCAAAATGTAAAAAATTTACAAAGTTTTGAAAATAAAATCCATCATTACGTTCCATAAAAAATGAATAAAAAAAAACCATATTCCCCAAATTACCCTACAAAATGATCATACTTTTCATGAAAGTATGATCATTTTGTTGACAATCTATGTTCTTTTTCCTAAACTACTTTAATATGTCACACATGTAGGAAAATTAGAATTGTTTCCATGACCAAAAAACTTCAACCTCCCTAAAAACTACAAAATTCTTCTCATCTTTAATCTTTATAATGAACAAATCCCATGAGTTACATTTAAGGAGAATCAATAGAACAAATCTATCCACTAACATATTCATGAACATGTTGGAAATTAATAGTTAAAAGGTGATGATAGATGAATTATAAAATTACAAATGTAGACAATGAAATAGTGACACCTATTTGAATGGATGATCGTAAATATCTTGTTCATTCAACATCTTTAATAAAAGAGATTCCAATCATGTACATTAACGTAGAATACAAAAAATGTGAACTCGCAACCTCGTGCGCAAGCCATGTGCCCCACCATTATGCTACATTACTTTTCATATTTTAGTTATCTTTTTAGGCTCATAAATGTTTAACACTTAAGAGTTTAGTATCGTGAATTTGGGAAAATAATATTGTGAGAAGAATTATAACAAGTGATGAAGATATAAAAGGATATTGTGACAAGAATTGCAACATGGGATGCATCCAATTAAGTGCATCAATATAAAATTATATCCACTTATGAACTGTGAAATATCCCTTGTGGGATACCACTTTAAAAATGTGTAAAATAAATGAAAAATTATAGCCAAATAAAATATTGATTTTTATTGAAAATGTCCAGCTACGACAGCGAAAGATATTAAATTGATATCACACAAAATATTTGCCCACATTGCATGAAATTTTGAGGGACGCTTGCAACAGTAATAATAAACACTATGAAAAAAAAAATTGGAATAATATATTGCTACCAAAAAAAGTACAGAAAGTCCTAGGCAGTTGGAAAACTTCAGAGGTTCGTGACCCTCTAAATATAAGAGAAAAAATAAGGGTCTTTGGAAATAACATTAATAGATACATGCAATAACGTTTCCACCTTCGGATCTAACAATGGCTGACTGGAAAACCCCCAAATAAACGTTGAAAGTCGCCACGCTTGGAAAAGGGGTCAGTAAATGATGGAGGCACCTTCAACGAGCTGCCACACCCTACCCAAATGGCTGCCGTGAATTTGATCTGGAAGCCCACTGATTATCTTCCTCAAATGCCCTGAAAAATCCTTAAAACCCTTCCTCTGAACCCTCTGAAAATATCTCTGTAGCACGCCCCAGAAAGTGGCTCCAAAATGGCAGACTAGGGTAGATCTCTCACTACCGAAGAATGCCCTGATAGCTAGGGACGGGTCTCTCACCACCGAAGTTAGGGTCCTTGTGGGATTTGACTCCACAAGCTGCAGAAACACAACAACAACAGCTACGCGAGAAGGAGGCTAAAAGTATGCGACAAAAAGTGTCTTTTCTTCCTTCCTCGTCTCCTTATATACTTTTTCTTGGCAAACGAGCCCCCATAACCCTAGGCGCATTTCATTCCATGGAGGGGCCACTAACATAAAAGTAACTATAGTTACTTTTTTTCCTTTTTGAGTCGACGTGTCCAAAAGTGACCCCCAAACGCAAGACTAGGCTATTAAAACCACGGGGCCCCTTCCCAAAAGATTCCAGCGTCCACAGCCCCCTGGGTCTGACCACGTTTTGGACCCGACTTGGCCCTTGGGCCATTTGGCATAGGAAAAAGGGGACATTACAAACTGGTGCAATTTATAAGGTGTAGAAGTATACTTTCATATAAGGACACATAAATCCTTGGGTCCAATCAACCCATTACCAATTCTTAACAATATTATATATATTGTAAGCTATCAATATTCATTATTCAATAACTCTAATTCAATGTTCTTATAGCCATGATACTCAACCATGATCTAATGAACACAAATATTTCTCTAGTGTTATAACATCCACTGCTCTTTTCTTCTCCCACATAATCTATTTCCACAAGGTTTACAAGGTATCATACACCTTCTTTAGATCATGTTATCCCTAAGGTTCTTACCACTTGAGATGTTTATCATGGTATGTCATTAAGGTTTTTATTATATGATTTTATCCTACACGCACACGCACGCACCCACACACACGCACACACACACATAGATAACGATGCAATGTTAGGTCAAGTATCATTAAATCACATAATTATAGTCCCCCTACTCTTTATAGCTTTTAGTTTTACCTGGTTGCCACCAAATGTCCTAAATCCTCCTACTTGGGATTGAACCTACCTTTTGTGATAGGACCATGATAAGTTTTTGTAGGAAACCAAGAGAAAATGAAAATCCCCAGTAATAAAAATTAATGTTGTTACAATCAATTTTACATCTTAGGAGATTATATTGACTCCTAACATCCACCAAATGAAAAATATATACATAACAATAGTTACTATTCATTTTTCCCACACAAATTAACCATCTATAACAAAGAATAAAATTAGTATTCATTATTTTCCCACAAATCAACCATATATACCTAAAAAGGTAGCTACTATTCATTTTTTCATCATTTTTTATCAATGAATCATCACAAATTCATTTCCTAGTAAGAATTTCTAGAACTATACATATGTGTAACAATGTGTTATGAATATAAATTGACTTGCTAAACTAATACAAGAGAATAATCACTAACATAATTTTTAAGATAAATAGAATATTTAAAATGGCATACTCGCAAGATATAGAATATACATTATTTACCCTAGGAAACCCTTTACTGGAAAAACACTAACATGGTAAGTCCTTTGTTGTAGTTACCAAATGATCTACAATATAAGAATGTACTTAAAAGTTATACTTTAACCTAATACATGTGTAGTTATATGATAGCACATCAATAGGAAATCACCAAATAAGTATTACATTACCATGTGAGTACCAAAACTATGTGCTAAATAAACCATGGGTTGAAACTAGCCAGTTATCCACCCATGAGCTCGTAATAAACTATATGGTACTACCCCAAACATTGTTATATGGATACCCTCTCGTGCACCCTCATACTGGAACATGAATAATGCCACATACCCCCATGTGGACAGTATAGTCTAGTAGATTGTACTTAATGGAAACCATACTGCTTATTCCAAAAATTCTCCTATTTTTTGAATATTTCCATAGAGGGTACAAAGGAAATATGTCTAGATCATAAGGGAATCCATGCCCATTAATTTGTCTCACTAAGAAATTAAAAAGGATTGTTTTGAGTATTCATGTTGGAAAATTATGAGCATCATCATTTATGTCCACATTCTATTGAATTATATTCTTATCCTCCACCATTTCACTTACAAAATGGTATTACACATTAATGTGTTTCCTTATGGAGTGATATAGGGGGTTATTTTCTAGATAAATTTCACTTTGATCATCACTATTTATCCTTCTACCCTTCTAAATTAACCCAACATGGAAAATTAACCTTTGAATCCAATCCATGCATGAGTAGTTGTCATGTACTTATCGTATGTGATGGATATTGCAACAATTTCTTTAAATTTAATCATCCAAATTATCCAATCCCCTAAATAAGTTGAAAACATACATATGAGTATATTGCCACATATCCAAATCTTTGTCCCAATCTAAATCCATAAAACCATGTAGAATCAATGTCTTTACACTCATAAGGATTACTATAATAACATATTACATAGTCAAACATCTCATGTAGATACATAAAGTTCTTATTAACTATGGTCTTATTTTCTTTATATTTTACATAAATCTTATTGTAACTCCCAGTACATATATGGTACAACCCATTTCATGCATCAAGTGGGACTAAAGACATGTCCATAATTTAATTTATGTTTCTATTTAAGACATTATAAATATTTAATGTTTATCTCAATTTGTTTCCTTTGATTTAATCACAATTTATTGTTGTTTTATTATTATTACCAATCAATAGTATGATAAAAAAAAATGTCTCATTTGTACATATTCTAAGACAATTTCAACACATATTTTAAAAAAATTGGTTCCAAATATTGATAATTACTTCAAGCAATAAAGATAAATTTTTATTGTACATACTATATCTTCTTTTCCCTTGATCATAATTTTTTTTTGAAAATTTTGTCACCTGCTTCACCATTAAAAAAATCCATATTTACGTAACTATTTTATTGATATATTGAAATATTAGCAGCTAAAGTAAATATAATATCTCCAAAATCTCATCCTTTGACTTGAATAATTCCTTCTCTATAGTTCTATAGTTCACATTTATAATTGTCCTTTTCCCTTCGATATTATACTTATTAAATACTTTTTTAAATTCCCATGTATAATTATTATCTAATGAATCCATTTCTCCGTACATATCCTTCTTAAGATAGTTTTTTTCTTTTGTACCAAATTCCTCCTTTATAGTCTTAGGTATTTCTTTATTTTTAGGATAAAAGATTTTTTTACTAGAGACCTAACTAGAGAGAAAAACGCTGAAAGACAATGAAACACAAGGACAAACAAGAAATAAGAAGCCCAACAACACAAAAACAAACCAAAGCCTAAACAATCATTTAAACCTTCACTTCCTATGGTGAACCAAATTCCATCCATTTTCATTAACTAGATCCCTAAGATTCATCTACGAGCCAAAGGCCATCCTTAGGTAATCTTTGTACCTACAACATTCCCAAACACTAAAGATTTTTATAGATTTAGGATCAATGGGAATGGGGGTTGACACACCCCCAAACCTAGAAAGCGACCTATGGTTAAAAGGAAGGTAAAAGTTCAATAAAAATTCTAATTTACCTTGTGAGAAATGTTTTTCTTCCAACTGCAATCTTATTTCTTTGAAGGACTATTCATCCATGCCCTCCACAATCAGATCGAAATCCAAAAAATCATTGAATGTTGGAAACACACAATCCATGCAAAGATAAGGTTCGTTGGAAACCGCCTCAAGCAGATGGATATCCTCCAAATGAAGCCTTGCAACAAGGCAAACAATAACAACATCTTTTGGAGGTGGCCCACTACTTTCCTTCATCCTTGGCCATAAAACTAGTTATTTAGTATCTAAATCCAACGGAGCCTACGGCTTCGACAGAGTCTTGGGATAAGAAACCGAACCAACCTCCCCCACTCCATCCTCCACACATCCTATGTGGCTAAGACGATGCACTAAAGTCCCAACCAAACCATCCATATTCAAGAAGCCACTATCACCGCCACATGATTGAAGAAAAAGAAAGACCCAGAAGGCACGAGTAAAACGCCCACACAAGCCACGGACATAGACATCTTTGGTCTAATCAGGGCAGAACAAGGGATCTTTTTTAATCCAATCCTTTGGGGCATTGTAACACCCACAAGTGTTGCAACTAAAAGTACTTTTTGCAACTTCCATTCCTAGCTAACGAGTCATAAAATTTGCAAAAAACCGGTGCTACCAAAATTATGTTGATACAAGTCCCAACTTGTTACCAAAGACTGAAGCATAATATTTCCAACCTAAAATGGAGGCCTTACAACTTTGGAATAACACCTACAATCATATCACCGGAAATCAAAACCTTAGAAATGTGTTTGTAATAAAAAACGGAAATGTATTTCACTAATTGAACTCAAAATAGGTGAAATGAAAGATAAGGCCGGAGAAAAAATCCATGGAAACAAAAGGGTTCAACAACCTAAAATATTTTGCATTCCCGATTACTTTTCAACTTAATACCAAAGACTAAAGCATGATATTTCAAACCTAAAATGGAAGCCTTACAACTTTAGAATAACGCCTGCAATCATATCACCAAGAATCAAAACCTTAGAAAGGTGTTTGTAATAAGAAACGGAAATGTATTTCACTAATTGAATTCAAAATTGGTGAACTGAAAGATAAGGCCAAAGAAAAAGTTCTTGGAAACAAAGGGGTTTAACCTAAAACATTTTGCATTCCTAATTACTTTTCAACTGGTCATATAAACCATACCCTCAATTTGGATAGATTCTAGAAAAAAAAATTATGAACCAACAAAAGTTGCTACTTAAAAGAAGCCAATGGATCTCAATGAAAAGATCGGGAACTACATTGCTCCATGAGAAACCATGTTCAAGACCTTCATCCTCATAAATTATATTAAACAAATAAATATTCCATGTTATTTTTGACAGACCGTAATCAACACATTCATGTGTTGTTATAGATCATTTTATGTTCATCACATCCCACCATTATAGACACAAATGAAAAGCTTGGTCACTCCACTAATGCATCAAAAACCATGCTTCATCCTCATAAATTATACTAAACAAATAAATATTCCATATTATTTTTGACAGACCATGAGAATAAGGTTACATATCATTCACATTCATCACATCACACCTTTGATGTGATAGAAATGGTTGAGATCTTTCTGAGAATTGCAACAATCAGTTGCAAATCATTCATGTCCATCAGAAATCAAAAATGGGATGGGATGAACATTAGAATGATCTATAGTAATACATGTCCATCCATCAGAAACCATGTTCCCTTCATCCTCATAAATTATATTAAACAAATAAATATTTCATATTATTTTTGACATACCTTTATGATAAGGTTTCAACACATTCGTGAGTTCCCATCCCACCATTTATGTGATAGGAATGGATGGGGTCTAATTGAGCATTGCAGACCACAAGTTACAAATCATTCATGTCCATCCCGTCCCATTGTTGATTTTGCATGCATCAATCCCTACATATAATATAGATCTAGGAGGTTGATGCATTATTAAAACTTAAAGAACTGACTTGCATGTGATCAATGTCCACAGTGCAAAACTTTGAATGTCATAAACCCTTTAATAACACAACACAGCATATAAAGATTCAGTATTATGCTTTTAACAGTCGGTTGTCTACATTTGAGTCAAACTTTCCCAAAAAAAAAATTACATGAGAAAAATTTACATGATCTTGCACTACGAAAACATTAATTACATGAAGATAATATAATACTTCTTAAGCTCTACACATAGAAGATATTTGGCCTGAAACCCTCTCATAACATTTTATCTATAACATTCATTTGTTCAGAGACTGATAAATCTCACAAACTTGAATTAATAACCCATTTGAAGTGCTTCAATGACAGAAACCCATTGTCTCAAAAGCAACATAAATATTCAAAATATTTTTATTGTCGATCAGTTGACCAATAATTGTAACCAATCTTCCCAAAACAATTGAATAACATGTTACTAGCAAAACATCTATTCCATTCTTAAAAAAATCCCTCTGCACTCGACTAAGAGAGAGATCTCGCTGAGTCCTCTTCATCTCATTATGGCTATAACATTCTTTTAGTGATGCACTTCTGAACACTTGAACCCACTTAATGCAATAAACACCTTTATTCCCCACAACAAAATAAAGTCAATATTTATGTTTCAATCACTTATCTATTAATTTTGATCAGTTGTCACCACAAAAATCCTAGGTTATCGATACAGCACCCCCGGGGTGCTCGAAAAGTTTCTAGAGCGACGCGGGAGCGGGAGCGGGAGCGGGAGCGATGACGAGAGCAGTAATGGAGCAGCCAAAGTACGAGAAAGACCCTGTGAAAACGTCTGGGTACGGTCTGTGCCGTACCTGGGCATTTCCGCAAGGTCTTTCCCGTACCCTGGCCGCTCCCAAGTGCAAAAAACCATCAAAAATTGAAAATCGTGAATCCAAAATCATGAATTGAAAAGAATATAATCGTGAATTGAAAATGGAATATAAAATCGTGAATGTAAAACGCAAATTAAATTCATTTAAAATGGTGAATATAATCGTGCCCTATCACTTCTGCATTGTTTTTTTTACCCTGTTCGTATTTATTCATGAAGATTTTATTTCGTTTGTATAGCTTTTGATTTTTAATAATTTAGATATATAGTTTTTTAAAAACTTTTGTTTTTTAATAATTTAGAAATATATTTAGTTCGTATTTAGATATTATAATTTTTTAATAATTTATAGTTTTTAGAATATAACTCCTTACTTTTATGTTATAGTTTTTTAATTTTTATTATATAAATTAAATTTAACATTTTTATTTTAATGTGGTTTTTATATTTTATGTTATAGTTTTTTTAGTTTTTTTAGTTTTTATTATATAGATGTAATTTAATGTTTTTTATTTTAATGTAGTTCCTATAAATTCACAAATTATTTATATGCAATATATATATAATGTATTTAGAACGCTGAAATTTATATATTTTTTAATTTTTATATATGTTTTGTACTGCCGTATCCGACACTTGTGTATCGGATACCCAGTACCCACTCCCGTATCCAAAAAGTATCGGCTACTTAACAAAAATCAAATTCCTAAGCCTGTCCAGATTGATATTTTGCTCAAAGAGATCAACCTTTTGACCTATACGTGTCTCCACTTTTAAAGAGATCGTATACTTCTTTGATGAGTTTTGAGCGTCCCACTAGAAGTGGCCAAAACTTAGCCCTACCCTCTCCACATCAAAGAAAGAATTATTTATGGGTAAGAGATCTTAAAAAACAAAATAATAAAAACTAAACCATTACAAATAATTGAGAATAAAACCCAAAGTAATAATGTCGGACCCCGTGTTTATTTAAACAAAATATCATATACTTTTGTTGTTTGGATGGTTTACAGCATAAGCACCTCACTGACACAGAGGTCTTCACTCGACAGAAATAGAAGAATTGCTCCAGAAAAAAGCTCTAGCACCAACCCGATACAAAGTTCTTCACTTCACAAAAATAGAAGACTTGTCCCATAAAAAACTTTAGCACAGACTATACAAAGTTCTTCACTTCACAAAAATAGAAGAAACGTCCCAGAAAAAAAACTCTACCAAAGGGTCAATACAAAGTTCTTTACTTTACAAAAATGGAAGAATCATCCTAGACAAAGGCTCTAGCACATGCCCAATTAATCGCTTCTGCATAAAAAGCTCTAGCACAGGCAACATGCAATTACCAAAACCTAGATGTTGATATTGTTTTACCATTTTTTATGATTCCACAGCCTACACTTCCATCCACTGCAGACCCCCCCACTGTTAGAGTAGGTATTTACCTTAGCTTATATTCACCTAGATATTTTATTTACCTTTATTGTATTTATCCTCACCCACTTATGTGTGTGGATATTTCTTTTATCTTATTTAGATATTAGAAGATATTATCTAGTTCTTAGGTATAGTTATTTCCTTGATCTATGGTATTGACTAGTTCTTTCCTTAAGGTTTTATGTAAATTTATTCTAACGAATTGCTTTCATCTTATTGATCGTGGTGTTTGATTAACATCTGTGTTCTTGGCTTGGTACGAACTAGTTATCGTTCCTTTCATGGTATCAGAGCAGGAGATTGCTATTGACATCCGTCTGTAAGTTTTATTTTGCAAATAAATTATTTGTGTATTCATATATTTGGGATTTGGTTGTATTTTGTTGTTGCGTACATTTTTATGCAAAACAAAGGCTTCCATTGGATTCGGAAGGCGTGAAAACCCTAAGATCGACTATAAACTCGGCTAATTCTGGAGGCAGTCATTTTTTGTGGTTTTTTTATTTTTTGCAGAGAAGCACACAGGTGTGCCTCGGGATTCGGGCCAAGAAAAAAAAAAACGTGATTTTATTTATTTGGGTGTGTTGGATTTCTCAAGATTTGTACAAAGTTTTTTTGTTGCCGCAGCGTATCTGTCTCGATTTACGCGTAGAAAGGTTTTTGGATCTTTCCTTTTTTGGCAGGGGTCCACGGATGTTGTGCACGTTTTTTGCTATTTCGGGCAAATCCGCAAGTTGTTATTTTCGACAATGAAGGTCACTATCTACATAGTCCATAAATAGTAATTTTTATCAAAAACGGCAGTTGGATGTGACTTTCTCGAAAACACGCGACACACCCCAAAATAGTAAGGTGTGCAAACACCCATTAAAATCCTTAGCCCTTGATCATATGGGATAGTCATATGAGGGCTTAAAGCTTGTGATTCCTACTAGTAGGTGTTTAACTTCAACCCCTATAGAAAAGTGATGTTCAAAATAACATTATAGAAAAGGAATGTTCAAAACTCAACTAAAAGTATATGATCTCTCTAAAAGTTGAGACACGTACATATCAAAACGTTGATCTCTTTGAGCGAAATAACATTATAGAAAATTAGTTTAAAACAAAAACACTTTGCACTAAGTGTCTTGTGTTGGCGTACACCCCCTCTAATTTTATTTGTGTGGTGAAGGCAACAACAATTTATTTTATTTTAGTGGCAACTAAAATAAATAACAGAGCAAAATATTATAAAACTTGTATTTTTTTATCAGTAACTCAGTTTTGAGTGTCGTTTTCTTGTAAAAGTTCTTGTTTTTTCGTGTTCTTTCCATTGAAATTATTTATTTTGAGACTTGCACTATAATTATAAAGTGTCAAATATGGAGGAGTATTGTAATCAATTGTGGATGCAATTTCGGCTGAGCCCGACGTCCTAATTTTTTGGGAGTTGCAGTTTGTACCTATCATGGATTCTGAGAATGATATGCTTTTCTCTGAAGTATGTGGATTTCAAGAGGATATTGTAAAATTTGTAGAAGAAAATGGATCGCTCAAGAAGCGAAATTCTCTTCTACAATCACTCATTCACGATAAGGATACAATAATATACTCCCTACGGAACAAACTTGTTACCCTACAACATCACCATCATATTGTGGACAACCATATCCATGCTCCTAATCCACTTGCAGTTGTTGCTCTTGTACCCACTGACATTGATATGCCAATCTTTGAGCCTGAACCTACTTTTGATGCTTCTAAACCTGTGAGGCTTGTTACTGCATGCTCTTCCACATCTGTGCTTATTACAGTACTACATGTTGTGTATCCTACTTCTGCTCAGCTGCATAACTTTTTTGAGAAGCATACCACTGCATTCCGTTCTCGCATGCTCCGTTCTATGGGTCTCACTAGTGGAGTCATTGGCAAACATTCACAAGGTATTGTTTCCTCTATTCCACCTATTAAGTAAAATTCTTGTCATGACATTGATTTTCGAGTAGATACTTCATTAGGATCACACATTAATAGCGCTCCTTTTTTTATTCGCTCGACTCTTTCTGAGGATCATGAACAACACATGAATTCTGCATTTTCACTCAGGGTTGAGAAACCTGAGATTTCAGATTGTCGGACATAATCAACCTGACACATTTTGATGTTCTTTTGCATGCACCTATTGCGCATTTTGCACCAAGTCATATGCAGGGATCTTCTTCATCCATTCGTGTTGATTTGAGGTGAATATCTAATCACTCGTGGATGCGACATAAACATTCGTTAAAAACACTCTACAGACATGGCTCCTCCACCATTCGCCCTGTTGCTCCACTTTCTATACCTTCTGCATTGTGATGCTTCTTGTTTTGAACATTTTTCTTTAGCAAGTTTAGTATATCTCTCTTGTTTGTTGAGAGATTTTGTATCTGTATTTTTGACACTTTTGACACGTTGGCAGTCTCTCTTGTGAGGGAGTTACTCTGGTGAAGCCCAATGTTAGTTTGTCAGTGTTCGAGTAGTTTTGACAACTCATACAGATTTATAACGCCACTCCACCCATTCAACAGTATGGAAAGGTGTAGTGTTGATCTTGCTTCTTCGGGTTTTGTGTTTACCTTGTTACCTTGGCTTTTCTTGGATCGTGACACTCTAGATTGTGTCCTTGTCTTGTTGCTTTGGTTATTGTTCTTGGATCGTGGCACACCTATTGGCAACACTTTGATTGAATTATGTTTGATATTTTTTTTGCACTTTTGACATCACTCCATTGATAGTCTCATTGTATGGAACTATTCTGATGGAGCCCAATATCAATTGTTTTTGAGTTTTGTGATCGAGCAATAAATTCAGACTACAGTGCACGCCAAACTTCGTCAACATTGTACAAATTTTTGAGCAGAGCTTCTTGGGATGCCTTAGAGCAAATCTTTACTCTTTACTTTGTTGTTACTGATTTAGGGTACATTGCAATGTCCCTTTATCCCATTTATTGTACATGAGTACCTCATCAAGCCTAGTTGCCGGGACTCATATTGTGGACATGTCACATCTATTTTTGCCCCTAACTTTACTTGAGGGGGGGTGTTAGAGTAAGTATTTACCTTAAACTTATATTCACCTCAATACTTTATTTACCTTTATTGTATTTATCCTCACCCACTTATGTGTATGAATATTTCTTTTATCTTATTTAAGTATTAGGGAATATTATCTAATTCTTAAGTATAGTTCTTTTTTTAATCTATGGTATTGATTAGTTCTTTCCTTGCTCTATGGTATTTGACTAGATCCTTAATCTCTAGTTCTCTCCTAAATCTATGGTTTTGACTAGTTCTTTGATGACTAGTTTTTTCTTTGATTTATGATTTGATTTACGACTTTGACTGGTTTTTAAATTGTTATTCCTTGTCTATTTAAGCAAAGCTCATTCTCAATGTATTGCATTGAATTTCATAATAATATATAATATTATTTCTCATTTATTTACAAAAATTTTATGTAAAGTTATTCTGACAAATTACTTTCATCTTATTGATCGTGGTGTTTGATTAGCATCTATGTCCTTGACTTGGTACAAACTGATTATTGTTCCTTTCATGGTATCAGAGCTCAGTGTTAGTTTGTCAGAGTTCGAGTAGTTTTGACAACTCATACAGATTTGTAGCGCCACTCCACCCATTCAGCAATATGAGAGGGTGTGGTGTTGATCTTGCTTCTTCAAGTTTTCTATCTTTGCCTTGTTACCTTGACTTTTCTTGGATCATGACACTCTAAATTGTGTTCTTGCCTTGTTGCTTTGATTTTTATTCTTGGATCGTGACACACCTATTTGCAGCACTTAAACAAATTATGTTTGGTATTTTTTTTGCACTTTCGACATCACTCCATTGACAGTCTCCTTGTATGGAGTTATTCGGAGTCCAATGTCAGTGGTTTTTTAGTTTTGTGATCGAGCAGTGGATTCAGACCACAGTGCACACCAAACTTTTTCAACATTGTATGAATTTTTGAGCCAAACTTCTTAGAATGCCTTGGAACAGGCTTTACTCTCTTTATTTTATTATTACTAATTTTGTGTACCTTGCGATGTCTCTTTATCCCAGTTATTGTATATGAATACCTCGTCAGGGCTAATTGCCGAAACTCATATTGTGAACATGCCACATCTATTTTTACCCAACTTCACTTGAGGGGGAGTGTTATAATAAGTATTTACCTTTAACTCATGTTCACCTAGGTACTTTATTTACTTTTATTGTATTTATCCTCACCCACTTATGTGTATTGATATTTTTTTTTAACTTATTTAGATATTATGAGATAAAATAATTCTTAAGTATAGTTATTTCCTTGATCTATGGTATTGACTAGTTCTTCCCTTAATTTATGGTATTGACTAAATCTTTGATGTCTAGTTCTCTCATAAATCTATGGTCTTGATTAGTTCTTTGATGACTAATTATTTCCTTCATTTATAGCTTGATTTACGACCTTGATTGGTTCTTAGATTGTTATTCCTTGCCTATTTAAACAATGTCCATTCTCAATGTATTGCATTGAGTTCCATAATAATATATGCTATTATTTCTTATTTGTTTGCAAAAAATTATGTAAAGTTATTCTGACAAATTATTTTCTTCTTATTAATCGTAGTGTTTGATTAACATCTATGTTCTTGGCTTAGTACGAACTAATTATCGTTCCTTTCACCCACCCACCTCCATCCAAAACATTATTGAAAGAGGAGGAATATGTAAAACAGCTAGTGCATACTGTATAAAAGTCTCATTACTAGAGTTACACTGACACGTCTCGAATGTCCTTCTACAATGGACATGTCTCAAACGAGTACCTAGATGTTGATACTATTTTACCAAATTAGTGTAGAAAAATCATTAATAAGAAACCAGAATACCATATAGAAAAAAAAAACATTTATAAAAAATATGAAATCAAATCAAAGCGAGGAATTATCATTCTACTTCCAAACTTGAACGGTGCTTAGTTTTAAGCTGGAAGCTGGCTCCAAATCAAAATCCATGTCCACTATGAGCCACACTCAATTGACTGTTAACCTGAAAAAAGCAAAATATATGGATATACACTTCTGATGTACAGTTTTTCTGTTCCCGACTATCATTTGTTCAAATGACAATGTAAATATGAACTCCATTTAATTAATTAAAATCAATAAGCAGAAAAGAATCAGCTTCCCACACAAACCGTAACTTCCTCCATAAACTGATCGCAGCTAGTGATACAAATCTCTCCAACTCTACATAACTGACAAAATGACCAGAAACATATCTTGCATCAGATCAACAGATCATTTCTGCAACCAAAATATTGTTTAGATATTTGACATTTGGTGACCTTTGATGGGTTACATATAACTAAGCCAGCCTAGTTGGCCATCGTTTGAACATCTTGTTGATTCCTCGACCTCTGTAAGTGCCTTCATAATCATATTCTGCAACAGCGTAAGTTCTAAAATCGGCTGTAAGTTGGGTTCTCCACAACAGCCAGACATTTCAATTAAAAAAACATTTGGCATTGTGAATTCAAAATCTTAGACCCTCACAAAAACGCCCAGCACCACAATATACTGTTGACCTAAACTTTCCCCTGTAGCTGCCGATCAAATTTGCAAAACCATCTGCTGCCAACAAAGTACCATTCGGATTGATCCGACAATAAATGATAATTTTATAAGCCTACAACGATAAAAAGGGCATCTGGCTTTAAATTTGTATTAACTACAGTTATTTGGGTCAGGATAAAACAGAAACGCCACTTCATCCATTTCCTAATCATAAGGAGAAACTTCAGGACCCATGAAAACTGCAACTTGCCAACAATCTATTCGTATAAATTACTAAAAGCATTAGGAAAGACGAAACGTATCCACACTGGATTTGGATTCATATCCTAGCATCACATACAAGATGAACACTCACAAACACAATAGTATTAAAGACAACCAAAAAACAAATTATAAAACAATTTATTAATTCGTATTTGTCCCACCCAGTCCACACAAATTCCAAATTCAAGTCCATCCAACTTCCTTTCGTGGCTATCTCAGCTCAGTCTGCCAAGAAAAAATTGTTGTGTTAGCTGGAAGCTTGCTCTGAATCCAAATCCATGTCCACCATAGACGCACATTCCATTGTTGTTCCCTTTACCTGAAACACTCAAAACCACACTTTTGACGTAGTTTTTCCTGTTCCCAACTATCATTTGTTCAATCTCAATATAAACATGAACTCTCTTCGATTAGTATAATAGATGAGAAATAAAGAATAGCTTCCTGTATGGAGCAATTATCTCCTCCATAAGCTAATTGCACCCTCGTGATACAAAGCTCTCAAACTCTTGTATCCATATCCATATCCACCATACACGCACGTTCCATTGTTGATCCCTTTCTTAAACTTTGACCCAATTTTTCCTGTTCCCGACTATCATTTGGATTGAACAAATGCAAATATAAACTGCCTTAAATTAATATAATAGAAGAAAGTAAAGGAAAGTTTCCTGTATGGAGCAAGTCTCCTCCATAACATGATTGCACCCTCGTGATACAAGGATCTCAAAACTCTCGTAAACTCACAAATTGATCAGAAACAAAGTTACATCATTAGGCCAACATATCATTTCGGCAGCCAAAATATGGTAAAGCTTTTTGAATATGGTAAATACCAGATGAGTTGGGTTACATTTAATTAATACAGCCTACGTATTGCTACTGTTTGAATGTTGTTGATTCCTCACCCTCTAATTTCCACTGGTAAAGTCTCCCCAAGTCAGTCTATGCAATTCATTATCATATTCCACAAAGAATTGAAGCTTTACAGTGGCCTGTGAGGCGAGCTTTTCCATGGCAGCCAGGGTATATGAATTCAAACATAGGGATCTTACAAAACAGCTAATGTAAGGATCGATGCTATAAGAACAGCTTCACTACTCCCCCAATCTCTGAATGAATCTACTAGCTTATTTACAAAAACACAAGTCTACATCCTCACATAGAAGGGATATGTTTCCATTATTTTCGAACATCACCATTCCCTGCAATTATTTACAAAAACAACAGCTTGAAAATTTGTAAACCCTCACATGCATTTCAATTATTTTTCTGTTTGTGTTTCATTCCAAAAAAAACATTAATGCCTACGAAGTAGGTATCTATCTTACAGAGAGCTTCCACACCACACATGGACGCCTCCACAATACAAGCATTACCTCAACCTTTCCCTATAGCTGACAGTCAGATTTGCAAAATCATCTGCTGCTCACATAACACCATTTGAATCTAATGATTCTAATCTGAGGCAAATATAATAGCACAGAATAAAACATGATGCTACAACTTACAAGCCGACAACAATGAAAAGTGCAACTGGCTTTCAATTGTTTACCTACGACTACACTGATCAAAATAAAATTGCAATGCCACTTTACCCTCGTAGTACATAAGGAGGCATCTCCGACCTAAGAAAACTGCACCTAGACAAATTAAATGTTTCAATCACTCTATAGACCAACAATAGTAATCAGCCAAATAAATTTATTTTTCTTCTAACAATCTATTTGTATAGATTACCAAGCATTACAGGGAAGACAAAATGTACCAATTAATCCATGATGTTGCTTCAGTATCATACCGTCCTCGCATACAAGTTGAAAGCTCACAAGCACACTAGTTTTAAAGAAACCTTAAAAAACAAAATTAAAATTATTTTATATATTCATATTTGCAAATGGCAATCAAAACTTATATCAGATTCAATAAAAAATTACATCCTGCTCCCAAACTTGGACGTTGCTTTGTATTATTAGCTAGAAGCTGGCTCCAAATCCATGTCCACTACACAACACTCCATTGGCCGTTCCTTCCCCTGAAGCACCAAATGGCAAAAATAGACTTCCAACAGTTTTTTTGCACCTCACTATATTCTTCCAACAATTATTTTTGTTCAATCGTGATCTGGATATAAACCCTTATTTAATTATTAATTGATATCGAGTAAAGAATAACTTCCAACATAAACCTTCCTCCATAAACAGAAAACTGCACCTAGACAAATAAAATGTTTCAATCACTCTAGACCAACAATAGTTATCAGCCAAATAAACTCATTTTTCTTCTAACAATCTATTTGTATAAATTACCAACCATTAGAGAGAAGAAATATTGTACCATTTAATCAATGATGTTGCTTTGGTATCATACCCTTTCCTCGCATACAAGTTGAAAGCTCAAAAGCACACAAGTTTTAAAGAAAACCTAAAAAACAATTTATATATTCATATTTGCAAATGGCAAATTAATCTTCATAAATTAATAATCCCTAATTCAAATTCATCCAAATCCCTTTTGTGGTTTCCACTTCAATGTGGCAAATTCGTTGTTTATATCTGAATTCGAGACAAATAACCACAAAAACATACATTAATCAAAAATGAAATCACATCAAAAAATAAAAACTACATCCTGCTCCCAAACTTGGACGGTGCCTTGTTTTATTAGCTAGAAGCTGGCTCCAAATCCATGTCCACTAGGCAACCCTTCATTGGCTGTTCCTTACCCTGAAACACCAAAAATAGACTCTTCCAACAGTTTTTCCGCTCCTCACTATAATTCTTCCAACAATTTTTTTGTTCTTTTAGTTCGATCATGATGTGGATATCATCTTAATTAATTATTAATTGATATCGAGTAAAGAATAACTTCCAACATAAATCTTTCTCCATAAACTGACACTCACACCGTAGTGATATAAAGCTCTCCAACTCTACAAAACTGACAAATTGACCCAAAAAAGCTTAAAGCTTTATAGCACGAGGCCAAAAGATCATTTCTGCAACCAAAATGCAGCGAATAACATTTGGTGACACCTGAAAGGTTGCATTTAATTAACAATGCCTAGATGACTATGCCATTTGAACATCTTGTTGATTCCTCTGGTATACCAAAATAAAAACACTTTTGACACAGTTTTTTATTCCTCGCGATCATTTTCTCAAAATCTCAATATAAATACAAACTCCATTCAATTAATTAAGCAATAAGCTGTAAAGAATAGTTGAACACCTTCCTCCCAAAATGTGACAAATTGACCCAAAAAAGCTTAAAGCTTTATAGCACGAGGCCAAAAGATCATTTCTGCAACCAAAATGCAGCGAATAACATTTGGTGACACCTGAAAGGTTGCATTTAATTAACAATGCCTAGATGACTGTGCCATTTGAACATCTTGTTGATTCCTCTGGTATACCAAAATAAAAACACTTTTGACACAGTTTTTTATTCCTCGCGATCATTTTCTCAATCTCAATATAAATACAAACTCCATTCAATTAATTAAGCAATAAGCTGTAAAGAATAGTTGAACACCTTCCTCCCAAAATGTGACTGCACCTAAGTGATACAAAGCTCTTCAACTCTATAATAAGCTGACAAATTGACCGCAAAAAGCTCGTTAGCATCAGGCCAAAACATCATTTCTGCAACCAAAATATGGTAAATGATAAGTTGTTCAATATTTGGTGACACCTAATGGGTTAATAGATGATACTACCATTTGAACATCTCGTTGATTCCTCTGCATCTAATTTCCACTGTAAGGGCTCCCTGTTTACAAAACCCTCACTTCAGAAAAAATCTATTTCAATTAACATCCCATTCTCTGCCATTCAAAAAAATTAATGCCTACCAGGTAGGTAGATCAATCTTAAAGAGCATTCAGCACAAAAACATTGATGGAATTTAAACATTACCTCTAAGTTCCCCTATAGCTGACAATCAGTTTTGCAAAACCATCTACTGCCCACATAATATGAAGAATCTATTTCAATTAACATCCCATTATCTGCCATTCAAAAAAAATAATGCCTACCAGGTAGGTAGGTAGATCAATCTTAAAGAGCATTCAGCACAAAAACATTGATGAAATTTAAACATTCCGTCAAAGTTCCCCTATAGCTGACAATCAGTTTTGCAAAACCATCTGCTGCCCACATAATATGTTTTGAATCTGATCTGAGCCATCATAATTCCACAAAATAAAAACTACTGTTACGCCAAACATAATTAAATTGTAATGCCACTTTTCTCCTTCCCAGTTCGTAAAAACGTTGTAAGAAAACCTCAGACCCATGAAAAGTGTAGCTATACAAATCAAAATACTTAAGTCACTCAATAGAGCAACAACAATTATCAACCAAATCAACTCATTTTTCATCAATCAAATCTATTTGTATAGATTACTACGAAGTATTAGAGAAGACATTGTACCATTTAATGCACGCAGTTACTTCAGTCTCGTACCCTGGTATCACATACAATTTGAATGCTCACAAACATACTCGTTTTAAAGACACCCAAAAACAAATTTATAAGCGCGTATTTGCAATTGGAGAATTCATTTCCACAAATTCATTAAAAATGTTACCAAGTCACATACATCCCACATAAAAAATAAATTAAACAAAATGAGAAATTGACAATCTTACTCCCAAACTTGGCAGTGCTTTGTTTTATTAGCTGGAAACTGAATCCAAATCCAAATCCAAATGAATGTCTCCAATACACAACACACTCCATTGAATGTTCCCTTCACCTGAAATATGAAAAAAAGCCACTTCCCACAGTTTTTTCCATGCCTCCCTATCATTTGTTCAATCATAATGTCAATAGAAACTCCATTTAATTAATTGATTGATGCAGTAAAGAATAACTTCCTGCGTAAACCAAGCGCCTTCCTCCATATACTAATTGCACCCTAGTGATACAAAGCTCTCCACCTCTACAAAACTGACAAATTGACCCAAAAAATAGTTATGGCATTATGCCAAGATATCACTTCTGCAACCAAAAAATGGTAAATGGTATTTTACATCAAATAAACAAAGCCTGGATGATGCTACTCGTTGACCATTTCTTGATTCCTCTGCAATAGGCAAACAATACACTTTTAACTATTGCTTGTTCAATCACAATGTGAATATATTCATTTAATTAAGTAATCAATGAGTAAAGAATAGCTTCCAGCATAAACCCAGACATTCCTCCATAAACTCTTCGCACCCAAGTGCTACAAAGCTCTCTGGCTCTACAAAACTGACGAATTGGCCCAAAAAAGGTACACATTAGGTCAACAGATCATTTCTGCAACCAAAACATGGTACATATTTTTGCGATCAATTATCAACAATTATCAACTATAACTCTTTTTATTCAGTCTATTTACATAGATTTACTGCGAGTAGTACGGAAGACAAATTGCGCCATTTAACCGAGTAACAGTGTAATACCCTGGCTTCATACAACTTAAATGCTCACAAGCTCACTAGTTTTAAAGACAACCAAAAACAAATTTCAAATCAATTTACAAACTCTTAGTTGCTATTGGCAAATTAATTTCCACAAACTCAATAGGTCTGAAATGTTACCATGTCCCACACGACCACCCTCTCTTCATGGACCTTCAACTGGTCTCAATACGCCTATATGCTCGTAAGCCCATACATGCAATAGTGTGGTGGCTCATATCCCTCTACCATGCTCCTCATGTGTGAATCAGTATAGGTCTCTATATACGTGGGCCAACACACACCGTGTCCACGCGTATCTAGTACCCTCCTCCTCTATCCGCTAACATATGGCATACATCTTATACAATATGCCTACGCATCCTCCCTCTACGACTATACATGAAGCAATCACAACCGCTATGAACTTATGCAAGTGTGGAACCCCATACCGCAATATAACATCCAAACTGATATGGGCCTCGAGAGGTACTCGAGTCTCCACAAAATACCACCTCATGACTCACATCTATTGCTTCATATCCTCTACTGGCATAACCTGTACTCTCTCCCCAACCATTAGCAATCACAGTATGTGATATACATCCTCTAGAGTGACAGTAATCTCTCCTGTAGGCAACCAAAATGTGCACGTATCGACACAACATCTCTCACATAGTGCAGTCAACATAGCATATTATGGGGCACATCCCCAATCCTTGTTATGTTCCATAGGCAGACACGGTACATCACATCCCAATTATCATCTGATAGCCCCAATCCAAGCAAGGTACTCATATGATGCCCACCGCAGATATCCCTCTACACACCACAAAACAACAACAAAACTCAACGTTAAAACACATTCCAAGATCAAATACACTTGCTTATTACACTAGAAACTTGTTTTTCATTATTATACACTAAATGCACACATTCTGGACTACATCGCTCAGATGCAGGACATGGGTGCCCTGGAGGAGGACACCAACACCCAAATCTGGGTGCACCCATCCCATGGGTCACTAGTGCCCTCACCGCTATTATTCAGGTCTAAACCGCTGACAAAATTAAAAAGATCCAAATTACAAAAAATCAACCAAAACAACTACTATACCATACATTTTACAAAAAACAATGCACTTACCAACTCCGCGGTCATATGCGACGCTACAATGGTCGCCACCCTCTCAAACTGACTAGGGCACATTGCTCTTACTTGTGGCACTTTCAATCACTTCATACACACTCTCACAATCACGTACAAAACAAATGAAGTGACTAAACACTTTTTCACTTCACTGCTTATAGCTACTTTCTCATCACCTATTTTACTATAGTCATTATTTTGTGCTTATCACCACTACTAATACACACTATGTTATTTCTGTCATATCTTGAGCGATTTTACTCTGATTTGCACCATGTTTGCAACATTATTTTTAGAATTACACCTACCACTATATTGAACATGTTTCACCTATGTTATCTCTCTTTGACGTTGTCTTCCATTCATTTCATACACATTTTGGCTTTTTTATCACGTTCTAACTATCTCGTGCTTACTTTCGGCTTAGTGTTCATTCTTATCGTTACTTCCCCTTTCAACGAAATGGCAACATATCATTGGTATTATCCTAAAATGCCCCTTATATCACCACATGTTTAAAACACTATTTATTCGGCAATTCCCAAACATTTACTAATTCACCGCGTGTCATTTCACCATCGATTCCCCCTAATGACCCAATTTGGGGTTAACAAACATATACGTTTTCTATGCGACATTTCATCACTTCCCCCTAATGACCTAACTTGGGGAAAATGAGCAATTAAAAATATTTTCATGCGATATTTCACCAACTTCTATTGATTTCCCCTAATGACCTAACCTGAGGGCAACTAACGTAAAATCTCTCTCTATGAGTAATTAAGTGAATCAATCAAATAAATCAACACGTTCAAGCCTCTAACAATCAAAATCACACCACTCAATCAATACAATTCAACATAATCAACCTCCCAGATGACCTAACTTGGGAGAGCACATTCATCACTTTTCCCAAATGACCTAACTTGGGAGGTTATTCTAAAATTTGCACTTGTTTCCAGATGACCTAACATGGAAGCCATCATATATCTTTTCACTTGCTTCCAGATGACCTAACTTGGAAGCCATCATACATTTCATGTATGCTTCTAGATGACCTAACTTGGAAGCTATCACATTGCGAAGACACCTATTGGGTGGGGGGGCAAGAGTGCCTTTCCTATACCACTCTTATATGGGTCAACTATTTGATTGAAATTATATGGAACTAGAAACCACAAATTATTTTGATCTAAGTTTGTCTGCAGCAACTAGATATTGAGGATGTAGTAATAGATTGGAGAATAACACACTTTTCTCCCTACACTCTTCCTCTAGTGGCAGGACGCCCAAATCCTCTGGTTGTTTATTTGTACATGCACATTTGGGTCGGGAACTGATCATTCCCTACCACATCTTATCGTCATTATACACTTTCAAAATCACCAATCATCTCACATTTCTATCATCACTCTCATTTAGTACATTTCATCATGACATTACAGTTCTCACTACGTTGTATGGATCAACACATTGATCCATGGTTCGACACACTTTTATGGTTCCTTAGGCACACTTCTAATGCACATCTGCGCATTCTACTACAACATGGGATTCTCCAAATTCTCTCTGGTACACATCTCTATCTAATTTGTGTTACCGAGCTTTTCGCTCACCAACATAAAGTGGGGGCAACTGTAGTCACAAAATCATGCACTTACTATTACATTTATACCACCAAGTATGTTATTTTATATATGGATCTCATGTAATAAAAGTATTCACTAATGACCTATATCATAGTCCTATCGTCAATTATTCAGTCGTCATCGTCATTTGTCCTGCACATTTGTTAGTTGTTTACACAGTTCTGGTCATCTCTCAAGGAGTATCAAGTGTCATTATTTAGTCATTTCTTGTCTCTAGTCTTTAATTAGGATGCCTAGGGTAGTGATGGGGTGCCCATGGGCACCCCAATCCGTAATTTTAGGTGCCCTGGTTCTTGTAACACTTGGGTCTAATTTACTTGTTTTAGGTTGGTCTTTGTCATGTTCCCTCTCATTCCCCTAGGTACTAGTTGGCATGTTGGGTCATTAGTGTCAAAATTTGAACAAGAGATCCCTATATAAACATAGCATACTCACTATCTTATGGGAAAACTATCTACAATTAAGATCTAGTTATCAACTAAGGAAAGGGACTACATTTGGGCATAATTTACATCTGCAACACACAAGCATAGGGGGAAAGGGTTATTTTCATTCTATTCCATCCACCATTTACATTTTACATCTAGTTAATGCCCCCTAATTCTGCGTCATTGATTCTAGGGCACCCTAGGTACACAATTACACACACAAGCACATAGAACTACATTGGGTCTGGAATGTAGTAAAATACTTAGTTGTAAGTCCACCATTGTGGCAGCTAAGGTCAGTCTGACCCCTTTATATGTATCTTTATTTTTTGGGATTTGATGCTTTCTATGGATTTTACAAGTAGATCTTCATATCAAATTCATTGTAATGTAAGTGAAGATACTGTGACAGACACATGAAAAAGATATAGACACTGGGAAAATATAGTGACACTATCAGTTTCATGTTCTGAGCTTTTCTGTAGATCATAGTTCCCATATCACAGGCTAGGGCGCTTGTAGGTGCCCCAGTCCAATCGGATCTTCAACTGCTATAATTTCTAGGGTAACACCTTCACACTCTGTCTTGTCCACACATCAACTTGTTCAAGTCCAAGACACAGAGAGGTAAATCATTTTTAGGTTAGTATCTTATATCTCTCATTTTCATTATTTCATTTCATTTAAATATAAAAATAAAATATTTAGCCTCAGTGTTTCAGTTTACATTATTTATTGCATTCATGTACCTATGTAGATTAACTTAGAATATAGATTTCAAAATTCCTATTTTTAGTTAATCGCCATCTTAATCCCATTATTATCTTAACCAATATTATTCACCCCTAATCACATTTACTTATCCCTAATCACACTTATTATCCTGATCACATCCCTAAACAACCCGTTTATCTTCCCTAGACTCTCACTACCCTCATTTAATACCTCCTTACCCTCAAACCAACTTTTATCATCCCTATGCAACCCTAACCCACCTAAACATATCAAAACCATCATCTAACCTCTTTAGGGCCCCTTGTCTCAAGTTGTGCATCATCTCCACTACCCAAATCAATAGTTGCCACAATCAACGATGACCTTAGCGGGTCGTTGTTGACCCTATAAATACACCTCTACCCCCTCCTTAAGAGGATAAAATTTTGGTTATTCAACCTTCTTGTGGGTTTTATTTGTTTCTTTCTCTTCTTGTGAGATGCTAGCATCAAATTGGAGTCATCTTAGAGCCCTTGTATGCCATTTTTAGAGATCTGAAGTATAGAGTTTGCTTAGAGCCCTACTATTGTTTCATCATCTTCTACAGGTTTTCTCCTTGTCTTGGAGATCTACCATATCATTAGCCACCCTTATTTATTTCTTGCAATCCCTTTGCCACTCATCTACCTCCAATAAACCCTAATCTAGTCCTGGTCGCTGTCGATTATTCCCTAGTTGTCGTCAATCCAACCTAGTCATCGTTGACTCAATTTGCATCACTTATTTTCTCTATTTTCCATCATCCTACCATTTTTTCTTTTGTTTCTACATCACCCAAGTTCTTTAGATCTTGTAAGCTCTCGGTTCTACCTATATGACAACTCAGATCTCAACATTCCTACCCCTGTCACCGTCAATCCAGCCCAATCATCATCGACCCGATCCACATCAACATTGTTTCCTACATTCTGCCTCATTTCTCATTTTTTTTCCAACCTCCTTTATCACTCAGATCTCTTTGTTTCTGTGATCTACCTATCTAATAACCCAAATCTCACTTTTTTTGGCCCCAATCGTCGTCAAATGTCCTAGATATGCCCCCGGTCATCGTCGACCCGATCTACATCTATTATATTCTCATAATATATATCTATTTCTTACATACTTTTTGTTTCATCATGTTATCCTTGATGGATGTCTATATCTTGTGTAATGCCCAAAAATTTTACACCTATACTTAACCATTTAATTCATCATGTTATCCCGTTACAACAAGGATTTTTTAGTTTAACATTAAATAAGTAATAAAGGATTATCCAAATGATAATATATCTGTATAAACCAATTAACAACATACAAACTTAATCTCGCAATGATATTTTCCAAAAACAATCAAACACTCTGCATTTCCATTTAATAACATAAACGTGAGGTAAAGAATTTTTTGCAACAACAAGCAAAAAAAAGTAAGAACAAATTAGAGAAGATAAGAACCAATTTACATTGTAAGCTAGAAATAATAAAATAAACTTCATTTAAATACATATAAGATACAAACACCATATTATTCACTATCCACACTTCTTATATTAAATTAAAAAAACATCTTCATTTCACAACACACACTTTTCCAGGTAATAATCAAAAGTGATATCCACAAGATTTCAAGATTTTGGGGCTAGGCAATATAATCATGAGCAAACAAGATATAAGCGGGAAACTTATCTTCACTAAATTCTTACATAGTTGTATATATTTAATAGGGGTAAAATTTTCCACTCCCTTATTAAAATTGTCTCCAAACTTTGTGATAGATTTAACAACCAAACAAGAAAATTGTATCCTCACAAGGTCCACAGAAAAATTAGAATATTACAAGAGTTCCCTTTATAAATTCAATAACATCATTCTTTTTTTAACTCATAGTTAAAAAAAGATACCACAATATTTCTATCTCATTACAACATTTAAAAATTATGGGACAAGCTTGAGATCAACCCCACAAATTATATTTCAAACATAAGGGGAATACAAAAGAAATTTCCCATTCTAATTTGCAATCAAATTTACATGTCTCTTTCTCATACAATTTACAATGAACTACTACAACTAGAAATAAAAATGTAACAATGAGCCTTTCATTCAAATACAACTCAACTTTGCATTTCTCTTTCATACTACAACTTTATAATAAGCTATTACACATAAACAAAATAAAAACAAGTGTATAAACCTCCCATTAGGTGGGGAAAACATTTCAAGGTTTTGAATAAAACTCATGTTCTCGAAACAAGGACCAAACTATATGCAAGCTCTAATGACAACTCCAACTCCAAGTTAACTAAGCTCCAAAACACCACAATATCTAAGGCTCGTTTACCTCCCAGCCTATAGGCATCATTACATTCCTTCTCTCTAAAGAGATAACATGCTAGCCTCCCCTAAGCCCATGGGAAAGAGGGGTAGCATGCTACTCAAATATGACAAGGAAGACAACGTTTAAAATGAAACCAAACAAGGATGATCAAGAGAAGAACAAAAGAAGAAACTTTAATCATCAATATCAAATCCATGAAGGAGCTAAGAATAAAAGGAAATGGGAAGAGGGGAGAGGGATCACTAAAATGCCAATATATACATGTAAAGAGTGCCAAATCATCCTCCAATCAATATCTCCAATAAATATTGACAAGGATAGGGAGGATATTCCAAAACCAAATGAGAATGCCTCCTACTTTCCCCAACGAAGGGAGTATAAAAGATAAGATTCATGGCTACCCCAAGAATCCATGAGAATAAATATCCCCTTCCATTCCCAAAACCAACTCCAAACCCACACCCAACTAGGGGTGGAGGAGCAAAAAAGCCAAAATAAATTCCAAAATAAAGGAATATCTCAAGATACAAAATTCCAAAACCAACCCACAAATCTCAAACCATAACATCCACAAAACATTCACACACATACAAAGAAATTACTAAACAAAAATGAAATAAGGAGTGAGACCTACCTCATAATCCAAGCACAAGACCACAAGCTCCAAGCTCTTTGACTCCACAAGCTCCCAAGACTCCTCTCCAAAGTCCTCCACCAAAAAATCCCCCAAACATAAAAAATCAAGCAAGATATAGGGAAAATATCCATCTCACAAACCCATGGGAGTGTAACATGTGTCACCCTTCCAACTAAGAAATCCATCCAAGTCACCCATGTCACTTTCCAAGTTCCCTTTAATATTAAATGTAAAAGGGGACAAAAATCCCGTAATGCCCACAATTTTCAGCACCAAAATGCAACAATAAAATTATGAATTTTTTTTAATCTTTCATTGTTCGCTACACAACACCACATGGGCTCAAATGGAGAAACTAAACATCACATAAGAAACTCACCACAAGCATGGACCCACATAGACAACATTATAACACAAGATGAACATCGATGCCACACTTTCCCTAAGAAACAAATAGCAACAATGAACCAACCACAAAAAGAGCCCAAGGATTTACAAGTCCACAAACACATCATTACCATGGTTACATCTTAGTTACAATTAAAATTCCAAGAGCATTTATCGTACATGTATAAATTCCAGTTCTCAACCTACATAATCTTACTTCCTTTTAAGATTCAACTTATAACAAACACACTTAGTTTGGTTCTTTCTCACTTACATTAATTTCCATAACTCAATAGTTATTTGCCCCATTTTAAGTGCATAAAAATCTTCTCATGCTTATTCCTATGCGAAGGTTTTGTTTTTTCAAATATTTTTACTTGATATTTAAATTATACCTTCATTACGCCAAGGAAACTAATGTAAAGTCAAGGGGAATAAATATTAAGATTTAAAGGATATTTAGATTCAAATTACCTCTTGTTATAGTTAAATGTCAAATTGATTCAAACTAGCTACTGAACTAATTGTTATTTTCCTGTTATAGTTGGTTATAGTTCAGTAGCTAGTTCGAGTCAATTTGAAATTTTCACATCATATATATATATAAATATATATATATAGGAGTTTATGCTTTCTCTAATGCTTGGTCTCACCAGGAGCAATTTGTATTCCTTTTTTTAAACAACATGAAAATGCCGAATTAAGTTATAAGGACTTCAAGTATAAGCTTATTCCTAATCCAATATCTCATATACTCTTGTACTCTTTACACTTACGTTGTTGATTTGGTCTCATTGTTGGCATCATTTTAGAACAATTGCAAATCATATAACATTTACTTTACACTTAGGGATTTGAGCCTACAAGAAGTGCAAACCTCGCACAAGACAACTCATTTCATTGCTCTTAGACACTCAAGTAATAAATACATATTACATGTGAGACATTCAATACATTTTTATGAATTTCAAATGCCTTCCAAGGATTCATTTCAATCGTTCGGTAAAAATGCATCAGAGATTCTTTCACCAATGACCTTAAGAGAGGTCCCATGGTCTAATGACTTCAAAAGCATTCAAGGGGAAATTACACCTTATCACAAGACAAAACAAGATAGTTCCAATATAATTTAACTCACAAAACCTTCAAGCAACATGAGGTAATCTACTACTACACACTAAGGGAACACTTACATCTAAAAGGGACAAAATGGGTTCAAATGCAAGAGTTTAATGTGTAGGTACTTTGACACGTAGACTCCACTCGTTTCATTTAAATCTCACCACGAGCTCAAGCATAGGTAATACCACAAACTATCTTTGCAAGGATTTGGTCACTCGCTAAGGTACCAAGGGAAATTACACAACTAAGGATTAAAACTGATAGACGATATGATCACACCTACAACACCTAGGAATGTTTGTATCACTCACCCAAAAATGACAGGGTTCACATAGAATAGTCACCGCTTCACAAAATACTTAAGGGAATGGTCTTTTCTAAGACTTGTCTTAGGTGTAGGACAAGAAGATAAATTGAGAGGATTAAAGTGTTTCTTAGGACATTAGGGTGTTGCAAAATTGGACATGGATTGCTTGAGAGGGAGGTTAAGACCAAGGTTAAACACTTGCTTCATTGCGATGGTGTAAATAATATAAATATTCTACCAAACATTATGAGTTTAGAAAATAACTACAATGACTATCTGACAAGTGATGGTTTCAAATTTTCTAACCCCTAAGCACCACATTTAAAACCATAGTCATGAACCCCACGAAGTAAACGGTACATTTTTTTTCCAATTTACATTGTCAACTATATGCTTTGTTAATCAAATTAACATGGTTTTTACATAGTTGATCCTATATTAATTTAGTTTCACTCCTACTGGCATAGAAAAGTTATTTTAAAACAAGATAAATTCAAACCACGTAGATTTTTTCCATGTACAATGTTTAATATATAGAAATTTAAGAAAAATAATAGTTTTTAAACACTAATTTGAATAATTCATTTTTTTAACTCACTTTCATTCAACATTTGCAAACTATGTCCATGTATAATATTTCAATATCATCTCACTAATGGAAACATATCACACTCATAGTCCTTCTTGTCTGGGGTACCTACAACCATGGCAAGGTCAGTCATAGAACTAGTATGGAAAACCCTTACACTCTAACACAAACCAATGCATTCATCATTTCAAGTAAATCTAAAACAAGGTAGAGAAAGATAGGGTTAGGGGAGAGAGAAAGAGAGATAATTTTCTTACACACTCACACTTCCACATTCATTTACACTTTCCCTTTTTCTTTTTGATGGAAGAGAGGGAGAAGGGAAGAGAGAGAAAATCTAGTAGTCATTTTCTTTTCTATTCAAAATATCATAACCATTTTACATTTTGCATCCATTTTCATTTTCCTTCAACCCAACTAGATTTTCAAATCATTTACATTTTCGAGATCAACCAATATTTCATAGTTATTTCTCAAGAGAGGAGAGGGAGGAGAGAGAAAACATTACAAATTACAAAATCCATTTCATAGAAATAAATTTGATTAAATCATACTCTACACAACAATGAAACTATATGTAAAAGGTTTCATGAGTATTAACAAGTATAATGGGAGCCTCAAGAGGAATTTCTAGATCAAGTTGTGAGTTTAAAAAAAATTACCCAAAATAACTAAAGTGCTTACAATATGGGTCGTAAAAGCACTCATTTTAAGTTCAAATGTAAATTTAAATGATTCCTACTTATTCCCCTATATACAAAAAACTCAAGGGATTCGATGGAAGTGGATTACGACAAACAAGCCTCAAATTAGAAAGGAAACGGTGGGACCAATTATTGTAAACTTGTCAGCACCACTGTTGTAAAATGACTGGTGGGATCTAAAATGCACTTGAAAATATAACTTACGAAAACGTTTTAACAAAACTGAGAGTTGGTTTCAATTCTCTTAAAGGAGGTCTAGAGGTAGGTAGGAGTAGTTTTCAGTTTTACCCAATCGACACGACAGTTGTAAGCCAAAATTGAATATATTTTCCTAAAATGGAAATGTCACCATAAGTGTGAAAAAGACATAATGAGCTTCAAAACTCATCTCAAAAAGGTGTCAAAATGAGTTCAACAGTTCATATAAGGTCCCTCATGGTGTCTTGGAGCAACATGGATCATGTTATTATTTTCAATCGGTAATATAGTTTGGCATGGTGCTCCATGTGTGTAGTGTCTAAGGTCAAATTTTTATTTTTGTTTTTAGGTAGGTAGGGTAAGAGTTGTATTGTTCATTCGAGTTACATTTTATATTATTCTACACATTTAATACCCAAAATAAGAACGATAAAATGAGAAGTTTCGATGCAAGAGGAAGGGAAATCCGTACCTTTTTCCGACGCTTGCTAGAGACATTGTTAGTGTATATGACTTTTTGTTTCGTCGTCATTCAACGACTAGTCCAACATAAATGGTTAGTCATCTCACTTGGTGAGAATAGGTCAATAAAGTTAGTTAGGGTTGTGTACACGTGTCATGCACAAGAGTTACACAATATTCTTATATGTACCTCACCTTTTTTATCTATGAGAATACAAGACATATCGATGTCTTTCTATACTTGATTCTCATTTTGTGATTCAATCTCTTGCTTACTATGTGGAGTGTTCACAAAACCATTGAAGTGCAACCTTACTCGATGTGCACGGGGTTCCGTATTGATCCTTATAGAACAATCCAATATGGTATTAGAGAAAAATTGAGTTTTTAGCTAGTTTAGCCAGTTTAGCCATGTTTTACACGTTGACTCATTATATGTATGACTTGCATTGCTTAGAGCTTCGTTTTTTTATCAAGCTCCTAGTCGGTCAATCTAGTTTTTTTGTTGTGTCAGTCTTTACCTGCATGTGGTTTTGACTCTTGGTTGCGTGTGTTTTTACCTTGATCAGTTCTTGTTTTGCATCGCTTGTATTGATTTCTCTTAAATTGGCTCGGTTTTACATTCATTTTGCATTGTGTAATCAGGTTCTTCATTGCATGTTGTGTTCTTATCTCTATTGTTGTCCTTTACCTTACTTTAGCCCAACCTTATGTATAGCTCTATGTGTTTTTTTTTAACAAACCCTGTCAGTGTGTTTAAAGGAGTTGCTGTGTTTTTTTTTTGCTTGGTTTGGTTACGCATTACTTTTTAGCCTTTAACTTGTGTATTCTCTTGACCGGTCTTTCCTCGTCCTTTGTTATTTTTGTTTACATCGGTTCGTGTGAGCCATGATATCTCCTGTCATGCGTGGTTCGTTAGGTCCTCGCCTATTTTGTTGCATCGATTATGGACTCTTTCCATTACATTACATGCGTGCTTCACCCATTCCATTCATACTCCCTACAATGGTCGAGCCCGTGTTGGCCATTCAGCCCTTCCCTGAGTCATCCCTGATATGTTTTCCCAACTGTTGGGTTGTTCACCAGCTACCTGGTCATGCCTCTGATCTCCCTCGCCCACATTGTGCCTTATCCCACCCACTGCGTTGAGTTACTTGGTCCTTGAGTTGTGTTCCCCACTCACCTCTTTGCCTTGTTCACGTGGCTCCAAGCCCTCATCTAACGCCAGGCTCCTTGACTTTCTCCACCTACCATTGGATGGACCTTCCTTTTTCATTTACCTCCCATGTTTTTTTTTTATATGGTCATTGTTTAAAAGATACTTGGACCTTTGTTAATAAAGGGTGAGTTTTTTTTTAAAGAGTGTTTTTTATAAGATTAAGTGGTGGGATGTTTGTTTAAGGGGATTAGGTTATTAAAGGTGGGGTATTATATTATAAGATGTGTGTTTATAATCTTTAGGTGGGCATTTTTTTAATAATGGAAGGGTGGTGTTAATTCCTAGTTAGATCTTAGTTTTTAAAAAAAAAATAGGATCTTGTAATCTATTAGATTATGGTTTAAATTAATTTAAATTAGTGTTTTAATTTAAATTAGGATTCTAATTGTTTTTTGAAACCTTAATTAAATTAGATTAATAATATTATTGTTGTTGTACAATTAAACATTTTTTTTTCCTTTTGCCTTTAAATCTTTAAAAAACTAGACTTATTGGCAATTTCAAAAGTTCAATTTTTAAACGTATTGGATAATTTTTTTCTACTAATCCATTTGTTGAGTGTGTGTAGTAGCATTATTTCATATTTTGGGAGCCTCTATTTTCATCTTGGAAGCCTCTTGGACTCTTTTTGAGCCCCTTTCCGCATTGTAATCACTCTTCTTCGCTAGCGGGTTAGTTGTGTGTTACGCCACAACCTTACAACAAGAGAGCTTATTTCCCTTCTTGCTTGCTTTTGTGTTTGTTCACTTGTTTTGTTGTGCACGCCTAAGCATCTTGGGGTCTCCACACCTGTGCAATATTTCACTAATTATAAGGTTTAGTGACCAACCATCTCACGTTGCATAAACACTTGGGTGTAATCAACACACATACTTATAAAGTGCCACAATCAGGGGGGTGTTCATTTTGCGTGGTTATTTTCTTTCTGTTAGTTTCTTTTTCTCTTTATCTACTATGGATCCTAATGGTTTTTTTTTGTTAACCCATTTAACTATCATGACTGAAATGATTCCATGTCCCATCGCTTTTGAGAAAACAAAAACTTTACCTGATAATGATGGGGATTGCATTTCTGAACCAATTTGAAGATGCAAAGAAATAAAAGTGGTTTGACAAAAAGTGATGAATATTTTGATGGGATTTTTGTTTTTTTCTGTCACCGTGAACCATGCTTTTTTTAACACATCCAAAACCCAAGGAAGTTTTTGCCTTAGGTAAACGTTTTCCAAACATGATTTGAACTGGTGTGAGTTTTGTTAGTCTCAACCCTGAAAAATTTTTCACCTCTCCAAGAGTTTTTTGCCAAACTCAAGAATCTCTAAGATTAAATATGTTAATAAATTGGATTTTGACAAGGACTCCTTTTTTTTTATGGTGATCTTTTTTTAATTTTATTCTTGGAGGATTTTTTAAAAGGGTATTTTTAAAGAGTGTTGCTTTTTTATTTTATCGTGGGATGTCACTGTTTTACATTTAGGTTCTATTGTGGGGTCTAACCATCTAAAAAACACTTAATAATCTTTAATGTAATTTCACAATAATAAAAAGATGGTTTACAATTACCACAATCTTTAGGTGATTTGGGAAAAAAAATAGGATTAATCATTTTTTAATGGTTTTCATTAATTGTGTTTGTTTTGGGGAGTACTTAATTTATTAATTTTTTTGAAACCTTTTAAATTACTTGTTTCGCTGTAACGTTCCTAGAATTTATCTGTTTGTTGAGTACCAATTAATATTTTTTCGTTCCTTTTGGAAAATTTCTAAAAACTAGACTAATTGGCAATTTCAAAAGTTGATTTAAACGTTGGATTGAAATCACAAATCCCATTTGTTGAGTGTGTAGCATTATTTTCATATTTTGGGAGCCTCTTTTTCATCTTGGAAGCCTCTTGGACTCTCTTTTGAGCCCCTTTTCCCGCATTGTAATCACTCTTCTTCTTCGCTAAAGAAAAAGTGTGTACGCCACAACCTTACAACAAGAGAGCTTATTTCCCTTCTTGCTTGCTTTTGTGTTTGTTCACTTGTTTTGTTGTGCACGCCTAAGCATCTTGGGGTCTCCACACCTGTGCAATATTTCACTAATTTAAGGTGAGTGACCAACCATTCTCACGTTGCATAAACACTTGGTGTGTAATCAACACACTACTATAAAGTGCCACAATCAGGGGGGTGTTCATTTTGCGTGGTGTTATTTCTTTTTCTGTTAGTTTCTTTTCTCTCTTTTATCTACTATGGATCCTAATGGTTTTCCTTTTCTTAACCCATTTAACTAAACATGACTGAAATGATTCCATGTCCCTCGCTTTGAGAAAACAAAAACTTTACCTGAAATGATGGGATTGCAATCTGAACCAATAGAAGATGCAAAGAAATAAAAGTGGTTTGACAAAAGTGATGATGAATTTTTGGGCTTTTGTGTCTTTTTGTGTCACCGGAACCATGCTTTTATATTAACACATCCAAATAACCCAAGGAAGTTTCGGATGCCTTAGGTAAACGTTTTGGGAAACATGATGAAATGAAAGAGCGTGAACTGGAAAATGAGTTGATTAGTCTCAACCCTAAAAATTTGACACTCTCCAAGAGTTTTTACCAAACTCAAATCTCTAAGATTGCAAATAAAAAATTATGGAATTGACAAGGACTCACAGTTCATGCTTTATGTCCTTGCAAAACTTGGTCTAGACTTTTCAATTTTTCGTATCTACCTTCCATGCTATGAAAAGAGCACTTGGTGCGTGTTGGACTATGCCCTCCTTTGATGATTTTGTCACTGATTTGAATAGAGAACATGATAAGATAATTCAGATGGGTACTCTTAGATCCACAAAAATCTCATGCTCTCATTGTTAGTCTTGAAAAAACTAGGGTTTTAAAAGAGAAGAAGCATAACAACAAGGATCATGAGAATAAAAAGGACCATTCCACCATTAAATCAACATTTTCAATTTCCTTATCTAGTTCTAAATCTTTTAAAAAAATAGATCAAATGTGGATACTGCACTGGTAGGCATGAAGAAGAAAAATGTTTTGAAGAAGAAGATTGACCTCCTCACGAGTCTTCTGGAGAAGAAAAACATAGGATTTCTTGATTCTCTCAAGCCATATTCATCATGAGCTTACAAAATTTCTAAGGAAAAATACAATGGAAAGGGGAAAATGAAAAGAAAAAAAAAAGAATCAACTAAGGAGAAAAAAAGCAAGAGATTTAGTTACAGTTGTGTCACCTACTCCTACATGGGTGATTTATTTGAGTGCATCTCATCATATGGCCTCATCAGACATTGAGTTTGCTTCATTGGAACCATGTGACATGTCTTCTATTTGGCTTGGTGATGATACTTCTACTCCATTTTTCAGGAGAAGGTTTGTTGAAGTGAATGGTGGAACTTTCAACAATGTGCTTAGTGTTACTTAAATTTTAACTAATCTCCTTTCAATGTATCAGATCACGCACCTTAGTCAGAGCATGCAGGTATAGTTCACTCTGGATTCTATTTATGTCATAGACCTTCATAATGATAATATTATTGCAGTTGGTAAAGTTGATCATCACACTCGGCTTATCACTTTGTTCATCCTTTGGACTCTTCATCGGATTCACATGGACTTCATGATATTTCTAATCTCACTTCTAATGATGATTCTCTTCTAGTTTGGTTGATTTCTGTAGTGATGAGTGTAGACACCTAAAATTGGTTACTCAATTTAGTGTCCCTCTTATCCATTTACTTGCTTAGGTAACCTGGGGCACGTTTTACGTCACCAACTATCCCCTTGGGATATTATCCGATTTGTGATTTAATCACCTATCTCTAAATTTAATTCATCCCATCACATCTTACCCATGAGTGATTAAATATTAAATATTTAATTACGCTTCTTCCCATGCATCTTAATCACTTATCCACCCCAAATTTATTCTATCTATGTATCACATCTATTTTTAATCTTCCCTAAGCGGGATGTTTTCCCGTAATCGGGATAAGTCTTATCTTTCTCGAATCAATCAATTTGGCCATCTCGGGAGTCTTTTCCGCGATCGGCACCGACCCATATGGTCGGCGCCGATTTTCTAGGAGCGGCGCCGATTATAAAAGCAAGTCCAGAACTTAGTTCTAAAGACGGGAAAAACAGACAGACGACACACGGGAAGAGACCGAAAAAAAAGAGACCGCGAACGAGCGAAAAGAGCGAAAAGCGAGCAGGCGAGAAAGAGAGATCTTCTTAGCATCAATTGTCTCAAATTAGGGCAGATCCTTTCCGAATCAATCCCTGAGAGGAGCACCGTTATTCTGTCCCTGTCATATCAGCATCACACACCACCATCTATCATCTGGTGACTCTGTTCCAGTGTCTCGCCAACTTCGGCCCTTCCAGCAGACCACATTCACCTTCCAATTCCCGAATCTTATCACACAGTCGCTGATTGATCGATCTGCCTCCAGTCGACGCCGATCCGTCTCAATCGACGCCGATCAGTCCCAGTCGACGCCGATCACATCAGTCGCCGCCGATTCTACACCAGTCGACGCCGATTTCCCTGCAGACAGGTAAAAGGATACAGGTAACACAAATCCAACATTATTTCCTAGTTCCCTGTTTTCTGTACTTTCTGTCTGCTGTTTAAATTCGGTTTCATTACTGTAATCAGAAAATCTAGTCTTTACTTACATCTTTTCATGTATGCTTCCTTTCTTTATTGAAAACGTGGACTGACATCCGCCGAGGAAGCTTATCGCTTCTCGGACCCGCCTCTCGGGCAGTCCACTTAAATATCTTCTAACGCCATCTTTTTCTGTCAAGCGCCGGTGTTTTTGCAGGTTACTCGGATCTATCGTGCGAATTGCTCGTGTGCGCCCGTCTTATCTACATCGACTCCCTCATCCGTCTACATCTTCATCAGGTTCATCAGGTATCAATTTCATTGAGGTTTTTTTCAGGGTTTTCTGTGTTTAGTTTGGTGCATTAACTTGGACAGGTAACAAACGCGAAATTCTTGATCTACATTCTGGCACGCCCGGTGGGACCCAACCAAAGTCCCTTATTGGTAAGTTCATTTCTTTCTTTAGTTTTGAGCTTTGTTCTTTTTCTTCACTGATTTCTATCAGTCCTATTTGAGCATTTCTGTTCATCATTTCAAACTTGCTTTTTAGGCGAAATCATTATCTTGAAATTTTTCTATTTCCTTTAAATAGAAATTTTTCGTTTCACCGTTATCTGGATGTATCTTTCCGGATCTTGTTTGTTGTTTGCTTGATCTTTTCTAGCGGAGCACTTTGCTTGTTCGTGGGATTGTTCGAGGGGAAGAGCTCAACAACGCGCTTTTTGAAGTCCACACACCTTGGAGAGCTAAACCTACAGGTATTCCTCTTTTTCGGTGTTTTCTCCTTTTTAGGATTTCTTTGTTGGTTGTCTATCACATCCAAACACTTCAGTTTTTGGTGCTTAAAAAGAACCTAATCGCATTTGGGGAAAGAATCTGTTTGGCTTGTTTTCATTGAAATCAAACACTTCATTTTTAAGTGCTTAAAAAGAACATTTTCCTTTGTCATTGCTGCATGCTTTTCACCTAGTTTTAAATAGGCTGGAAAAATTGATCAAAATCGGTAGTGACACTATTTGATTTTTATTTTTCACCCTTGTACACAAAGCCAAAATCACTAGGTATAAAGCATTTAAACAAAAAACTCCTTCCCTGGCCTCGCCTACTTGGAAGTGATATCCAAGAGGAAGAGCCTACGCGTACTCGGGCCGCGCTATAAATTCACGGAAGATTTTGGTATATATTGGCAAAGCACCCGACTCCCTTATCGCAGCGGTGTGTGAAGTGCGGGGGTAGGCCCCTATATCAAGCCACGTACCGGTCTTTTACTGAAGTGCCTTCGGGACTCCTCACCAAACATTACCCAAACCATCCTTAGTTTGGCTATGTGAGTAGTTCCTGTTCTAAAAAGCCTTCCCTAACATTTTATTTTCTTGAAAGCATCAAAATTTAAAGGAGATAAGCACTTGCGCTGCTTGAATTGTTTGTGCATTAGTTAGGACAATCTTCTTTCTTGCTTGTTTATGACGGTTATCACCCGGTCACAATCTAGGAAAATGGCCCAACAGGTTCCTTCTTCCTCCGGAATCACCACCAGCGTGGATGTTTCGGCACCCCTCCAATCTTCCTCGGGACCGCTGTTAGTTGGTTCCCCGTCATGGTCGTATAATCCCTTCTATCAAACCAAAGCGCCTCCATCACGTCCATCTTCTCCTAGTCCCCTCCGAGATATCATCTGGCTCGGAACATGTTCCTCGCGGGGATCCTGAATTTCAGGCTTTCCTCGATCGCAATCCAATAGCCCTCATGGACTACCTAGTACACAAGTCGATCCAAATATCTGACCAAGACCCTCCAATCCGACAAGTGTACAATTATCCTCGTGGATCATCCCAGGTCTCTTTAGAGCAGTTTGCACCATCTCTCTTGCCTCGAGCCACGGAGAAGGGCGAGGCCCCTATGCCTCCCTTTTCTCTTCCACCTACCATGTCGACTAGTTCTCAATTAGTCTTACCTATACCTAACACCGCCGCAGTTACCTCGAGTATTCCCCAAACCCATTTCTGAGAGGTCTTCTGCCCTTGCTATAGTAAATGCGTCTGCACACCCGCACATTGCCGTCAATTCGTCTATGCCCTCCATCGTGTCCCAAGGTCAGTACCTCTTCATGAGACAACCCCCTCCAAATAGTCAGTTGGCTCCTACTTCTCGTCCTCTAGGGGGTCTTTCTCTTCCAATATTCCAGCGACTGTGACATTCACCCATCCTCTAGTATCGGTACCCTTGATACCTAATCCGGCAGTAGAAGGCCCCTTTCAGGTCTTGTTCCCCAACATGTCCAATCCAACCAACACTCATATTCCTCAATCTGTCCCGATCCAATCAACAAACATAGGAGTCCACCAATCACAGGCTCCATCCGTCACTCAACCTTTATTTGCTCAACCACTTATTACCTCACAGCCTGCCTATACGCAAGCTGCCTCACAGCAAATACCCCACCCGGTGTCACCCAGAACACCTGGTTATTCCTCTTATCACCCTATCCAACAACAGATGAATCCCCCATCGACACCTCAACAGCACCCACTACTTGCTTCTTATGTAGGACATACCAATGTACCTCCTCCCCAATCCGACGTAGTTCAAATTCTCTTCAAGAAAATTGCAGACTTGGAAGCCTCCACAAAAGGAGCCCGTCCTTCATACTCCTTTGAAGAAGTATGCAATGAACCCATTCATCCTTCGGTGGCTTTTAAGCCTTATCCTCCCCAATGGGAACTTCCCAAATTCTCAAAATTTCATAGTCGGGAAGACCCGCAACAACATCTGCGAGCATTCAAACATGCTTGTTACCTCATCGTCCAGGATCAGGAACTCATGCTCCGTACCTTTCCTATGTCTCTAGCGGGTCCCGCTTTGGACTGGTACAATAATATTCCTCAACATTCATTATTGTCTTTCTCTCAATTGGCCCAGATGTTTGTTGAAAACTTTTCAATAAATATTGCCCATAAGATCTCAATTACAGATCTTTACAACATTCGCCAATTCGACGATGAGTCTATTGCAGACTTTGTCACTCGTTGGAGAGGGATAATCAACCATTGTCCTTCTCCCTTCCTCAATCCCAACAGATCGAGTTGTTCACCCGATCTTGTGCTAGTCACATTTCTTCCACGTTAAGGATCCAAACTTTTCACCCTTCGAAGAAGCCTTCACGATGGCACGCAAACTCGAATCTCGTGCCATTGAACAAGGAAAACTAAAACTTCGCTCCAAATCTAAACCAGACTTCTCTCGGTTCACCAAACCAAATTCTTTCCCTCCTAAAGATAAGAATCAAGGGTCCACCAATGCTATCGTATTAAAAACATCAAGAACCGATAGTACTCCTAATCAACCACCACGAAGAGATTTCTCATCTTCTCGGAAAGAGGCTTCGTCATCTCGATCCTTCGCTCCATTGGGGGAATCGTATGCCTCTATCTTAAAAAAAAATGTTGGAGGTTCGAATGATCGAGCTTCCCCCCATTAGGAACGTCGATGAAAGCCAAGAACTTCCATTTTGGTACAGGGAAAACGATTTTTGCCACTATCATAGAACCAAGGGTCATGACATCGAACGATGCCAGACTTTCAAAAGCCTTGTCCATAAATTCATTGAAAAAGGCGAGCTTATTCTGGATAACCCCAATGCTCCCCCAAATCAAGCACTGGACGTTTTTAAACAACCCTTCCCCAATCATGCCCCAAATCATAATTCTTCGGAATCTCAAAAACCAAACACCCACACTATCAACTTCATTTCTACTGAAGAATCCACTTCTGAAACCACGTCATCTACAAACGCAGCAATCGAATCAGAACCCCCTTCCACTTCACCAATCACTGGAATTCCTCCATCTTCAGATAACCCACCTTTGAATATTCCTACATTGCTAAGCACGGAGTCATCTCTCTCCGCTCCTTTGTCCGATCTCCCACCCACCATACCCGAGACAGTGTCTTCCTCATCTGTCTCATCATCAGACATCCTTTCAATGCTCGAGGCAATTACATCCCTTCGAGTTTCCACTTCTGACACATCTATTTCTGTTGCTTCTCCCATTCCCGCTGCAACTATGCCCTTGATAAACATCCCTATAATCGTGCCGACTTCGGCGGAAGTGTCTTCGACTTTGACTCTTCCTATCTCTTTTCCTACAGTAGTTCCACCCATGATCACTACACCAAAAGTGGTCCCTTCGCAAGGAACTTCTTCATCACTTACTTCTTCCATCACTAATGTTACTTCACCTATTAAGGAAAAATCAAAAGAAGTAGCACCAACATCTATACGCTCGGTTCCTGAACCTAAACCGAGACAACCAAAATCTAACATTATACCATCAGTATCTCCCCATTTGCTTCCTCCGAAAAGGTTACAATCACCTTATGACATTGAAGTCGTCACCATCCCTGAAAAAGGGAAGCCCATATTTCGGACCATCAAAACTCTTGGTGCTCTTCCACAAAAATCTCTCTCCACGCCTCATAAACGATTGGATTTGCCCACTGAGAAGGCATTTTCTTCTACACACTTATCAAAGCCATCATCTTCTTCTACAACACATTCTTCATCAATACCCCGAAGCGTAGACTTACCTTCTAAAAAGACGTCACCTCTTCTATCAGGATCATCATCTTCACTACCAAAAACCCAGGGCGCCCTATGTCCCTCCAATTTCACATACTTTGGGAGTTTCTTCCTCTTCTAAATCTACATTGCCTAAATCATCAGTAAATCTGACCAAACAACCCCCTTTGTCTCCAAAGACCACAAAATTTGTCGCATATCCACCATCCTCAAAATCTATTTTAGGGGCTCCACCTAAGTCCATCATGTCTCACTTGCTCCCATCTCAAGTGCCCAAGACTGCTCCTCCAAATGTCCAAACAAATAAGAGGATTCCTAAACAAACTGTTAAACCGAACATGCAAGCCCTCTTACCTCGGCAGTCGGTTAATGTGAAGGAACCACCTTCATCATCTCTATCCTCATCTTCGTCTACCGGATTCTACAAATCACCGAAATCCTTCATCAACTTATCCAATCTTCATCCATAACCCTTCCTCCGATAAAACCTTATAACCCTAAAGGAGTGAAACCTACCTGGTTTAACTCTGATCTGGTCTGTGCTTACCACCGTACTCCGGGGTCATGATACTGAGGGATGTAAAGCTCTTCAAGCTGTTGTGAACAACCTTTTGGAAGAAAGCGATCTTCTGCTGGAGGAGGAGGAACAAGTACCCTCCCCTTCACCTTAGCCCCATCCAAACCTCAACCATCCACTCAGACCTCTAGTGGTTCCACTCCACTTGATCTCCCTCCTTCCCAAATTGACACAATCCATATCGCCACTAGAACCCAACACTATGATAACCCATCTTCATCTTCAGCATCTAGACCACGGGTTGTCATTTCTGCAGCCCCTGAGGGCGTGTCTCCTTCCTCATCAGCCCCACGACCCAAGGTCTCTATTCGTGCTGCACCTCGGGCTCAAGTTCCTGTATCCGTTGAGGAGAGTGTTATGAAACAACTCACCCAAGCTCCGGTCAAAATGTCTCTTTTTGACCTCATCCAATCCTCTCCACAACATCGCCAGGCTCTAATCGATAATCTGCGTCACATTGCAGTAAATTCCGATGAGCCCCAGCCCTACGAGTTGGTTGTTGGATTGAATAGACCATCAACTACCATTTCTTTTGAAGATTCAGAAATTCCTTCTCTTTCTTCTGAAGATTTGGAGGCTCCCCTCTTCATCACAGTCCAAATCAATAACACTACCTTAAAACATGTTATGATCGATAGTGGAGCTGCACTCAACGTCATCTCCTCGCACACATTCGAACAACTTAAGTTACCAAAGAATGTGGTGTCACCCCCCACCTTTCGCCCTTCGATCATTTAACGATCAGCTAGCATTCACTCTAGGAACTGTGGTCTTACCCATTCGAGTAGGTAAGAAGCTGCTTCATGAACTCTTCTACATTGTCGAAGGAAAATTCCATTATAACATGATCCTTGGACGCTCCTGGGTTCGCGCAATGCATTGTGTCCCATCCACCCTCCATCGATGCCTAAAATATCAATATGAAGGCAAAATATATACTCATCCAGGAGATCCTTTCCCTTCCGCACAATGCGACATGACCACAAGGTCTGCCCCTTTAAAAGAAAATCCATGTTCTCCTGACGGGGCCTCATCTTCTTCCATACCTGCAACCAAACCAAACTACCGGATTTACAAAATCTGGAAGAGACATTGCAGCGTTTCTCACTAGGAGAGCTTCCTCTCTTATCTTTCGATGCCCATCTCAAACCTAATGAGTATGGTAGACCGGACAAACAACCTGAATATCAACCAGGTCTCGGTCGCATCGTCACCATTGGTCTGCCCCCGTCAACAGACTAATTTCATCTACGGTGGTCTTGATACACCTCACTATCGCCCAGATTCTCCTCCTAGAGCCAAACCTTACTTAACAGGGTTTGATTATCTACAGAATCCCACGTTTGCAAAAACTTATCTATATCGATGCGCGTGGAAAGGTTTTGGCCTTGGAAAATATGAACAAGGTATACATGACCTCAAATCCATTCCTACTCTCATGCCACATCAGAAATTTGGTTTAGGATTTAAACCTCTTTCAAAGGCCACTGTCACTATTCTTGATGAGTCTCTTCCTACTGAAGAACCATCTTCCCCCACCAAGTCAGAAGCATCACTTGATGTGGATGATGACATTTTCATCCCACCTAACTTCTTTTTTTGATCAATACCATTTTCTTAGGGCGGTTAGTCTATGAGACTAACAATCGGTCCGCTTCTATACCATTAATCTTCCCTGAAATAGTTGGAGACGATTCTCCCATTATCACTCATAAATATGGGTATGGGGCTTATCGTTTATCTTCCATGGATGGTATCCCTGAAGCGGAACCTCTTAATGCCTTGCATCTACGGCCCTTCTATTGTTAAAATCTATCTTACACTAATCTAGTCGCAACTCAGATCTTTCATCCGTCCTAATAACCAGTCATCTACTTTCGTGGTGATTTGGAATTGTGTGGTTCTCCGCCTATTGCCTCGTTTACCTTAAATATGAGTATCGCGGCTCTACTCATTGCACGTTTCTTTTGGATATGTTCCTCCTCATGGTAGGAATACCTTGATCACCACTTCATCTGTCCCAAGTACTTATCTTAATCGGATCTACTCGGGGCATGAGTACATGTTCTTCTATGTTCTCCTCCCCTCCATCTGATCTATCTAAGTCTAAACTCAGCTTCTTTCAAAAAGAGTTAAAAAAAAAAAAAAAAAAAAAAAAAAAAAAGAAAGAAAGATGCTATCCCAAAGATAGACTGATCCCTTGAAGGACAGCTATCCATACATTATCAAATGAATCAAAAATATAGACCATACCCTCGAAGGATGGCTATCATTACAATTCAAAATACAGACCGCTCCCTTGAAGGACGGCTGTTTCTCAAAGAAATATTCAAGGCTTCTTGCAATTAATCAGCCTTCCAGTCAGTTTATACACTTTTTAGCATCACTGAAAGACTTCCCGCATCGATCAGTCTTTCCATATCAAGCAAACTTCCCGCATTGATCAGTTTGCTTTTGTGTCAAAATCATGAAGCTGAGATTTAGGACCTTTTGTCGATCATATGGAGAATCCTATTTTCCCACTATGGACATGTATTCTGTCCCTTGTAAGTTCCGATAAGATACTTACTTACTTTTCTTTCCATTTTTTATCCTAGATCTGATTTGCGACTAGTTAGTGTCAGATTTTATTTTAATCTTATATAGGGCCTTATATGCTTGGTCTTTCGGTTTCTTATCTGGATCTTATCTATGGTCAGGTGGAAGCCCGACTTATCATTTCCCTTCTTTTCCGAAGTGTCTTCTCTTCTAAGTCACGGTTGTTTCCGCTTTACATCTTTGGCTCTTGCAAAGAGTATTCCCCATCTCTTGGCTCTTGCATCCTGTTTAAATTTGACATTTCACATGTTAATTCAATCCAAATTTATCTTCTTATCATATCAATCTCAATCTAATCACATCTATTTCAAAACATCTATCTGTATTCATCTCTCCAATCACATCACATCTATCTATCCATCAGTCAATGTACTATCAAAGGTCACATCTGCATCTTATCCTCGATCAGTCTATATCTATATCCATCACAATTACGCTACATCCATCTATCTATCCATCAAAACATCTACAAACTTGTACCTCCAAGGTACATTGCATCTATCTATATCTAAATCTATCCATCAAAATGTACATCCACAGGTATCATTATCACCTATCTAATCAAATCTATCTCTATCCTAATCACAGTCTATGTGTATCCAATCACATCTATTCATCATCTATCCAATCACGTCTATATCATCATCTATCAGGTCTATCGATTTATACTCATTTTTTTCCCGTGGATTGCGGTATCGCTTCTCCACGTCGTTTGACTTCCATCTGCTATTATCTTTGCCATAGTGTTGATGCTTGGCTTGTCTATCTGATCATTGTTGTGCGCTGAATGTTGCCTTTCGGCACATATTTTCGATATCACCATCTATTTCGAGTTTGTTCCCTTTGCGTGGAGCACTCGCTTTTTGTTTGGCCGCTTAGAGTTACGCGGGTCTGTAGGCACTAACGTCGTCTCGTTGAGGAGACCGGCTAGTCTTCCCTACCAATGTGTCTCTCTTTAGAGGCTGACTTTTTTTGCAGTTCTCCTTACACTCATGGGTCTGTAGGCACTAACGTCGTCTCGTTGAGGAGACCGGCTAGTTTTCCCTACCAATGTGAGTTCCTTAGGTTGCTGCCATTTTTATTTGTTTTTTGTGCGTCATCAATGATTAGATCTACTCCAGGCATCCGACTGGGGCATCCTGCATTTTTCATCTACCTTTTTCAAACTTGGGATCGTCTGTTATATCATCCATCCCATCCCTAGTTTGAGGGGGATCACATCATCACAAATTCTTCCCTTCTTCCATCCCTTTGTTTTTGTCTCATAACCTTGCTTATCGCAAGTTACTCGACAAAAAGGGGCAAAATGTAGTCACTTAAAATTGGTTACTCAATTTAGTGTCCCTCTTATCCATTTTACTTGCTTAGGTAACCTGGGGCACGTTTTACGTCAACAACTATCCCCTTGGGATATTATCCAATTTGTGATTTAATCACCTATCCCTAAATTTAATTCAATCCCATCACATCTTACCCATGAGTGATTAAATATTAAATATTTAATTACGCTTCTTCCCGTGCATCTTAACCACTTATCCACCCCAAATTTATTCTACCTATGTATCACAATCTATAATTAATCTTCCCTAAGCGGGATATTTTCCCGTAGTCGGGATAAGTCTTATCTTTCTCGAATCAATCAATTTGGCCATCTCGGGAGTCTTTTCCGCGATCGGCGCCGACCCATATGGTCGGCGCCGATTTTCTAGGAGCGGCGCCGAATATAAAAGCAAGTCCAGAACTCAGTTCTAAGGACGGGAAAAAGACAGAAGGACACACGGGAAAAAGACCGAAAAAGAGACCTGCGAACGAGCGAAAAATGAACAGGCGAGAAAGAGAGATCTTCTTAGCATCAATTGTCTCAAATTAGGGCAGATCCTGTCCGAATCAATCCCTGAGAGGAGCACCGTCACTCTGTCCCTGTCATATCAGCATTACACCACTATCTATCATCTGGTGACTCTGTTCCAGCGTCTCTCCATCTTCGGCCCTTCCAGCAGACCACATTCGTCTTCCAATTCCCGAATCTTATCGCACAGTCCCTGGTTGATCTATCTGCCTCCAGTCGACGCCGATCCGTCTCAATCGACGCCGATCAGTACTCAGTCGACGCCAATCACATCAGTCGCCGCCGATTCTACACAGTCGACGCCGATTTCCCTGCAGATAGGTAAAAGGACACAGGTAACACAAATCCAACATTATTTCCTAGTTCCCCTGTTTTCTGTACTTTCTGTCTGCTGTTTAAATTCGGTTTCAGTACTGTAATCAGAAAATCTAGTCTTTACTTACATCTTTTATCATGTATGCTTCCTTTCTTTATTGAAAACGTGGACTGACATCCGCCGAGGAAGCTTATCGCTTCTCGGACCCGCCTCTCGGGCAGTCCACTTAAATATCTTCTAACGCCATCTTTTTCTGTCAAGCACCGGTGTTTTGCAGGTTACTCGGATCTATCGTGCGAATTGCTCGTGTGCGCCCGTCTTATCTACATCGAGCTTCCTCATCCGTCTACATCTTCATCAGGTATCAATTTCATTGAGGTTTTTCAGGGTTTCTGTGTTTAGTTTGGTGGCATTAACTTGGACAGGTAAACAAACGCGAAATTCTTGATCTACAATGAGGACCCACCTGTGTCATCCACTTATCATCTACCACATATTAAAGAGTTATTTCTTGATCCACCTACTTTTGGTTCTCTACAGAATTTTTAGGGAGCAAGTACTTTGATTCGAGACTCATCGGATGTCAGACATTCTTCTATATAGTTACAAGATATTCCACCTTCCTTATTCACCATTACTTCAGATTCACCACCCCTTCATGGAGTAGTTAGTAATTCCACCTCACAAATGGAGCATCGTTCCTTAGATAAGAACCATACCTTGTCACTTCATGTATATTCTTCTTCTACAATTCATACAGGGTGATATTTGACACATTCTTCATCTTGGGAGGCTGGATAGCGCTCTTCATCTCTTATATTCTTCTAGAACGATTGTAGTTTGTAAATGAGTACCTTAGTAGGCCTTTACTTATCGAGACTCATTTGATGCATCTTTCTTAGGTTGTTTAGGGGTGTCTTTTAACTCTTGTAAGTGGATATTTTTCCTTAGGGTTTTTATCCTCCATTACTTGAGATTTTTATTGTTCACAGGTAACTCATCAGGCCTAGTTGTCAAGACCCATTCTTCTCCTCTTTCTCTTTTCTTGAGAGTTATTTATACATGGGTACCTTATCATGCTTAGTTTTTAGGTTCCATTGACACATATTTATTAGTTGTCTAAGGGAGTTCTCTTTGTTTTAAATTTCCATGACCTCTACCTTAGCTTTGATGAAGTGGGGTGTTGGTGTATATGACTTGTTTCATTGTCATTTTAAGAATTTTCCAACATAGATGGTTAGTAATCTCACTTAGTGAGAATAGGTCATAGTGGAATAGGTCAATAGGGTTAGTAAGGGTTGTGTACACATGTCATGCAAAAGAGTTACACAACTATCCTATGTGTACCTCTCTTTTTCAATCTACAAGGGACACATTTTTCTTGAAAAGTCAGCAAAACCTGAACTTCATATAATAATTTTGGTATGCATATGCTTAAAAATTTGGCAAAGTGATCAGTATAGAGTACGGTAGAGCTTGGAATCTAATTTCTAAAACTACTATTTGTTTTTGTAAAAAATGGTGGAGATTAAGAGGGTCAAATGTGGTGTGCACACAAAGTATGTATATTTTTTGTGTCAAAAAGATAAGAACCTATTGTGTGTGTTCCCCCATTTTTTGAGTTTTATAAATTATTTTTCAAATCCCTTTCAGTAGAAAGTTAGCTAATTCCATGTATGAGGTCCCACTAATTTTTCATAATTTTTGGATGAATATATAATTTTTTAATTAATTTTCAAAGTGCACACATCCCGAAAATGAAATATTTGTGTGTACACCCCCGTAACTTTGAGAAAAAAATGAATTTTTTTTTTTTTTTAGTGCATGTAGAATGGAGTTTAGAAGAGGAGTTTTTTTTTGAAATTTGGATGAAAAAATCATAAGTTGTGTACAAAAACATATGCATACATTTTGACAAGAAAAGAGGGCACTAGTAAAAGAAATTAAGGAGGAAAGCCTTAAACTAATTGGATTTTAGAAATAAGTATATTGTCATCACCAAGGTAAAACCGAGCTTGACTTCGTAGTATAATTATTTTTGGAATATTATGTTATAATGCATGAGATATTGGGGTGTACACATGAGAGTTTGATGTTTTTTTTGTTAAACACTGATTTATTCATGATTACACAGTCCAAGCCTTAGGGTAGGATATCCAAGGAAAATCCAAGCCTATGGATTGGGATTCCCAAACCCATATAAGATGAAAATGCGAGCTTGCGTTATAACATGCTCGTGTTTCTATTATAATGTGGTATATGTGCTTATGGGAGGGATATATGTTACTAAAATAAATGGTTTAGTATAATTTTTTCTTTTATTAATCTTTATACTTTATTATTTTATTATACTTTAAATTTATTTTAGTAAATATAAGAAGTTAGGGTCACTCTGCACCTTATGGAACTAGTCTCACAGCTCCATCTGTCATGGTTTAGAAGATAGTTTTTCATATTCTAATCTGGTCAGTACATAGGTATTTTTCAAGATTTCAGAATTCAACCTTCAAGCTTTTAGGGTTTAAATTATACAATCGATATCTGTTTTGTGAAAGAATATAGTCATTTTTTAGGTTTTGGGGCCTTTTGGATTGGTTATTGACATTTTTAGGAGTGTTAAATGTGTCAAAATTAGAATTTACAAACCTCACAACTCCCAAAGGTAGTGACAACTAATCGAATATATGGACTCATGAATTTTCCCATGAGCATGGAGTTGAATCCCTAATTTTTTCTTAGAATATGGTAAAATCATACTATGGATGAGTACCTACTTTACAAGCTTAGGGAATGCATCTTTCGCTTCCTGGTCAATGGTGCATCCTTCCTCTGGCTAGCCTGCCTTAGTACCACTCTCAACCTGGATCAAAAGAAATTATTAACAAGGTTTTTTTAATTTTGTTTCAATGTGCAAGGATGATTGGATATGATGATTGATGAGTTCAATGTGACTTGATGGAAGATAACTTCCTCCAAAGGCCTAAAAAGGCCATTCTGAGCTAATCAAACACCCTCTGGGAGAGTTCAAGAAATATATTAAGCATATGGAGGTGATGTCAGAGAATCTTGGAAGTGTTGGAGGAAATTTAGGAATATTTAGGAAAGGTTTTCTCATTCAAGGACAATCTTCTCAACAATGGGTTTCTAGGTGTAGGGAACAAACACTCTAATGGTGAAATTTGACTTCTTCGGATGATTTTGGGAGCTCCATAAGGAGTTAGGAGGAAAAAAATAGGCACTAGAAATATATGTGAATCCTATACATGTTGGTAACATCCATTTTTCTCTAAGACTTGAAGGTTTCATGAAGAATTTCAAAATAGTGTAGCTACCCCTTTCAGTTCCAGAAAAAAATGGCCCTAAATTTGCAAGCTCTAGAGAGATGATCACCACATGGTGATAGGTGAATATTTGTAAACATTGATAAGTACCTCTGGGAATGGGTACTGTCATAAATAGACTATTTTTTACCATGGGTAAGGATCTCATGAGGATGGGGCCAAATTTTGTGAGTTGAAAAACACCTTCCTAACACCTTGGGTTGTGTTTTTGAGTGATGAAACTTATAACATGAAAATGTGGTAAAAAATGAGTTACCATGAGTTGAAAACATGTTTCTAAAACCTCAAGTGATGAATTAAGTGTTTAGAAACACTATTATGAGACCTACATTGTGATGGGAATAGGATGCTCTCTTCTAATTACAAGGCAAGAGTGAGGATCACTCTCTTATTTTTCAAGGCCTCCACAATTAACCCTAGTGATCACAAATCAACTCCATGATTCTCAAACCATTTTCTGATTATCTATCACTTACTGAAATAGGTATTCACCATGTAGATGGAAGGATTTTTCACTGAATGAGATTCTTTTCATGTGGCCACCTGTTCACTGAAATGATGTGGTTATAATTTCCTTCCTCCTTTGAAGTGTGATCACACTACAAGGTTCAAATGAGTGTTTAAGAACACTACCAAGTGAGTGACATCAAGTGAAACTCAGACAATTTCTCATTCTTACATACATGGTGCTCTCTATGAAGATCATCCTCTTACCCCTCCTGGCTCTAGAAATTCTCCTCAGATGGAATCAACTTCAGGATACTCATACACCTCTTTGCTCATATGCCTCTCATGGAGATAGATGATTCCTTGATCCTTCACACATGATGGTCCTAAATGCCTCAGTAGCTTGAATAGATCATCTTGGCTTGTTCCTTGAAGAGGTTTTAACATGATGGAATATTCAAGATATGATGATCCTATGAACTCACTCCATGAGCTTCCCATTTCACCTTTGAACATGATGACACCCTTTTTAACTTCACAATTCACTTCCTGACCAAGATGTCACATGAGTGGAAACATGATTATAGTATCTAGACACATCTTCACTTGATTTATCCTCATGGAAATAGGTTTCCTCCTCTATATGGAAGGATTTATCCCTGAATGATACTTGAAGCAATGTTTGAGGGTGAGCTCCATCTTCTTGAACTCCAACTGCATTGAAGGACTGTGAAATCCACTCCCTGAATTGCAAGATGTGAGCACATCACCAAGTATTGATTAAGTGTTTAGAAACAATATAAAGAGACATACACCATTTTTGATCTTGAGATGACTACCATCACCACTCATGGTGATCCTTTCTCATCATGCTCATGATGATCATTCCCTTAATGACTTGAATTTTAATAAAGTTCTTGATGTTTTAGATCCTTCATAGACCTCATGATTCTCCTTGATTACACCCATTGTCCAAGTGACTATCTATTACACATTTTGATGCATATTATTTCCCTCTAAACTCATTCAGGAACTCCTAGAATCTTCCATAAAATAACCCATTCACCATTGAAGCTCTCATTCCCTACACCCTGAATACCCAATGTTGAATAAATGGATCCTGAATCATATTTTCTTTCTTAAATTTTCCTTGAATTCTCTTCAAAATTCCCTCATATGTTTTACCCTTCAATTCCTTTTGATCTTGCAAAATAATCAGAGGAAGTTATCTTTCATAAATTTTATCTTTAATTTATCACCTTAGTAATTTCCCTAAAACATTTAAAACCTTTTAAGAATTTCCTCTAAGCCATGGTAAATTTGAATTTCACCCATCAGGTTATCTATATTTTGAAAAACATGGCCATCACACCATAAAATGGCCAAAAATTCTTTTTAGGCCTCCAGAGGAAGTTATCTTTCACTGAATATTACTGAATTAATTTATCACCTTGGGTAATCATCCTTGACACTAAAACAACTTTAAAACCTTGTTAGGAATTTCCTCTAAGCCATGGTGAAGGTTGAAACTGAAGGAAAGATAGTCAGAGGATCTATATTTTCTCCCTATCAGGTTATCTAAAACCCTATTTTGGGGTTTCAACAAGAAATATTTGATATCTCAACTGATAAGGATTCTTAGAAGATAAATCTACCTAGAATTGGGTTATAAAACTTAGGAGTCTTCTTGAGTCACACCATTATGGAGAAGACTCTAATACAATTTTGGAGAACACCCTTTTGATCAATTTTATCCACATGGAATTAGAAATTTAAGGTGAATCACATGTTCCTCGGCCTCTACAATGTATTGAGCTCATTACCAAGCACTATTTAAGTGTTTAAAAATAATCTTGGGAGGTATGTATTGCTTGAGAGTATGAGATGATTACTAGCATCATCTTTGGTGGCCTTGGATCAAAATGTATACTCCCAAAATGTAAAGGATTATTCAATATTTCTGGTGCCTACTTGTTTTCCTCCTAACTCCTTACAGAGCTCCCAGGAATCAGCTAGAGAATTCAAGGTTCACAATTTGACTACTCATTCCTTGCACCTAAAAACCCGTTGTTGAACAAACTATCCCTGAATGATCAAAAATTTCCTAAATCTTCCTAAAATTATTCCAACACCTTAAAGGATTTCAAATACCACCTTTGAATACTTAATACCTTTTCATAACCCTCCTGGAGGATGCACACATAGGCTCCGAAATGGCCAAAATTTTCCTTTCTAGGCTTGATGGAAAATTAGTCTTTTACTTAACTTCAATGAATGGAATAATGGACCTTGTTAAAAAAATTTGAAAACTTATACATGCTTCACCCAATGCATTAGGAATACCTTTAAGGACAAGGTGATCATGACACAAGAGGCAGGTTAGCCCAGAGAGGGATTCAAGAAGATTTGGGAGCAAGATTTCACATTGTGGCTTGGTTTTCATGGTTTAAGTTTTGCATTTTTGGGTTAGTCAATTCACATGAAAACATATCCATATGAATATCATCCTCTTACCATTCTAGGATTCAAAATCCTCCTTGAATGGAATCAGATTTAAGATGCTCATACACTTGTTTCTCATATCCCTCTCATGAGAATATGTGACTTCTTGATCCTTCACACATGATGGTCATGGATGCCTCAGTAGCCTGACTAGCTCATTTTTTTTGTTTCTCGAAGATATTTGGACACAATGGTAGAGTCAAGATATGATGATCATCAATTCACTCCTTGAGCCTCACTTTTTATCTTTAAACATGATGATCTCTTATTCATCTCATAATTCACCTCCCTATCCCAAGATGTCACCTGAGTGGAAGCATGCTTATGATGTCTAGACACCCTCTTTCTCAATTTCTCCTCATGGAGATAGGTTTACTCCTCATGATAGAAGGATTGAACCCTGAATGAAACTTGGAGGAATGTCTTTAGAATGAATTCATGTTCTTGACCTCCATAATGTACTGAAACACTGCAAATTCCACCTCCCTGACTTGCAAGATGTGACGTTCATTACCAAGCATTGATTAAGTGTTTAGAAACACTCTCATAAAATATGCATTCTTTGTGAGCCTGAGATGATTTCCACCATCACTGAAGACATGGTACAACTAGGGCTTAGGTTTTTAAAACCCAAATCAGGGAATTTAGACCCCAAATTTGCAAGAATCAACAAAGAAAAGGTCCTTGAAAGGAATATGATGGAATTTTAAGTTTTCTTTGGTCAAAATAAGAGATATCATTGACAGTTAGTATGCACAGTTACAGTCATAGTTTGAAGATCTAAAGGGAGACTGAGATAGAGGGTTTTGAGGGATGTTTTGCAAAGAAGCACATATTGAAATCTTGCATAGAGGGAGAAGGCATAAATGGGTATCTATAAAACCCATCAGTATGGTCTGAAACCCCCTAGATTGAAAGGTACACTAGAAAATGCACAAGACCAGGGTTAGAAGAGAGTTAATAGGCTAAAAATTAGAAAAGGTGATAACAAGATAAGTTTAAAGGGTTGAAATTTGAAATTTTTCATGCATTACATTGATCCCAAAGGGTATCTAAGGATGTGTTTATTTAGTTTTGGATATGAATAGATGTGCATAATCATGGATCTTGCATGGGAATGGCTCTTAAGAGCTAAAACAGGGTAGGATTGATTAAACTTGAGAGGATTAATGATTTCTTTGATTAATTATCACTTTTGTTGAATGGTTTCATGTTATTCTGAGCATGGTGAAACAATATAAAGAGTTGGAAGGAGAAAATGGAAGAAAAAAAGTCCAAATTTGTGCTTGATTTGGAATTAGGACACTTAAAGCTAGTGAGAGGAATAGAGTGGAAGTCTGAGAAAATGAGGTTTTACAAGAAAATGAGTCATTTTAACAGTTTGATTGGGATTGTGTACAAAATGTGAGAGCAGGATATGGGGGTTAGAAGGGTAATTTTTAGGTTGATTGTGCCATTTTTGCATATTTGAGCCTATAGAGCTTGTTGGAAAGACTTCTAAAAACAAGATACTAATGAGAATGATTGAAATTGGTTGTTATGAGTTGATGAATGCATGAAAATGTGTTGGAGCTCTACATCACCTCATGATGTTTCAGATCCTTCACAGACCTCATGATGACCATTCCCTTGATTATTTGAATCGATAAAAACTTACATATGTGTTTTGATTTATTATGTGTTATAAGGAATTTCATGAGTCCATATATTCAAGAAATTGTTGCTACCTTTGGGAGTTGTGAGGTTTAAAATATATAGTTTTGACACATCTAAAACTCCTACAAATGTCAATAACCAATCAAGAAGACCCCAAAACCTAAACAATGACTATATTCTTTCACAAAATAGATATCGATTGTAGAATTTAAACCCTAAAAGGTTTAGGTGAATGCTAAAATCCTGAAAAATACCTATGTACTGACAAGATTAGAATATTGAAAAAACTATCTTCTAAACCATGACAGATGGAGCTGTGAGACTAGTTCCATAAGGTGCAAAGAGTGACCCTAACTTCTTATATTTACTAAAATAAATTTGAAGTATAAATATTAATAACATAAAAACTTATATTAAATATTTAATAAATAAAAGTATAAGTTTTTTAATTTTATTAATCTTTATAATTTATTATTTCTTATACTTTAAACCATTTATTTTAGTAAATATATCCCTCCCATAAGCACATATACCACATAGAAAACAAGAATGTGAGCATGTTATAACATGCTCACGTTTTAGGCTTGGTAATTACCAATCCTAGAATGTACTCACATTTTGCTTAAAATTAAAAATGTGTCAGCTTTTTAGCCCCCATCTTCGTGCACTTGCCCTATATAATTGAATTATTTTATAATTCACAAGTTTCATACAATATAATCACCTTTACAATCTATATGGTTTGATATTTTTTTCTCGTGTATGGTATAACACAGTATCTACTTCTTCTCATCATGAAATTTTTAAACTTGAAAACAAAGCATAGTTAACCTTCTTATGGTATTGACCCTTGTCTTGAGTCACAAACAATATCAAGTATAATACTATGTACATTTGTGCTCTTTTGATCAAATATACATTACAAATCACTTTTTATTAATGGATTTGTTTTACCAAAAATCATGGAATAATGTTTTGGATCACTTGATGAAATTCACTTTTCACTATAGTTTTGTAATGGACTAAAGATGTTTGAAATCACAATTAACATACTACTTTTCCTTGTAATATCAGCACATCGGATTTGTATTTTTTACTCTTAATTCTTATAACAGAGTTAATTCTGGTCACAATATTTTTTCAATGTCTGACTCCCAAAACAAGACAAGCGTACACAATTATTATATATTTTTACATGATATGCGTGAATTCTATCTGGTGAAGGGTCTCAGCTCTGACATGTGTTAGGTGACGATTGATGATTATGGTCACTTTTTACGTCTGACATGTGTCAGGTGATGATTGATGGTTGTGACTGACTTTTTATGTTGAAATACAGATGATGGAGCTGTCCAGTGTAACATTGCAACTTTTGCATTTAGAAATAACAATTCAAAATTGAGTTGCCTTTACTTTCAAATATCATCACTATTGTCTTTTTTCCATCTACCATTTTGCGTTTCTGTGTTAACTCTCTCTAGGAATGTGTTTAGATCCAAAATGTTTGAAGCTTATAATTTTTGGATTTATATATTGCCTACTGAATTTTTTCTTTACAAATTCCATGGTTAAAACTGACAAGAAATCAATGTTGTTTGATCCTACAGTAAAAGCTGCTTCAACCTAGAACAAGTACATCACATCTTTGCACTTTGATAGTTTTATGAGTAAGAATCCCTCCTTTTAAATCAAAGTGTAACTTGTACTCAACAACATAAGAAATCATATGTAGTCTCAGATCTAACTTTTTTGATCCAAAAAATTAAATCTACTTATCATTCACTCAAGATAAAGAACGACATCAGTATTACATTCATAGATACAAGAATGACATCAGTCTTACTCACAAAGATTTTCAAGAGTCGAAAGGAGCCTTCACCTATATATATCCTTGGCTTCTTCATGTCCAAAATTGGTCAAAGATGTCTCATGGGGCTTGCGTCCACCTCAAAAAAAAAAGAATTACCACCTTTTGGTTTTTCACCCCTACAATTCTTCTCCATATATTTATGTTTCCAAATCATTGCTTTTTCCTACCTTTAGGGAATACAATTTTCTTTCTCTTATGCTTCAACAATAACATTTTTCTCCATATTTGATAACTTACAAAACAAATGTGAAAGTACTTATTTTAATATAAAAAGAATACACAACTCAAAACATTAAACAAGAACAACCAACAATACCCCAACAAAAACAGTGAAGATATAGAAAGGAATGCAATACAACCTTATTTTGATTGTAGTATATAACTTGAATTCATTTTATATTTTACAAGTGTCATACAATATAACAACCTTTACAATCTTTATGCTTCGTGTATGGTATAACACAATATCTACTTCTTCTCATCATTAATTTTTTAAACTTACAACCAAAGCATAGTCAACCTTCTTATGGTATTGACCCATGTCTTGAGTCACAAACAATGCAAAGTATAATACCATCTTACATTTGTGTTCTTTTCATCAAATATACATTACACAATCGATTTATATTAATGAATTTGTTTTACAAAAAAACATGGAATAACGTTTTTGGATCCTTTGTTGAAATTCACTTTTCACTATAGTTTGGTAATGGACCGAAGATGTTTGAAATAACAATTAACATACTAATTTTCCTTGTAATATCAACACATCAATTTTTTCAATCTTTGATTCTTAAAAACCCTAACAAGACAAGCATACAAAATGATTATATATTTTAACGTGATATGTGTGTATTCTATTGGGTGAAGGGTGTCATCTCTGACATGTGTCAGGGTGGCGATTGATGGTTATGGCTTATTTTTAAGTTTGACAGGTTTCAGGTGATGATTGATGGTTGTGGCTGATTTTTTATGTTGAAATACAAATGATGGAGCTGTCAATGTAGCACTGCAAATTTTGCATTTAGAAATAAAATTCAAAATTGAGTTGAGGCTTTACTATCAAATATCATCATTGTTCTCTTTTTTCCAGCCACCATTTTGTGTTTTTGTGTTAGCTCTATCTAAGAGTATGGGTTTAGATCCAAAATGTTTGAAGCTCATAATTTTTGGATTTATATATTGCCTACTGAATTTTTTCTTTACAAATTCCACAGTTAAAAGTGACAAGAACATCAATGCTGTTTGATCCTAGAGTAAAAACTGCTTCTATCCTAGAGCAAGTACATCACATCTTTTCAATTTGATAGTTTTATGAGTAAGAATCCCTCCTCGCAAATCAAAGAGTAATTTGTACTCAACAAAATAAGAAATCATATGCATAGTCTAGATCTAATTTTTTTGATCCAAAAAATAAAATCTACTTATCATTCACTCAGATATTAAGAATGACATTAATATTACATTCAAAGATACAAGAATGACATCAGTATTACTCTCAATCATTTTTGGAGTCTGAAAGGAACCTTTACCTATATATATCATTGGCTTCTTCCATTCCAAATTTGGTCAAAGATGTCTCATGGGGCTTGCGTCCCACCTCAAATAAAAATAACAATCGACCACCTTTGCGATTTGTACCCCTACAATGCTTCTCCACATATTTATGTTTCCAACTCATTGCTTTCTCCTACCTTTAGGGAATAGAATTTTCTTTCTCTTATGCTTTAACAATAACAATTTTCTCCATATTTGATAACTTACAAACAAAATTGAAAATAATTCTTCTAATATAAAAAGAAAACACAACTCAAAACATTAAACAAGAACAACCAACAAGACCCCCCAAAAAGAGTGAAAATATAGAAAGGAGTGCAATACAACCTTATCTTGAAATGGATGGAAGATCAATTATTGAATATGGAATGAAATAAATGTTTCTTTTTGGTCTATCCACTACATCCAGGTATATTTGTAAACCTTACCCTTCACCTTTTTTGCAACCCTTCTTCCCAGACATATTTTCTGCCCCCCCACATATTCAACTTCCTTGTTACATACCTTCCGGCGTCTCCATTACACAGCCTGCGTGTGATTGCTAGCCTTATACTAGCACATAAATTTACTTAAAAACCTCACTCTAGAGAATCCATCCTACAAGAGGATAAAAACATTATAAATAATAACAGGAATATCATTTGGCATGTGGGAGTTAATTTTTCTTATTTTAGTTTTGAATGGGATTATTCTTTCCATCCTTCTCCTCTAAGATCATTTTTTCATTCTCAACTAATTTTGACTTGCTATAAATAATTTTTGTTAACTCCTCATATTCAATATTTGGGATCTTCACAAGTATGATCCAATTTTTGGTAAAGATAGCTACTTATTTGAATCTTTCAATGGGTTTTCACAACCCCTACCCTATTTAATCTCTCATATAAAGAGTTTTTGCTTTACTATCTTTTGTTTTTTAGTTTTTGTCAATTTTGTTCCATTTTCCTTTCCAATTTCCAATTTTGCGCTTGTGTTTTCAATAAAAATACACTAAACAATAAGTATTTTATTCTCTAGTACTTTTCTTAAGGATAAGGAATTTATTTGAAATTAAATTTCCTTTAACTTCATTAAATCAATAGTTTTCCATTTCAACGCATTAATTATGCCCCTCAATTAATTTTCAACCATAAATATTCTCCCCATTTGACCTATTATTATAAGTTTCTAATTTATTGTGATAACCAAATTTTCACAGCATAGAAATGTTCATTCTTTAAAGGAGCCAATGTACCTATTTTACTGGAAATGGACAAGTTATAATATCTCTGCATCTTTGCTATCACAACTCATTGCCACCACGAGATACTAGAAAGTTCCATCGACTGACATTGGACATTTTTTTGAATTGGGGTAAGGGAAATCAAAATAAAGAACAAAAGGATGGCTTCACTACCACTGGATCTGGTTGGGATCTTATTATCACTGGGTTGGACTGTCTAGGAAGTGGGTGCAGCAAGACCAATGATATAGATCCTCTACCTTTGGCTCTCTTTATGATTGTAGCCTAATTGTTCACAATGATATGATTTTGTAGTTTGTTTCCTACATGCCTTTAAGTGGGTTTAACATTGAGGCATTCTTTCATACCACCTATTGTTTTTTTGTGAATAGTTATCTTGTTTAGTTGAAATATAGGAGCTATTTCATCAACTAATAATTAGCATATAAATATAAAAGAAATGTGACTTGTAATTGAAGAATAAATATTAAAATATTTGATTGTCCCACAACCCCTATTTTCTCATCATCCCTATGAAATAGTGACTTTAGAAAAGGTTTCAAAATGTAAAAAATTTACAAAGTTTTGAAAATAAATCCATCATTACGTTCCATAAAAAATGAATAAAAACCATATTCCCCAAATTACCCTACAAAATGATCATACTTTTCATGAAAGTATGATCATTTTGTTGACAATCTATGTTCTTTTTCCTAAACTACTTTAATATGTCACACATGTAGGAAAATTAGAATTGTTTCCATGACCAAAAAACTTCAACCTCCCTAAAAACTACAAAATTCTTCTCATCTTTAATCTTTATAATGAACAAATCCCATGAGTTACATTTAAGGAGAATCAATAGAACAAATCTATCCACTAACATATTCATGAACATGTTGGAAATTAATAGTTAAAAGGTGATGATAGATGAATTATAAAATTACAAATGTAGACAATGAAATAGTGACACCTATTTGAATGGATGATCGTAAATATCTTGTTCATTCAACATCTTTAATAAAAGAGATTACCAATCATGTACATTAACGTAGAATACAAAAAATGTGAACTCGCAACCTCGTGCGCAAGCCATGTGCCCCACCATTATGCTACATTACTTTTCATATTTTAGTTATCTTTTTAGGCTCATAAATGTTTAACACTTAAGAGTTTAGTATCGTGAATTTGGGAAAATAATATTGTGAGAAGAATTATAACAAGTGATGAAGATATAAAAGGATATTGTGACAAGAATTGCAACATGGGATGCATCCAATTAAGTGCATCAATATAAAATTATATCCACTTATGAACTGTGAAATATCCCTTGTGGGATACCACTTTAAAAATGTGTAAAATAAATGAAAAATTACAGCCAAATAAAATATTGATTTTTATTGAAAATGTCCAGCTACGACAGCGAAAGATATTAAATTGATATCACACAAAATATTTGCCCACATTGCATGAAATTTTGAGGGACGCTTGCAACAGTAATAATAAACACTATGAAAAAAAAAATTGGAATAATATATTGCTACCAAAAAAAGTACAGAAAGTCCTAGGCAGTTGGAAAACTTCAGAGGTTCGTGACCCTCTAAATATAAGAGAAAAAATAAGGGTCTTTGGAAATAACATTAATAGATACATGCAATAACGTTTCCACCTTCGGATCTAACAATGGCTGACTGGAAAACCCCCAAATAAACGTTGAAAGTCGCCACGCTTGGAAAAGGGGTCAGTAAATGATGGAGGCACCTTCAACGAGCTGCCACACCCTACCCAAATGGCTGCCGTGAATTTGATCTGGAAGCCCACTGATTATCTTCCTCAAATGCCCTGAAAAATCCTTAAAACCCTTCCTCTGAACCCTCTGAAAATATCTCTGTAGCACGCCCCAGAAAGTGGCTCCAAAATGGCAGACTAGGGTAGATCTCTCACTACCGAAGAATGCCCTGATAGCTAGGGACGGGTCTCTCACCACCGAAGTTAGGGTCCTTGTGGGATTTGACTCCACAAGCTGCAGAAACACAACAACAACAGCTACGCGAGAAGGAGGCTAAAAGTATGCGACAAAAAGTGTCTTTTCTTCCTTCCTCGTCTCCTTATATACTTTTTCTTGGCAAACGAGCCCCCATAACCCTAGGCGCATTTCATTCCATGGAGGGGCCACTAACATAAAAGTAACTATAGTTACTTTTTTTCCTTTTTGAGTCGACGTGTCCAAAAGTGACCCCCAAACGCAAGACTAGGCTATTAAAACCACGGGGCCCCTTCCCAAAAGATTCCAGCGTCCACAGCCCCCTGGGTCTGACCACGTTTTGGACCCGACTTGGCCCTTGGGCCATTTGGCATAGGAAAAAGGGGACATTACAAACTGGTGCAATTTATAAGGTGTAGAAGTATACTTTCATATAAGGACACATAAATCCTTGGGTCCAATCAACCCATTACCAATTCTTAACAATATTATATATATTGTAAGCTATCAATATTCATTATTCAATAACTCTAATTCAATGTTCTTATAGCCATGATACTCAACCATGATCTAATGAACACAAATATTTCTCTAGTGTTATAACATCCACTGCTCTTTTCTTCTCCCACATAATCTATTTCCACAAGGTTTACAAGGTATCATACACCTTCTTTAGATCATGTTATCCCTAAGGTTCTTACCACTTGAGATGTTTATCATGGTATGTCATTAAGGTTTTTATTATATGATTTTATCCTACACGCACACGCACGCACCCACACACACGCACACACACACATAGATAACGATGCAATGTTAGGTCAAGTATCATTAAATCACATAATTATAGTCCCCCTACTCTTTATAGCTTTTAGTTTTACCTGGTTGCCACCAAATGTCCTAAATCCTCCTACTTGGGATTGAACCTACCTTTTGTGATAGGACCATGATAAGTTTTTGTAGGAAACCAAGAGAAAATGAAAATCCCCAGTAATAAAAATTAATGTTGTTACAATCAATTTTACATCTTAGGAGATTATATTGACTCCTAACATCCACCAAATGAAAAATATATACATAACAATAGTTACTATTCATTTTTCCCACACAAATTAACCATCTATAACAAAGAATAAAATTAGTATTCATTATTTTCCCACAAATCAACCATATATACCTAAAAAGGTAGCTACTATTCATTTTTTCATCATTTTTTATCAATGAATCATCACAAATTCATTTCCTAGTAAGAATTTCTAGAACTATACATATGTGTAACAATGTGTTATGAATATAAATTGACTTGCTAAACTAATACAAGAGAATAATCACTAACATAATTTTTAAGATAAATAGAATATTTAAAATGGCATACTCGCAAGATATAGAATATACATTATTTACCCTAGGAAACCCTTTACTGGAAAAACACTAACATGGTAAGTCCTTTGTTGTAGTTACCAAATGATCTACAATATAAGAATGTACTTAAAAGTTATACTTTAACCTAATACATGTGTAGTTATATGATAGCACATCAATAGGAAATCACCAAATAAGTATTACATTACCATGTGAGTACCAAAACTATGTGCTAAATAAACCATGGGTTGAAACTAGCCAGTTATCCACCCATGAGCTCGTAATAAACTATATGGTACTACCCCAAACATTGTTATATGGATACCCTCTCGTGCACCCTCATACTGGAACATGAATAATGCCACATACCCCCATGTGGACAGTATAGTCTAGTAGATTGTACTTAATGGAAACCATACTGCTTATTCCAAAAATTCTCCTATTTTTTGAATATTTCCATAGAGGGTACAAAGGAAATATGTCTAGATCATAAGGGAATCCATGCCCATTAATTTGTCTCACTAAGAAATTAAAAAGGATTGTTTTGAGTATTCATGTTGGAAAATTATGAGCATCATCATTTATGTCCACATTCTATTGAATTATATTCTTATCCTCCACCATTTCACTTACAAAATGGTATTACACATTAATGTGTTTCCTTATGGAGTGATATAGGGGGTTATTTTCTAGATAAATTTCACTTTGATCATCACTATTTATCCTTCTACCCTTCTAAATTAACCCAACATGGAAAATTAACCTTTGAATCCAATCCATGCATGAGTAGTTGTCATGTACTTATCGTATGTGATGGATATTGCAACAATTTCTTTAAATTTAATCATCCAAATTATCCAATCCCCTAAATAAGTTGAAAACATACATATGAGTATATTGCCACATATCCAAATCTTTGTCCCAATCTAAATCCATAAAACCATGTAGAATCAATGTCTTTACACTCATAAGGATTACTATAATAACATATTACATAGTCAAACATCTCATGTAGATACATAAAGTTCTTATTAACTATGGTCTTATTTTCTTTATATTTTACATAAATCTTATTGTAACTCCCAGTACATATATGGTACAACCCATTTCATGCATCAAGTGGGACTAAAGACATGTCCATAATTTAATTTATGTTTCTATTTAAGACATTATAAATATTTAATGTTTATCTCAATTTGTTTCCTTTGATTTAATCACAATTTATTGTTGTTTTATTATTATTACCAATCAATAGTATGATAAAAAAAAATGTCTCATTTGTACATATTCTAAGACAATTTCAACACATATTTTAAAAAAATTGGTTCCAAATATTGATAATTACTTCAAGCAATAAAGATAAATTTTTATTGTACATACTATATCTTCTTTTCCCTTGATCATAATTTTTTTTTGAAAATTTTGTCACCTGCTTCACCATTAAAAAAATCCATATTTACGTAACTATTTTATTGATATATTGAAATATTAGCAGCTAAAGTAAATATAATATCTCCAAAATCTCATCCTTTGACTTGAATAATTCCTTCTCTATAGTTCTATAGTTCACATTTATAATTGTCCTTTTCCCTTCGATATTATACTTATTAAATACTTTTTTAAATTCCCATGTATAATTATTATCTAATGAATCCATTTCTCCGTACATATCCTTCTTAAGATAGTTTTTTTCTTTTGTACCAAATTCCTCCTTTATAGTCTTAGGTATTTCTTTATTTTTAGGATAAAAGATTTTTTTACTAGAGACCTAACTAGAGAGAAAAACGCTGAAAGACAATGAAACACAAGGACAAACAAGAAATAAGAAGCCCAACAACACAAAAACAAACCAAAGCCTAAACAATCATTTAAACCTTCACTTCCTATGGTGAACCAAATTCCATCCATTTTCATTAACTAGATCCCTAAGATTCATCTACGAGCCAAAGGCCATCCTTAGGTAATCTTTGTACCTACAACATTCCCAAACACTAAAGATTTTTATAGATTTAGGATCAATGGGAATGGGGGTTGACACACCCCCAAACCTAGAAAGCGACCTATGGTTAAAAGGAAGGTAAAAGTTCAATAAAAATTCTAATTTACCTTGTGAGAAATGTTTTTCTTCCAACTGCAATCTTATTTCTTTGAAGGACTATTCATCCATGCCCTCCACAATCAGATCGAAATCCAAAAAATCATTGAATGTTGGAAACACACAATCCATGCAAAGATAAGGTTCGTTGGAAACCGCCTCAAGCAGATGGATATCCTCCAAATGAAGCCTTGCAACAAGGCAAACAATAACAACATCTTTTGGAGGTGGCCCACTACTTTCCTTCATCCTTGGCCATAAAACTAGTTATTTAGTATCTAAATCCAACGGAGCCTACGGCTTCGACAGAGTCTTGGGATAAGAAACCGAACCAACCTCCCCCACTCCATCCTCCACACATCCTATGTGGCTAAGACGATGCACTAAAGTCCCAACCAAACCATCCATATTCAAGAAGCCACTATCACCGCCACATGATTGAAGAAAAAGAAAGACCCAGAAGGCACGAGTAAAACGCCCACACAAGCCACGGACATAGACATCTTTGGTCTAATCAGGGCAGAACAAGGGATCTTTTTTAATCCAATCCTTTGGGGCATTGTAACACCCACAAGTGTTGCAACTAAAAGTACTTTTTGCAACTTCCATTCCTAGCTAACGAGTCATAAAATTTGCAAAAAACCGGTGCTACCAAAATTATGTTGATACAAGTCCCAACTTGTTACCAAAGACTGAAGCATAATATTTCCAACCTAAAATGGAGGCCTTACAACTTTGGAATAACACCTACAATCATATCACCGGAAATCAAAACCTTAGAAATGTGTTTGTAATAAAAAACGGAAATGTATTTCACTAATTGAACTCAAAATAGGTGAAATGAAAGATAAGGCCGGAGAAAAAATCCATGGAAACAAAAGGGTTCAACAACCTAAAATATTTTGCATTCCCGATTACTTTTCAACTTAATACCAAAGACTAAAGCATGATATTTCAAACCTAAAATGGAAGCCTTACAACTTTAGAATAACGCCTGCAATCATATCACCAAGAATCAAAACCTTAGAAAGGTGTTTGTAATAAGAAACGGAAATGTATTTCACTAATTGAATTCAAAATTGGTGAACTGAAAGATAAGGCCAAAGAAAAAGTTCTTGGAAACAAAGGGGTTTAACCTAAAACATTTTGCATTCCTAATTACTTTTCAACTGGTCATATAAACCATACCCTCAATTTGGATAGATTCTAGAAAAAAAAATTATGAACCAACAAAAGTTGCTACTTAAAAGAAGCCAATGGATCTCAATGAAAAGATCGGGAACTACATTGCTCCATGAGAAACCATGTTCAAGACCTTCATCCTCATAAATTATATTAAACAAATAAATATTCCATGTTATTTTTGACAGACCGTAATCAACACATTCATGTGTTGTTATAGATCATTTTATGTTCATCACATCCCACCATTATAGACACAAATGAAAAGCTTGGTCACTCCACTAATGCATCAAAAACCATGCTTCATCCTCATAAATTATACTAAACAAATAAATATTCCATATTATTTTTGACAGACCATGAGAATAAGGTTACATATCATTCACATTCATCACATCACACCTTTGATGTGATAGAAATGGTTGAGATCTTTCTGAGAATTGCAACAATCAGTTGCAAATCATTCATGTCCATCAGAAATCAAAAATGGGATGGGATGAACATTAGAATGATCTATAGTAATACATGTCCATCCATCAGAAACCATGTTCCCTTCATCCTCATAAATTATATTAAACAAATAAATATTTCATATTATTTTTGACATACCTTTATGATAAGGTTTCAACACATTCGTGAGTTCCCATCCCACCATTTATGTGATAGGAATGGATGGGGTCTAATTGAGCATTGCAGACCACAAGTTACAAATCATTCATGTCCATCCCGTCCCATTGTTGATTTTGCATGCATCAATCCCTACATATAATATAGATCTAGGAGGTTGATGCATTATTAAAACTTAAAGAACTGACTTGCATGTGATCAATGTCCACAGTGCAAAACTTTGAATGTCATAAACCCTTTAATAACACAACACAGCATATAAAGATTCAGTATTATGCTTTTAACAGTCGGTTGTCTACATTTGAGTCAAACTTTCCCAAAAAAAAAATTACATGAGAAAAATTTACATGATCTTGCACTACGAAAACATTAATTACATGAAGATAATATAATACTTCTTAAGCTCTACACATAGAAGATATTTGGCCTGAAACCCTCTCATAACATTTTATCTATAACATTCATTTGTTCAGAGACTGATAAATCTCACAAACTTGAATTAATAACCCATTTGAAGTGCTTCAATGACAGAAACCCATTGTCTCAAAAGCAACATAAATATTCAAAATATTTTTATTGTCGATCAGTTGACCAATAATTGTAACCAATCTTCCCAAAACAATTGAATAACATGTTACTAGCAAAACATCTATTCCATTCTTAAAAAAATCCCTCTGCACTCGACTAAGAGAGAGATCTCGCTGAGTCCTCTTCATCTCATTATGGCTATAACATTCTTTTAGTGATGCACTTCTGAACACTTGAACCCACTTAATGCAATAAACACCTTTATTCCCCACAACAAAATAAAGTCAATATTTATGTTTCAATCACTTATCTATTAATTTTGATCAGTTGTCACCACAAAAATCCTAGGTTATCGATACAGCACCCCCGGGGTGCTCGAAAAGTTTCTAGAGCGACGCGGGAGCGGGAGCGGGAGCGGGAGCGATGACGAGAGCAGTAATGGAGCAGCCAAAGTACGAGAAAGACCCTGTGAAAACGTCTGGGTACGGTCTGTGCCGTACCTGGGCGTTTCCGCAAGGTCTTTCCCGTACCCTGGCCGCTCCCAAGTGCAAAAAACCATCAAAAATTGAAAATCGTGAATCCAAAATCATGAATTGAAAAGAATATAATCGTGAATTGAAAATGGAATATAAAATCGTGAATGTAAAACGCAAATTAAATTCATTTAAAATGGTGAATATAATCGTGCCCTATCACTTCTGCATTGTTTTTTTTACCCTGTTCGTATTTATTCATGAAGATTTTATTTCGTTTGTATAGCTTTTGATTTTTAATAATTTAGATATATAGTTTTTTAAAAACTTTTGTTTTTTAATAATTTAGAAATATATTTAGTTCGTATTTAGATATTATAATTTTTTAATAATTTATAGTTTTTAGAATATAACTCCTTACTTTTATGTTATAGTTTTTTAATTTTTATTATATAAATTAAATTTAACATTTTTATTTTAATGTGGTTTTTATATTTTATGTTATAGTTTTTTTAGTTTTTTTAGTTTTTATTATATAGATGTAATTTAATGTTTTTTATTTTAATGTAGTTCCTATAAATTCACAAATTATTTATATGCAATATATATATAATGTATTTAGAACGCTGAAATTTATATATTTTTTAATTTTTATATATGTTTTGTACTGCCGTATCCGACACTTGTGTATCGGATACCCAGTACCCACTCCCGTATCCAAAAAGTATCGGCTACTTAACAAAAATCAAATTCCTAAGCCTGTCCAGATTGATATTTTGCTCAAAGAGATCAACCTTTTGACCTATACGTGTCTCCACTTTTAAAGAGATCGTATACTTCTTTGATGAGTTTTGAGCGTCCCACTAGAAGTGGCCAAAACTTAGCCCTACCCTCTCCACATCAAAGAAAGAATTATTTATGGGTAAGAGATCTTAAAAAACAAAATAATAAAAACTAAACCATTACAAATAATTGAGAATAAAACCCAAAGTAATAATGTCGGACCCCGTGTTTATTTAAACAAAATATCATATACTTTTGTTGTTTGGATGGTTTACAGCATAAGCACCTCACTGACACAGAGGTCTTCACTCGACAGAAATAGAAGAATTGCTCCAGAAAAAAGCTCTAGTACCAACCCGATACAAAGTTCTTCACTTCACAAAAATAGAAGACTTGTCCCATAAAAAACTTTAGCACAGACTATACAAAGTTCTTCACTTCACAAAAATAGAAGAAACGTCCCAGAAAAAAAACTCTACCAAAGGGTCAATACAAAGTTCTTTACTTTACAAAAATGGAAGAATCATCCTAGACAAAGGCTCTAGCACATGCCCAATTAATCGCTTCTGCATAAAAAGCTCTAGCACAGGCAACATGCAATTACCAAAACCTAGATGTTGATATTGTTTTACCATTTTTTATGATTCCACAGCCTACACTTCCATCCACTGCAGACCCCCCCACTGTTAGAGTAGGTATTTACCTTAGCTTATATTCACCTAGATATTTTATTTACCTTTATTGTATTTATCCTCACCCACTTATGTGTGTGGATATTTCTTTTATCTTATTTAGATATTAGAAGATATTATCTAGTTCTTAGGTATAGTTATTTCCTTGATCTATGGTATTGACTAGTTCTTTCCTTAAGGTTTTATGTAAATTTATTCTAACGAATTGCTTTCATCTTATTGATCGTGGTGTTTGATTAACATCTGTGTTCTTGGCTTGGTACGAACTAGTTATCGTTCCTTTCATGGTATCAGAGCAGGAGATTGCTATTGACATCCGTCTGTAAGTTTTATTTTGCAAATAAATTATTTGTGTATTCATATATTTGGGATTTGGTTGTATTTTGTTGTTGCGTACATTTTTATGCAAAACAAAGGCTTCCATTGGATTCGGAAGGCGTGAAAACCCTAAGATCGACTATAAACTCGGCTAATTCTGGAGGCAGTCATTTTTTGTGGTTTTTTTATTTTTTGCAGAGAAGCACACAGGTGTGCCTCGGGATTCGGGCCAAGAAAAAAAAAACGTGATTTTATTTATTTGGGTGTGTTGGATTTCTCAATATTTGTACAAAGTTTTTTGTTGCCGCAGCGTATCTGTCTCGATTTACGCGTAGAAAGGTTTTTGGATCTTTCCTTTCTTGGCAGGGTTCCACGGATGTTGTGCACGTTTTTTGCTATTTCGGGCAAATCCGCAAGTTGTTATTTTCGACAATGAAGGTCACTATCTACATAGTCCATAAATAGTAATTTTTATCAAAAACGGCAGTTGGATGTGACTTTCTCGAAAACACGCGACACACCCCAAAATAGTAAGGTGTGCAAACACCCATTAAAATCCTTAGCCCTTGATCATATGGGATAGTCATATGAGGGCTTAAAGCTTGTGATTCCTACTAGTAGGTGTTTAACTTCAACCCCTATAGAAAAGTGATGTTCAAAATAACATTATAGAAAAGGAATGTTCAAAACTCAACTAAAAGTATATGATCTCTCTAAAAGTTGAGACACGTACATATCAAAACGTTGATCTCTTTGAGCGAAATAACATTATAGAAAATTAGTTTAAAACAAAAACACTTTGCACTAAGTGTCTTGTGTTGGCGTACACCCCCTCTAATTTTATTTGTGTGGTGAAGGCAACAACAATTTATTTTATTTTAGTGGCAACTAAAATAAATAACAGAGCAAAATATTATAAAACTTGTATTTTTTTATCAGTAACTCAGTTTTGAGTGTCGTTTTCTTGTAAAAGTTCTTGTTTTTTCGTGTTCTTTCCATTGAAATTATTTATTTTGAGACTTGCACTATAATTATAAAGTTTCAAATATGGAGGAGTATTGTAATCAATTGTGGATGCAATTTCGGCTGAGCCCGACATCCTAATTTTTTGGGAGTTGCAGTTTGTACCTATCATGGATTCTGAGAATGATATGCTTTTCTCTGAAGTATGTGGATTTCAAGAGGATATTGTAAAATTTGTAGACGAAAATGGATCGCTCAAGAAGCGAAATTCTCTTCTACAATCACTCATTCACGATAAGGATACAATAATATACTCCCTGCGGAACAAACTTGTTACCCTACAACATCACCATCATATTGTGGACAACCATATCCATGCTCCTAATCCACTTGCAGTTGTTGCTCTTGTACCCACTGACATTGATATGCCAATCTTTGAGCCTGAACCTACTTTTGATGCTTCTAAACCTGTGAGGCTTGTTACTGCATGCTCTTCCACATCTGTGCTTATTACAGTACTACATGTTGTGTATCCTACTTCTGCTCAGCTGCATAACTTTTTTGAGAAGCATACCACTGCATTCCGTTCTCGCATGCTCCGTTCTATGGGTCTCACTAGTGGAGTCATTGGCAAACATTCACAAGGTATTGTTTCCTCTATTCCACCTATTAAGTAAAATTCTTGTCATGACATTGATTTTCGAGTAGATACTTCATTAGGATCACACATTAATAGCGCTCCTTTTTTTATTCGCTCGACTCTTTCTGAGGATCATGAACAACACATGAATTCTGCATTTTCACTCAGGGTTGAGAAACCTGAGATTTCAGATTGTCGGACATAATCAACCTGACACATTTTGATGTTCTTTTGCATGCACCTATTGCGCATTTTGCACCAAGTCATATGCAGGGATCTTCTTCATCCATTCGTGTTGATTTGAGGTGAATATCTAATCACTCATGGATGCGACATAAACATTCGTTAAAAACACTCTACAGACATGGCTCCTCCACCATTCGCCCTGTTGCTCCACTTTCTATACCTTCTGCATTGTGATGCTTCTTGTTTTGAACATTTTTCTTTAGCAAGTTTAGTATATCTCTCTTGTTTGTTGAGAGATTTTGTATCTGTATTTTTGACACTTTTGACACGTTGGCAGTCTCTCTTGTGAGGGAGTTACTCTGGTGAAGCCCAATGTTAGTTTGTCAGTGTTCGAGTAGTTTTGACAACTCATACAGATTTATAACGCCACTCCACCCATTCAACAGTATGGAAAGGTGTAGTGTTGATCTTGCTTCTTCGGGTTTTGTGTTTACCTTGTTACCTTGGCTTTTCTTGGATCGTGACACTCTAGATTGTGTCCTTGTCTTGTTGCTTTGGTTATTGTTCTTGGATCGTGGCACACCTATTGGCAACACTTTGATTGAATTATGTTTGATATTTTTTTTGCACTTTTGACATCACTCCATTGATAGTCTCATTGTATGGAACTATTCTGATGGAGCCCAATATCAATTGTTTTTGAGTTTTGTGATCGAGCAATAAATTCAGACTACAGTGCACGCCAAACTTCGTCAACATTGTACAAATTTTTGAGCAGAGCTTCTTGGGATGCCTTAGAGCAAATCTTTACTCTTTACTTTGTTGTTACTGATTTAGGGTACATTGCAATGTCCCTTTATCCCATTTATTGTACATGAGTACCTCATCAAGCCTAGTTGCCGGGACTCATATTGTGGACATGTCACATCTATTTTTGCCCCTAACTTTACTTGAGGGGGGGTGTTAGAGTAAGTATTTACCTTAAACTTATATTCACCTCAATACTTTATTTACCTTTATTGTATTTATCCTCACCCACTTATGTGTATGAATATTTCTTTTATCTTATTTAAGTATTAGGGAATATTATCTAATTCTTAAGTATAGTTCTTTTTTTAATCTATGGTATTGATTAGTTCTTTCCTTGCTCTATGGTATTTGACTAGATCCTTAATCTCTAGTTCTCTCCTAAATCTATGGTTTTGACTAGTTCTTTGATGACTAGTTTTTTCTTTGATTTATGATTTGATTTACGACTTTGACTGGTTTTTAAATTGTTATTCCTTGTCTATTTAAGCAAAGCTCATTCTCAATGTATTGCATTGAATTTCATAATAATATATAATATTATTTCTCATTTATTTACAAAAATTTTATGTAAAGTTATTCTGACAAATTACTTTCATCTTATTGATCGTGGTGTTTGATTAGCATCTATGTCCTTGACTTGGTACAAACTGATTATTGTTCCTTTCATGGTATCAGAGCTCAGTGTTAGTTTGTCAGAGTTCGAGTAGTTTTGACAACTCATACAGATTTGTAGCGCCACTCCACCCATTCAGCAATATGAGAGGGTGTGGTGTTGATCTTGCTTCTTCAAGTTTTCTATCTTTGCCTTGTTACCTTGACTTTTCTTGGATCATGACACTCTAAATTGTGTTCTTGCCTTGTTGCTTTGATTTTTATTCTTGGATCGTGACACACCTATTTGCAGCACTTAAACAAATTATGTTTGGTATTTTTTTTGCACTTTCGACATCACTCCATTGACAGTCTCCTTGTATGGAGTTATTCGGAGTCCAATGTCAGTGGTTTTTTAGTTTTGTGATCGAGCAGTGGATTCAGACCACAGTGCACACCAAACTTTTTCAACATTGTATGAATTTTTGAGCCAAACTTCTTAGAATGCCTTGGAACAGGCTTTACTCTCTTTATTTTATTATTACTAATTTTGTGTACCTTGCGATGTCTCTTTATCCCAGTTATTGTATATGAATACCTCGTCAGGGCTAATTGCCGAAACTCATATTGTGAACATGCCACATCTATTTTTACCCAACTTCACTTGAGGGGGAGTGTTATAATAAGTATTTACCTTTAACTCATGTTCACCTAGGTACTTTATTTACTTTTATTGTATTTATCCTCACCCACTTATGTGTATTGATATTTTTTTTTAACTTATTTAGATATTATGAGATAAAATAATTCTTAAGTATAGTTATTTCCTTGATCTATGGTATTGACTAGTTCTTCCCTTAATTTATGGTATTGACTAAATCTTTGATGTCTAGTTCTCTCATAAATCTATGGTCTTGATTAGTTCTTTGATGACTAATTATTTCCTTCATTTATAGCTTGATTTACGACCTTGATTGGTTCTTAGATTCTTATTCCTTGCCTATTTAAACAATGTCCATTCTCAATGTATTGCATTGAGTTCCATAATAATATATGCTATTATTTCTTATTTGTTTGCAAAAAATTATGTAAAGTTATTCTGACAAATTATTTTCTTCTTATTAATCGTAGTGTTTGATTAACATCTATGTTCTTGGCTTAGTACGAACTAATTATCGTTCCTTTCACCCACCCACCTCCATCCAAAACATTATTGAAAGAGGAGGAATATGTAAAACAGCTAGTGCATACTGTATAAAAGTCTCATTACTAGAGTTACACTGACACGTCTCGAATGTCCTTCTACAATGGACATGTCTCAAACGAGTACCTAGATGTTGATACTATTTTACCAAATTAGTGTAGAAAAATCATTAATAAGAAACCAGAATACCATATAGAAAAAAAAAACATTTATAAAAAATATGAAATCAAATCAAAGCGAGGAATTATCATTCTACTTCCAAACTTGAACGGTGCTTAGTTTTAAGCTGGAAGCTGGCTCCAAATCAAAATCCATGTCCACTATGAGCCACACTCAATTGACTGTTAACCTGAAAAAAGCAAAATATATGGATATACACTTCTGATGTACAGTTTTTCTGTTCCCGACTATCATTTGTTCAAATGACAATGTAAATATGAACTCCATTTAATTAATTAAAATCAATAAGCAGAAAAGAATCAGCTTCCCACACAAACCGTAACTTCCTCCATAAACTGATCGCAGCTAGTGATACAAATCTCTCCAACTCTACATAACTGACAAAATGACCAGAAACATATCTTGCATCAGATCAACAGATCATTTCTGCAACCAAAATATTGTTTAGATATTTGACATTTGGTGACCTTTGATGGGTTACATATAACTAAGCCAGCCTAGTTGGCCATCGTTTGAACATCTTGTTGATTCCTCGACCTCTGTAAGTGCCTTCATAATCATATTCTGCAACAGCGTAAGTTCTAAAATCGGCTGTAAGTTGGGTTCTCCACAACAGCCAGACATTTCAATTAAAAAAACATTTGGCATTGTGAATTCAAAATCTTAGACCCTCACAAAAACGCCCAGCACCACAATATACTGTTGACCTAAACTTTCCCCTGTAGCTGCCGATCAAATTTGCAAAACCATCTGCTGCCAACAAAGTACCATTCGGATTGATCCGACAATAAATGATAATTTTATAAGCCTACAACGATAAAAAGGGCATCTGGCTTTAAATTTGTATTAACTACAGTTATTTGGGTCAGGATAAAACAGAAACGCCACTTCATCCATTTCCTAATCATAAGGAGAAACTTCAGGACCCATGAAAACTGCAACTTGCCAACAATCTATTCGTATAAATTACTAAAAGCATTAGGAAAGACGAAACGTATCCACACTGGATTTGGATTCATATCCTAGCATCACATACAAGATGAACACTCACAAACACAATAGTATTAAAGACAACCAAAAAACAAATTATAAAACAATTTATTAATTCGTATTTGTCCCACCCAGTCCACACAAATTCCAAATTCAAGTCCATCCAACTTCCTTTCGTGGCTATCTCAGCTCAGTCTGCCAAGAAAAAATTGTTGTGTTAGCTGGAAGCTTGCTCTGAATCCAAATCCATGTCCACCATAGACGCACATTCCATTGTTGTTCCCTTTACCTGAAACACTCAAAACCACACTTTTGACGTAGTTTTTCCTGTTCCCAACTATCATTTGTTCAATCTCAATATAAACATGAACTCTCTTCGATTAGTATAATAGATGAGAAATAAAGAATAGCTTCCTGTATGGAGCAATTATCTCCTCCATAAGCTAATTGCACCCTCGTGATACAAAGCTCTCAAACTCTTGTATCCATATCCATATCCACCATACACGCACGTTCCATTGTTGATCCCTTTCTTAAACTTTGACCCAATTTTTCCTGTTCCCGACTATCATTTGGATTGAACAAATGCAAATATAAACTGCCTTAAATTAATATAATAGAAGAAAGTAAAGGAAAGTTTCCTGTATGGAGCAAGTCTCCTCCATAACATGATTGCACCCTCGTGATACAAGGATCTCAAAACTCTCGTAAACTCACAAATTGATCAGAAACAAAGTTACATCATTAGGCCAACATATCATTTCGGCAGCCAAAATATGGTAAAGCTTTTTGAATATGGTAAATACCAGATGAGTTGGGTTACATTTAATTAATACAGCCTACGTATTGCTACTGTTTGAATGTTGTTGATTCCTCACCCTCTAATTTCCACTGGTAAAGTCTCCCCAAGTCAGTCTATGCAATTCATTATCATATTCCACAAAGAATTGAAGCTTTACAGTGGCCTGTGAGGCGAGCTTTTCCATGGCAGCCAGGGTATATGAATTCAAACATAGGGATCTTACAAAACAGCTAATGTAAGGATCGATGCTATAAGAACAGCTTCACTACTCCCCCAATCTCTGAATGAATCTACTAGCTTATTTACAAAAACACAAGTCTACATCCTCACATAGAAGGGATATGTTTCCATTATTTTCGAACATCACCATTCCCTGCAATTATTTACAAAAACAACAGCTTGAAAATTTGTAAACCCTCACATGCATTTCAATTATTTTTCTGTTTGTGTTTCATTCCAAAAAAAACATTAATGCCTACGAAGTAGGTATCTATCTTACAGAGAGCTTCCACACCACACATGGACGCCTCCACAATACAAGCATTACCTCAACCTTTCCCTATAGCTGACAGTCAGATTTGCAAAATCATCTGCTGCTCACATAACACCATTTGAATCTAATGATTCTAATCTGAGGCAAATATAATAGCACAGAATAAAACATGATGCTACAACTTACAAGCCGACAACAATGAAAAGTGCAACTGGCTTTCAATTGTTTACCTACGACTACACTGATCAAAATAAAATTGCAATGCCACTTTACCCTCGTAGTACATAAGGAGGCATCTCCGACCTAAGAAAACTGCACCTAGACAAATTAAATGTTTCAATCACTCTATAGACCAACAATAGTAATCAGCCAAATAAATTTATTTTTCTTCTAACAATCTATTTGTATAGATTACCAAGCATTACAGGGAAGACAAAATGTACCAATTAATCCATGATGTTGCTTCAGTATCATACCGTCCTCGCATACAAGTTGAAAGCTCACAAGCACACTAGTTTTAAAGAAACCTTAAAAAACAAAATTAAAATTATTTTATATATTCATATTTGCAAATGGCAATCAAAACTTATATCAGATTCAATAAAAAATTACATCCTGCTCCCAAACTTGGACGTTGCTTTGTATTATTAGCTAGAAGCTGGCTCCAAATCCATGTCCACTACACAACACTCCATTGGCCGTTCCTTCCCCTGAAGCACCAAATGGCAAAAATAGACTTCCAACAGTTTTTTTGCACCTCACTATATTCTTCCAACAATTATTTTTGTTCAATCGTGATCTGGATATAAACCCTTATTTAATTATTAATTGATATCGAGTAAAGAATAACTTCCAACATAAACCTTCCTCCATAAACAGAAAACTGCACCTAGACAAATAAAATGTTTCAATCACTCTAGACCAACAATAGTTATCAGCCAAATAAACTCATTTTTCTTCTAACAATCTATTTGTATAAATTACCAACCATTAGAGAGAAGAAATATTGTACCATTTAATCAATGATGTTGCTTTGGTATCATACCCTTTCCTCGCATACAAGTTGAAAGCTCAAAAGCACACAAGTTTTAAAGAAAACCTAAAAAACAATTTATATATTCATATTTGCAAATGGCAAATTAATCTTCATAAATTAATAATCCCTAATTCAAATTCATCCAAATCCCTTTTGTGGTTTCCACTTCAATGTGGCAAATTCGTTGTTTATATCTGAATTCGAGACAAATAACCACAAAAACATACATTAATCAAAAATGAAATCACATCAAAAAATAAAAACTACATCCTGCTCCCAAACTTGGACGGTGCCTTGTTTTATTAGCTAGAAGCTGGCTCCAAATCCATGTCCACTAGGCAACCCTTCATTGGCTGTTCCTTACCCTGAAACACCAAAAATAGACTCTTCCAACAGTTTTTCCGCTCCTCACTATAATTCTTCCAACAATTTTTTTGTTCTTTTAGTTCGATCATGATGTGGATATCATCTTAATTAATTATTAATTGATATCGAGTAAAGAATAACTTCCAACATAAATCTTTCTCCATAAACTGACACTCACACCGTAGTGATATAAAGCTCTCCAACTCTACAAAACTGACAAATTGACCCAAAAAAGCTTAAAGCTTTATAGCACGAGGCCAAAAGATCATTTCTGCAACCAAAATGCAGCGAATAACATTTGGTGACACCTGAAAGGTTGCATTTAATTAACAATGCCTAGATGACTATGCCATTTGAACATCTTGTTGATTCCTCTGGTATACCAAAATAAAAACACTTTTGACACAGTTTTTTATTCCTCGCGATCATTTTCTCAAAATCTCAATATAAATACAAACTCCATTCAATTAATTAAGCAATAAGCTGTAAAGAATAGTTGAACACCTTCCTCCCAAAATGTGACAAATTGACCCAAAAAAGCTTAAAGCTTTATAGCACGAGGCCAAAAGATCATTTCTGCAACCAAAATGCAGCGAATAACATTTGGTGACACCTGAAAGGTTGCATTTAATTAACAATGCCTAGATGACTGTGCCATTTGAACATCTTGTTGATTCCTCTGGTATACCAAAATAAAAACACTTTTGACACAGTTTTTTATTCCTCGCGATCATTTTCTCAATCTCAATATAAATACAAACTCCATTCAATTAATTAAGCAATAAGCTGTAAAGAATAGTTGAACACCTTCCTCCCAAAATGTGACTGCACCTAAGTGATACAAAGCTCTTCAACTCTATAATAAGCTGACAAATTGACCGCAAAAAGCTCGTTAGCATCAGGCCAAAACATCATTTCTGCAACCAAAATATGGTAAATGATAAGTTGTTCAATATTTGGTGACACCTAATGGGTTAATAGATGATACTACCATTTGAACATCTCGTTGATTCCTCTGCATCTAATTTCCACTGTAAGGGCTCCCTGTTTACAAAACCCTCACTTCAGAAAAAATCTATTTCAATTAACATCCCATTCTCTGCCATTCAAAAAAATTAATGCCTACCAGGTAGGTAGATCAATCTTAAAGAGCATTCAGCACAAAAACATTGATGGAATTTAAACATTACCTCTAAGTTCCCCTATAGCTGACAATCAGTTTTGCAAAACCATCTACTGCCCACATAATATGAAGAATCTATTTCAATTAACATCCCATTATCTGCCATTCAAAAAAAATAATGCCTACCAGGTAGGTAGGTAGATCAATCTTAAAGAGCATTCAGCACAAAAACATTGATGAAATTTAAACATTCCGTCAAAGTTCCCCTATAGCTGACAATCAGTTTTGCAAAACCATCTGCTGCCCACATAATATGTTTTGAATCTGATCTGAGCCATCATAATTCCACAAAATAAAAACTACTGTTACGCCAAACATAATTAAATTGTAATGCCACTTTTCTCCTTCCCAGTTCGTAAAAACGTTGTAAGAAAACCTCAGACCCATGAAAAGTGTAGCTATACAAATCAAAATACTTAAGTCACTCAATAGAGCAACAACAATTATCAACCAAATCAACTCATTTTTCATCAATCAAATCTATTTGTATAGATTACTACGAAGTATTAGAGAAGACATTGTACCATTTAATGCACGCAGTTACTTCAGTCTCGTACCCTGGTATCACATACAATTTGAATGCTCACAAACATACTCGTTTTAAAGACACCCAAAAACAAATTTATAAGCGCGTATTTGCAATTGGAGAATTCATTTCCACAAATTCATTAAAAATGTTACCAAGTCACATACATCCCACATAAAAAATAAATTAAACAAAATGAGAAATTGACAATCTTACTCCCAAACTTGGCAGTGCTTTGTTTTATTAGCTGGAAACTGAATCCAAATCCAAATCCAAATGAATGTCTCCAATACACAACACACTCCATTGAATGTTCCCTTCACCTGAAATATGAAAAAAAGCCACTTCCCACAGTTTTTTCCATGCCTCCCTATCATTTGTTCAATCATAATGTCAATAGAAACTCCATTTAATTAATTGATTGATGCAGTAAAGAATAACTTCCTGCGTAAACCAAGCGCCTTCCTCCATATACTAATTGCACCCTAGTGATACAAAGCTCTCCACCTCTACAAAACTGACAAATTGACCCAAAAAATAGTTATGGCATTATGCCAAGATATCACTTCTGCAACCAAAAAATGGTAAATGGTATTTTACATCAAATAAACAAAGCCTGGATGATGCTACTCGTTGACCATTTCTTGATTCCTCTGCAATAGGCAAACAATACACTTTTAACTATTGCTTGTTCAATCACAATGTGAATATATTCATTTAATTAAGTAATCAATGAGTAAAGAATAGCTTCCAGCATAAACCCAGACATTCCTCCATAAACTCTTCGCACCCAAGTGCTACAAAGCTCTCTGGCTCTACAAAACTGACGAATTGGCCCAAAAAAGGTACACATTAGGTCAACAGATCATTTCTGCAACCAAAACATGGTACATATTTTTGCGATCAATTATCAACAATTATCAACTATAACTCTTTTTATTCAGTCTATTTACATAGATTTACTGCGAGTAGTACGGAAGACAAATTGCGCCATTTAACCGAGTAACAGTGTAATACCCTGGCTTCATACAACTTAAATGCTCACAAGCTCACTAGTTTTAAAGACAACCAAAAACAAATTTCAAATCAATTTACAAACTCTTAGTTGCTATTGGCAAATTAATTTCCACAAACTCAATAGGTCTGAAATGTTACCATGTCCCACACGACCACCCAAATCACAAATTCAAGTCCATGCAGCTACTTTGTGTGGCTATCAACTCGGTCTGTGGAGAAGATTCATTGTTTTTAACTTCATTAGTCACAAAACCACCAAAGAAAAACATAAATTAATCAAAAACCTAGATCAGATCAAAATGAGATATTGGCATCCTACTCCCAAACTTGAACGGTGCCAAGTTTTATTAGTTGGAAGTTGGTTCTGAATCCAAATCCATGCCCACTACACAACACACTTCCCATTGCTTATTCCCTTCCCTGCAACATCAAAAAAAGACACTTCCAACAGTTTGCATAAATGAACTGCCTTTATACATAAATTGATTGCACCCTTGTGATATAAAGCTCTCCATCTCTACAAAACTCTCAAATTGAGAAAACACAAGGTTGCAACATCAGACCGATCATTTTCTTTTCGGCAAACAAAATATGATAAGTTGTTTTTTAATATTTGGTGACATCAGATGTGTTATATTTAATAACGGAGCCCAGATGATATTACCAATTGAATCTGATGATTTCTTAACCTTTAATTTCCACTGTTCAGGCTTTTCCGTTCTGTAAATGCCTTCATATTCATGATCTTCTGCTAATTATTCTGCAACAGATGCAAGTCCTATTGTGGCCCGTAACATGGGTTCCTCCACGGCAACCCGCCATTTCAATTAAAAAATCATTTGGAAAGAGATTTTGAAGCAAAACAACAAGATCTTCTAAGCTGCTTCTACAAATATCAGAGCTATAAGAACAACTTAATTTCTTCCCCAATGTCTGCAAGAGTCTACCTTATTTACAAAATCATAGCTTCAAAACTACAATATTTACAGAACCACAACTTAAGAAATTAAACCCTCACATGGTAGGAATATATTTCAATTGTTTTCATGTTCTATACATAAACGTTATAAAACATTACCTCAACCTTCCCCTATAGCTGACAATCAGTTTTGCAAAACCATTGAATCTGATTTGAGCCAATTTAATAAAGTAAAACTTTACAAGCCCACAAGATCACAAGTGCAACTAGCTTTGAATTGTTTAACTACAGCTACGCCGGTCCACAAAAATGTGCAATACCACATTAACCTTCCCACTCCATAAGGAGTAACCTCAGACCTGTGAATACTGTAGCTAAACAAATCAGATACTAACTACACATATTAGGGAAGACATCATACTATTCAATCCATGTTGTTACTTCAGTATCATACCCTGGCATCGCATACAAACATTTTCCCTCGAACAATCTATTTGTATAAATAATTAAATTACTAAACTCATTGGGGAAGACATCATACCATTTAATCCACGTTGTTACTACAGTGTCACACCCTGGCATCACATACAAAAACTCTAGCATGCTAGTTTTAAAGAGACCTAAAAAAAAAGATAAAATCCTTTTATAAACTCATATTTGCAATTGGCTGATATATTTCCACAATTTCATAAAATTGAACATGTCCACCTACATCCCAAATTCAAGTCCATCCGACTCACTTCTGTGGTTTACCAACTCGGTCTGCAGAAAAAATTCAATGTTCTTAACTAAATAAGACACAAATCACCACACTACATAAATTAATCAGAACTGAAATCAGATCAAAATGAGAAATTGACATCCTACTCCCTAACAGTGCTTTGTTTTATCTGGCTCCAAATACAAATCCACGTCCAATGTGCATAAGCCATTGAATGTTCTCCTCCCCTGAAATTTGGAAAAAAATACTCTTCAGACACGGATGTACTCTTCCCCTGAAATTCGAAAAAAAAAAACTCTTCTGACACAGGTTTGTGTTCCTCACTATGATCGCAATGTAAATATAGACTCTATTTATTTAATTAATCGACTGGCAGTAAAGATTAGCTTCCTGCATACGCCCAGTGCCTCATCCATATATTAATTGAACCCTTGTGATACATAACTCTCCAACTCTACAAAACTCCTTGTGATAAATTAGGCCAACAGATTACTCCTCCCACCAAAATATGATTTAAAAAAAATTAATAACATCAGATGCATTACAATTGATTAAAAAAGCCTAGATGATGCTACCTTTTGAATGTTTTGATGTTCCTTGGAACCTTTAATTTCCATTGTTAAGGCTTCCCATGTTTCTAAGTACATTAATAATCGAATTTTGCTTTTTACTTTGCAACAAAACGTAGTCCTAATGTGCCCTGTAAGGAAGGCTTGTCCACGGCAGCCAGCTATTTCAATTAAAATATCATGTCGAGAGATTGTAAAGCCAAACAAAGGGATCTTCCAAGCTGCTTTATAAAAATATCAAATCATAAGAACAGAACAGGTTTACGACATCCCCTATTCCTGATGGGGTCTACTAATTTATAAAACTTGATATATATCATTTGTTCTCCTGCTCTCCTTGTATCATTAACTGAAAGAGACTCCACCACACAATCGCACAACACCACATTTTACAACATTACCACACAATCATAAGGACCTTCAAGAGATGGCTAAGCAGAGGTTCCGCCGTGTTTCAGAATGGTCACATAATTTGAATTCACGTCCCTCCAACGGTCCCCTGGTTACGCCCCCCCGTGATGCGGCGATGGCGCCCCAGGCGGGCCAAGGCCTGTCGGAAGCTCTGCAAAAGAGACTGGGTCCCCAAGGTTCAATGTCTGATTCGGTTCCGGTGGATAGTGACAAGCCTGTCTTTCAGGACGGTATTCCCATCGTGTCCCTGGTCGAAGACGTCGCCTTTGCTGCCCAAACTAAGTGTTTTTGTTCGAGAGCTATTTTTGCTAAGTTTATTGGTAGAAGGTTATCGATTTCAGGCATTCAAAACTGGTGCGAAACTCAGTGGGGTAGCGGCCTAAGTATTCGTTTCCTTGAAAAGGGTTTTTTCTTTGTGCTTTTTAGGAGCGATGCTCAGAAGGACGACACTATGGATAGGAAAGATTTTCTCCTTTCCGACTCAGGTTTAGCGATCCGCGAATGGGAGCCTCACTTTGATTGCAACAGAGCGGATGCCGAAGGGCACCAAGTTTGGATAAGACGCTACTCCTTGCCCAGTGAGTTTTAGTCAGCTCCAATCCTTACTAAAATATGCACAAGCCTGGGTCATGTCATTTGCATCGACCTTGTTTCTCTGAACGGTACTCTCTCTTCTTTTGCCAGAATTTGCATTTCTATCAATCCCTCTCATAAGCTTCAGGAAGTCATCCATATCACCTCTCCTTCTGGACTTTGGGAGCAAAAAGTGGAGTACGAAGGCATGTCCAACCTATGTTTCAAGTGTAAGAAGCCCGGACACATTCGCAAATTCTGTAAAAATCCCCTTTATAATAGCGCCATGCAATGGCGGAAAGTATCCCTCCCACCCTCTACCCATTGCCCGCCTTCCCCCCCCCCCCCATTCTCCTCCCTCGCAATCCTTGCCCATGGTCCCTCACTCCCCCCCGTCTGTTCTTGAACCCCTTGCCCTGGACCCCGATACTTTCTCTCTTGTTAAAGAAACGGCAGCCGTTGTAAAGGACTCCACCAGGATTCTGTCCCTTTTCCACGAAGGCATATCCATTGGAATGGGAGGTAACTCCTCTTTAGAAAAATGGATTATTGACAAAGATGATCTTCTTCAATCTAAGGAAGGAGACCTAACGGATCACCAAGAGGACACTATCATGAATCATTCTACCAATAATCTGTCGCTTGGTCCGCTTCTCCCCACTCCACCTTTACTCAATGTGGATTTAGGTCCAAAAAGCATTCTAGGTCGTCCCAACAAATGTAAGCTCTCTCTTAACGAACTTGCAAACGGGAAGCAACTTCAACTGCGATCTTTCTTCCCGTCTACAAGGAGGAGAGTCGAGTCCTCTCTGAAACGCAAATGATCCTTTTTTCATGGAATGTTAGGGGCCTTAATGCCCCTAACAAGCAGCGTCTGTTAAGATGCTATGCCACGAATGCTGCAGTAGATATTTGCTTGATTCAGGAAACAAAAATGTCAGAAGATGGTTGCATAAACGGATGGTTTAGAAAATGGAAAGGTTGGGATGGTTGCTTTTCAAACTCTGTAGGCGCCTCGGGTGGACTTGGCATTTTGTGGAAAACTAGCAGTTGTGCTATTGAGCCCCTTCTTGTGGAATCGAATTTTATTTGGTGCAAAGTTCTGATTAAACATTCTGAGGATTTCTTCTTCATTTGTAATGTTTATGGCCCCCCAACTCCGCTTAGGAAAAGAGCTCTCTGGAATAGCCTCAGTCTACTCCTGGATTCCGATGCAATCTCCAAAATAATTGTTGTTGGTGACTTTAATGCTACTCTTTCTGATCGTGATAAGTGCAGAGGTATCCAATGGCAGCCATGCTCTCAGGTAGATTTTACCTCCTTCATTTCTTCCTCTCATTTAGTTGATATGGAGCCCTGTAAGGGCTGGTTCACATGGAATAATAGGAGGTCTGGGTTCAGTTCCTTAGCTATGCGTCTTGACAGATTCCTGGTTTCTGAACAATGGCTGCAAAATAACTTCCTTCTAAAAAGCTCGGTTCTTCCTCTCTCCGGCTCAGACCACTTTCCAATCTCTATGGATTTAAATTTTGACCTTCCTCCGCGTCGTTCCCCATTCAAATTTGGGAACATGTGGCTCCATGATTCCTCTCTTAAGCCTTTAGTCAAGGTTTGGTGGGATTCCTTCATTGTCAAAGGAACTTGGATGTTCCAACTCTCCAAAAAGCTGTCTTTGCTGAAAGTCAAATTACAATGCTAGAACTATTCGAATTTTAAAAACATCTTCCAAGAAAAACTCAGAGTTGAGAAGGATCTTCGTACTCTTAATGAATCCATTCTGGCCCAAGGGATGTCACAGGATGATTTCCAAAAAGAAAAATCTCTCCTTAAGGATCTGGGCGCTCTCCTTCTGAAAGAGGAAACCTATTGGCGTCAAAAATCCAGAGAAACTTGGCTGATTGATGGAGACAAGAATACCAAGTTCTTCTTTGCCTCCGTCAAAGCAAGAAGAAATTTCAACTATATCTCCTCTCTCAAGCTTGAAGATTCTTCCTTTGCTTCTTCCCAAGCTCAGATCAAATCAAAAGCAATGGATCTTTTTCGGAAGCTCCTGAATGATTCGGCCTCCTTCCTTGGAGTGCAGTCCCAATTCCTTCTTCAGATACCTGCTGTTGTCACGGATGTTGACAATGATATGCTTATTTCGCCTTTTTCCTTGGAGGAGGTCCGGAAAATAGTTTTTTCTATGAAACGGGATAAAGCGCCCAGTCCTGATGGCTTCCCAACATCCTTCTTTCAGGATTTTTGGGACGTTGTTGGTCTTTCCATTTGGAATGCTGTCGAGGAATCCAGGATTTCGGGGAAGATTTTAGGTACTCTCAATCATACATTCATCTGCATGTTTCCCAAAAAATCCCCGGCCGAGACTTTGGATGATTTCAGACCCATCTCTCTGTGCAACATTTCTTACAAAATCATCTCCAAAGCTATCGCTAATAGACTTTGCCCCCTGCTGTCCAAATTGGTAGCCCACGAACAAAGTGGTTTCATTCCTGGCAGGTCTATCACCGAGGGTATTATTATCTCTCACGAATTGATCCACTCTCTTCATAACTCCTCTAGAGCGGGTATGTTGTTGAAACTTGACTTCAGTAAGGCCTATGATCGTGTCAATTGGAGGTTCCTCCTCAAATCTTTGCAAGCTATGGGTTTTTGTGATCATTTCTGTAAATGGATTTTTAATTGCATAGCCTCCCCTCGTTTTTCTATTCTTGTTAATGGCTCCGCATAAGGCTTCTTTCAGAGCAGCAGAGGTATAAGACAGGGAGACCCGCTCTCCTCCTTCCTTTTCACTTTGGTGGCGGAAGCTCTCAGTCACTGCATAAAGTCCGCTATTCAAGAGGGTTCTCTTAAAGGTCTACATATCACATCCAAACTTCCTCCTCTCTCTCATCAACAATTCGCGGACGATACCTTTCTTTTTGGCCAAGGGACTTTTCCAGAAGCCAAACTTAATTTCTTCCATTCTGGACTCCTATTCTCTTGCTGCAGGTCAGGTTTTAAACTTTCACAAATCTGTTATTTTCTTCTTCAACGTGGCTCCTAGACTTCAGTGCAGGATTAAAGCAATTCTCGGCTTCTCTTTGGGTAATTTCCCTCATAATTATTTGGGAATTCCACTCTTCCATGGCAATGGTAGGGCACACCTTTGGAACGGGCTCATCAATTCTATTTCTTCCAAACTTCTTTCTTGGAAAGGAAAATGGCTTTCTCTGGCTGGCCGCGCTCTTCTTATCAACTCGGTGCTCCTGTCAATCCCAATTTACATGTTATCAATTTTACAGATCCCGAAATCAGTCCTGCTCAAAATTGAAAAAGTGGTGCGCACCTTTTTATGGCAAGGTCACAGTATCGAGCGCAAATTTCACCTTGCTAATTGGGATATGGTCAAGCTTCCAAAGCATTTGGGCGGTATGGGCATTTTAGATCTCGCTCTTCAAAACAAGGCCCTTGGGGCTAAACTGGTGTGGAACTTCATTTCTGATGCTAGTAGACTCGCCTTCCAAATTCTATCCCACAAATATCTCGATGGTCAACGACACGATCTTTTTCTTTCTTGTTCCGAGTTACCGAGAGGCTCATATATTTGGAATTTCCTTTGTAACTCCAAAACTCTCATCGCTGAGATGGTCACCTGGAAGTTAAACAACGGTCTGTTTGTGTCTTTTTGGGATGAAAGATGGAATGGTTTTCCTCCACTTAATCTTTCTTCCGCCCTCAACGGTGTTATGAATTCTTCCAAACAGTCCTGGGGTACTTTGGTCTCAAATTATGGCAGTCAGCACCCTGACGGTTCGCCTTCTTGGCTCTGGAAAGAGCTCTCTTCAATTGGAGCCTCCGTTCAAGAATCCATCCTCCTCTTGGAATCAATTCGGGACAGAAATGCCTTGTATCTCAACAGAGACGACAGTTTACTTTGGCTAGGAGACTCCTCCGGTTCCTATTCGGTTAAAGCTGGCTATAATATTCTTGCCTCTCATTCAGGAAAAGGGACTCCTTGCTCTCTAGGTTGCTGGCACCCTAACATCACTCCGAAAGTCGCTTATTTCGGCTGGTTAGTTTTGAATAAGAAGGTTCTTACTCAAGCTAAAAGGCGTTCGTGGGGTTACTCTGGTCCCTCCAAGTGTCTTTTGTGCGGTGATGCAGAGGAAGACTTCGATCACCTCTTTTTGTTTTGCCCATTTGTTTCTCATTGTTGGGACTTGGCTTCTCAACAAATTAAATCTCTCCTGGGTCCCTTGCAAAAGTATTGTTGCAAATCTTTCTTCTAGGCCGTCCTTTAACGTCAAAAGCTTGTTCAGCTCTATTTGGCATGTCAGCCCATACTTTTTGCTCTGGCATATTTGGTGGGAACGTAACCTCCATCTCTTTAGGGAGCAAGCCGCTGATCTTCCTACCTTTTTCAATAAGCTCGAAGTGGCCATATCGGAGCGTGTTAGCGCCAACTGTCTCTCTTTTTCCACCTTTTCTTCTAAGGACCTCTCACTTCTTCATCTTTGGCCCCTTATCAAGCTCCCTAGACCTGGGTCAATTGTTAAAAAAGGGCTCTCTCAAATTGAAAAATTGATTCAAAGGAAGAAAACCAAGTGGCGCCCTCCTCAGGGTCAATGGAAACTAAATTTCGACGGGGATTCTAGAGGTAATCCCAGGTTTATCCGGAGCTAGTTGCATTCTCAGAGATGATCGCGGTCGTCTTATCAGAGCATGCTCCTTCCCTCTCAAAGAGGGCACATGTAACTCTGCGGAAGCCCATGCTCTTCTTGAAGGGGTCAAGATGGTTGCACTTCTTGGTTGTTCAAATCTCTCAATTGAAGGGGATTCCCAAATCTTAATTTTCGCGGTCTCCAGAGGTGTCTCCCCTTCGTGGAAGCTGAATCTTTTCATTCCACAAATCCCCTTCATTGGCTTGGCAAAATACACTTTTGGAGTATTTCTCACAATTATCGAGAAGCTAATCGAGTCGTGGACTTCCTTGCTAACTTCGCCATTGACAATCCTTCTGCCAGCATATCCTCCCGACGCAGCTCACGATTGGCACGGATTTCCTATCCTTCTTTTCCACGATCGAGTTGGCTCATTCCAGGTAGCCTGGCGGGGTCTCTCTTGCGTGTGGCGGTTCTTTTGTGCGAATTGTCCCTTCCTCACATTCTCGTCGGCGTTTCTCTGTTTCTTTTCTACAAATGTTCCCTCACACGCGGTCCAAGTCTTCTCTGTCTCGTTCGCTGGGCTCCTTGTCACCTCGAATTCCCTTGGGGGTCGTTTCGCCTTCTTTCTCGCAACGGTTCCTACTCCTTTTATGCCGCTTTCTTCATTTCCGGCGTTATCTTCTTTTGGCCCTTGTTCAGTGTTTTCTTCTTTGTCATAATGTCATTCGTCGGCTTCCCCTTCATGGTGCTTCGAGGTCAGTTTCGCGAATTGGCTGATGTCTCTGCTATAGATAGGCGTTGGCTCGCGATGGTCTTCAAATTCTCCTCACCTGAAGAAGCCGAAGCTATTGAAGCAATTCTTGGAGACTCATTTCGTTTCCATGCTCGTCGCCCACCAACTGATTCAGATATAGCATTTGCGTTTGTCTCCTTTTGCCTTTTTCCTTTTGCTTCATTCTGATACAGCGGATGTTGAACGGGTTGCCATCGACCAAATATATGTTGTTCACCGTGTCAGTTTACACGCTCAACTTGTCGACTTCTCTCCTCCAGAATCCTCTCCTGTGGGTGGAGGAAGTCGACGAACTTGCCATAGGCTCGGGACGCGACATTCGGTGGCTCTGCGGTCAATACAAGAGATCTGGTGACATCTCACCCAAAACTTTCACCCTACCCTGAATCAACGCTTCCTCCCGGTGGTCGACATCGATGCGGCCCTCTCTTTCCTGTTCACTTCTGCGGTGGATCAATTGAATGAACTCAAAGATCGTGCCATGTCTGCCTTCCATTTTCTGTTGCAACGCGGCTTCTTCACGGTGCTGGCTCCACTTCGGGTTAATCGGTTGGTGCTTCTGTTGTTCCTCCGGGGCTCAGAATGCTGTCCTTGTCTCGGCGCTTTCTTTCCTCCCCTCATCTTCTCTTCCCCTTCTTCACTCTCTTCGCCCTTCTTCCATCTTCTTTCTTTTTTCTTCTTGTTGTTGGGTTGGGGTCCCTCCCCCACCGGTTCATAGCTCCGGTCAAAAGCGTTTATCAATCAAAAAAAAACATTACCACACAATCACACAAGACCACGTTATACAACATTACCACGCAATCAACCTTCCCCTTTAACTCACGATCAGTTTGGCAAAACCATTTGATGCCCCCGTAATACCGATTGAATCTGATCTGACCCATTTAAAAAAGTATAAATTTACCAGCCTGCAACAATCAAAAACCAGAGTACTTGTGTGGAACACTCTACCTTGCGTGTGAACTTGCAGAAAGCAAGTTTTCCTATGATGGAACTTCAGGCCAACATTTCTGTTGTTTGAACAGCTTACACCTCATTTTTCAATTCATAAAAACAATCAAATCAGCCCAAAACAAATATCTACCACATCATTAACAAAGCCTAGATATCAATCCCCATCATACTTCTTTATTGATTGCACAGCCATAAATTTCACTCGCTCCTAGGTCCAGGCTACCACCTCCAAAGTAAAACCCCCCCAATGCATACAACGAATAAAAAATTTCAAAGTTCCTTCTGAAGACATCAAAGCTTTACACAAAACACTACTGCTTACCACAAATTCACAGTTCCACAGTGGTGAAAAAAAAAATGGCCATACAAAAAGAACGTGTTACAACTTAAACCCTCAAGCTGCCGAATAATATCGTGTTAATGTTAATGCAGTCTCCGCTGATAATTTTTATAGGAAAGAGCTAAGTGCAATCAAAACCATTTACCTGAAAAACATAATACAGCCAATCAACAAATCTTTCACTCAGCCTAACAAAACACAAGGGCTTCTGCAATAATTCTCAACTAATCATAATACCAATATACCCGGGACCAATGGATTTTAACCAAAACCGTGCTTCAATCTGCAGTACTGTCAATCAGTGTGTTCAAGCTCTTCATAACTGTAAAACCATTTTAAGCAAAACCATTATGTTGGATAAAAGGTACCTACAGAATATTTATTACTTAGCTTCAGACTTGCAGGGTTCGTTTAAGATATCAATATCAGTAATGCTAAATTTTGTCTGTTCAACAAAACATAGAAACACTAGTCCATTTTACCCGTTAAATGACTTCTAGATATCCGGCTGCCCCCCGTCAAATGAAATCCTGCATAATTATAGCTCAACCCGCTAAAATACCGTCGGGAGTTGCTCCTCCGCTAAGCCACTGCGTGCTTCAAACCAGAACAATCGTCCGCTACAAATCAATCAGGAATTGAGAAATTAGGTGCTTATAGGAGGGCATGATTACCTTTGAGAGAACCGACGATCAAAATGAGGCAGTGGAAGCAAATCGAGGGCTGTGATTAGCTGTAGATTATTAGCTTTGCGTAGAGGCTAATCAAAATACCTGGGATATATGTCATTTATTTTCCCGCTCTCTATGTATGATTCAAAAACATATTAACACCTGCCAAGTACAGACAGTGAATCCACCACACAATCTGCATTTGCTGCCCACATACTACCCATAAAAAAGAATTTACAAGCCTACAACAATAAAAAAACAACAGTACTTTGTTTTAACTAAATAAAAACCTAACAAATTTCAAATCTACGCTTTGTTTTAGATCACACAAATTTCGGATTAAAGAAAGTGAGAACCTGACATCTTACTCCGAAACTACAGTGCTTTGTTGTAAGCCCCCATAAGGAGCACTATCCCTCGCGTGTGAGCTTCAATTCTGCAAGCTTTCCACTATGATAAATTTCAGGGCACCAATCCTGTTGTTTGAAAAGCTTACACACCTCGTTTTACAATTCATTAAAACAATCGAATCAGCCCAAAACAAAAATCTACCATATAATTAACAAAGCCTGTATATGGATCCCTATCATACCATCTTTGTTGATTCCACGGACATAAATTTCACTCGCTCCAGGCTCCCACTTCCAAAAATATATACCTAACCATAACCTGCCTAAGGAAAAGCCCTGATGCATACAATAACTATTTTTTTTTTCAAAATTGGTTCTGAAGAGATATCGGCGCTTTACACAAATCACTTCTACTTCCCCAATTATTGGCAGAGCCACAGTCGCAAAAAACAAAAATTCTGCGATGACAAAAGAAAGGGTTAAAACTTAAACCCTAGCGAGAAGCTGCAGAATAACATTGTGTTAATCCAGTATCAGCTTAAACCTTTCATAGGAAAGTGCCATGTGCAATCAAAATCATTTAACTGAAACATAATATGCAACCGAATGTCAAATCATTCAAGCTGCCTAACAAAACTTTAGGGCTTACGCAATAATTCACAAGTTCTCGTAAAACCAATACTCGGAACCTGTGGATTTAAACCAAGACCGTGCTTCAACTTTAGGGCTTACGCAATAATTCACAAGTTCTCGTAAAACCAATACTCGGAACCTGTGGATTTAAACCAAGACTGTGCTTCAGTCTTGAGTGCCATCGACCATCGTGTTGAAGCTGTTCAAAACCATAAAACCCTTCCATGGTATTAAACAAATAAATACTTCCTGTTATTTAATCGGAATTAATCTTTCTCAAAAGATATCACATAATGAAGCCGTAAACAATTGACCTAATCTTGAGTTGTGAGAGGCGACAACCGGCTCTTCGTAAGTTATATAACAATAAAGTTCATTTGCAGCTGTGTATAGCAGTCTTCTGCCCAATGACATGGAAAAGAGGGTGCAGGGGTCGTTTAGGGTATGACAGTTAAGTAAATAGCTTATAGCCAAAGGCAAACCTTTTACTGGTATGATTCTGGTATGATTCTCTTTAAAATCAATTTATATATTCATATTTGCAAATGGCAGATTAATCTTCACAAATTCATAATCCCTAATTCAAGTCCATCCAAATCCCTTTTGTGGTTTTCAATTCAATCTGCGACAACTTTGTTGTTTTTATGTGAATTCGAGACAAATAACCACAAAAACATACATTAATCAAAACTGAAATCAGATTAAAAAAATAAAAATTACATCCTGCTCCCAAACTTGGACGGTGCTTTGTTTTTATTAGCTAGAAGCTGGCTCCAAATCCATGTCCACTGTGCAACACTCCATTGGCTGTTATTTCCCCTGAAACAGCAAAAATCGACTCTTTCAACAGTTTTTTTGCACCTCACTATAATTCTTCGGACAATTCTTTTTGTTCAGTCGTAATGTGGATATAAACTCTTATTTGACTATTGTTTGATATCGAGTAAAGAATAACTTCCAACATAAACCTTCCTCCATAACCTGATCACACCCTAGTGATATAAAGCTCTCCAAATCTACAAAACTGACAAATTGACCCTAAAAAGCTTATATAGCATGAGGCCAAAAGATCATTTCTGCAACCAAAATACAGCAAATAACATTTGGTGACACCTGAAAGGTTACATTTAATTAACAATGCCTAGATGACCCTGCCCTTTGAACATCTTGTTGATTCCTCTGGAATACCAAAAAAACACTTATGACACAGTTTTTTATTGCTTGCTATCATTTTCTCAATCACAACATAAATACAAACTCCATTCAATTAATTAAGCAATAAGCTATAGAGAATAATTGAACACCTTCCTCCCAAAATCTAGCCGCACCTAAGTGATACAAAGCTCTCCAACTCTCTAATAAGCTGACAAATTGACCACAAAAAAGCTCGTTAGCATCAAGCCAAAACATCATTTCTGCAACCAAAATATGGTAAATGATAAGTTTTTCAATATTTGGTGACACCTGATGGGTTAATAGATGATACTACCATTTGAACATCTCGTTGATTCCTCTGCCTCTAATTTCCACTGTAAAGGCTCCCTGTTTACGAAACCCTCACTTCAGAAAGAATCTATTTCAATTAACATCCCATTCTCTGCCATTCAAAAAAATTAATGCCTACCAGGTAGGTAGATCAATCTTACAGAGCATTCAGCACACAACATTGATGGAATTTAAACATTACCTCAACCTTCCCCTATAGCTGACAATCAGTTTTGCAAAACCATCTGCTGCCCACATAATACGTTTTAAATCTGATCTGAGCCAACATAATTGCACAAAATATAAACTACTGTTACGCCAAACATGATTAAATTGTAATGACACTTTCTCCTTCCCATCGTAAGAACATCGTAGAACACCTCAGACCCATGAAAAGTGTAGCTATACAAATCAAAATACTTAAATGATAAATCACTCAATAGAGCAACAACAATTATCAACCCATTTTTCATCTATCAATCTAGTTGTATAGATTCCTACTAAGTATTAGAGAAGGCATTGTACCATTTAATCCACGCAGTTACTTCAGTCTCATACCCTGGCATCACATACAATTTGAATGCTCACAACCGTACTAGATTTAAAGACACCCAAAAACAAATTTATAAGCTCGTATTTGCAATTGGAGAATTCATTTCCACAAATTCATTAAAAATGTCAACAAGTCACATATATCCACCCGAAATTCAAGTCCATCCAACTCCCTTTTGTGGTTAGCAACTCGAATCTGTGGAGAAAATTCGTTGTTCTAAAATATATTATAGATATGATATCGCCACAGAAAAATAAATTAAACAAAATGAGAAATTGACAATCATACTCCCAAACTTGGCAGTGCTTTGTTTTGTTAGCAGGAAACTGCTTCCGAATCCAAATCAATGTCTCCAATACACGACACACTCCATTGAATGTTCCCTTCACCTGAAATATCAAAAAAGACACTTCCCACAGTTTTTTCCATGCCTCCCTATCATTTGTTCAATCACAGTGTAAATAGAAACTCCATTTAATTAATTGATTGATAAGCAGTAAAGAATAGCTTCCTGCATAAACCAAGCGCCTTCCTCCATATACTGATTGCACCCTAGTGATACAAAGCTCTCCACCTCTACAAAACTGACAAATTGACCCAAAAAACAGTTATGGCATTAGGCCAAGAAATCACTTGTGCAACCAAAAAATGGTAAATGGTATTTGGTGAAACCAGATAGGTTACATCAAATTAACAAAGCCTGGATGATGCTACCCTTTGACCATTTGTAGATTCCTCCGCGATAGGAAAATAATACACTTTTGACTATTGCTTGGTCAATCACAATGTGAATATATTCATTTAATTAAGTAATCAATAAGGAGTAAAGAATAGCTTCCGGGCATAAACCCAGCACCTTCCTCCATAAACTCTGCGCACACAGGTGATACAAAGCTCTCCAGCCCTACAAAACTGATGAACTGGCCCAAAAAAAGTCAACATTAGGCCAACAGATCATTTCTGCAACCAAAATGCGGTACATAGTACATTTTTAATATTTGTAGACCCCCGATAGCTTACATTTAATTAAAAAAGCCTAGATAGATGATGCTAGCGTTTGTCATCGTGTTGATTCTTCAACCTCTAATTTTCAGTGTAAACTTAAAAGATTAAACCCTCACTTGGAAGGGATACTTTCAGTTATTTTCCATTCTGTCATTCAAGAAAAATATTAATGCTTACCAAGTAGGTATTAATGCTTACCAAGTAGGTAGGTCAATCTTACTTGCCGACACAATATAAGCACTACCTCAACTTCCTTTATAGCTGACATTCAGTTTTGGAAAACCATCTGCTCCACCATAATTCCATTCAAATATGATCTGAGCCTAAAACAATCAGAAGTGCAAATAACTTCGAGTTGTTTACCTATAGCTACACCGGTCAAAATAAAAATGTATTGCCACTTTACCCATCCTAGTTCATAAGAATGCCACTTTACCCATCCTAGTTCATAAGAATGCCACTTTACCCTCCCTAGGTCATACGAAAAAACCTCGGACCTGAAAACTGTAGTTCAAATCAAATATTTCAATCACCAAGTAGAGAAACAACAATTATCAACCAAATAAACTCACATTTTTCGAACGGGAATGATACAATGCCATCTAACTCTACAAAACTGACAAATTGACCCCAAAAAAGCTTATAAAATTAGACAAATAGATAATTTCTACAACCAAAATATGGTAAATGATATATTTTAAATATTTGATGACACCTTATGGGTTGTTGCATTTAATTAGCAAAGCCTAGGTGATGCTACCATTTGAGCATCTTGTTGATTCCTCAGCCTCTAATTTCCACAATAATGTCTACCTATTTAAAAAACCACAATTCCGAAGACTAATCCTTCCTTCTAAGGTATATATCTCTTTATTTTCCCATTTTGAGTCAATTCAAAAAATATTAATGCTTACCAAGTAGATACATCAATCTTACAGAGCATCCACCACACAAATGCACAACGCCACAATATAAACGTTAGCTCAGCCTTCTGCCATAACTGACTATCAGTTTTGCATAAACCATTTGTTCCCCCACATAATACCATTTGAATCTGATTTGAGCCAAACTGCGTGAAATAAAGCATAATTTTACAAGCCTACCATAATCAGAAATGCACGTGGCTTTGAGCTATTTAACTACACCTACGCTGGTCCAAAGAAAAATGTAATGCCACTTTACCTTTCCCAGTACAAAAGGGAAACCTCAGACCTGCAAAAATTGTAGGTAGACAAATCAAATACTTCAATCATCCAATACAGCAACAACAATTATCAACTACAACTCTTTAAATTCAATCTATTTGCAAAGATTTATTGCGAGGAGTACGGAAGACAAATTGCTCCATTTAATCAAGTAACAGTGTCATACCCTGGCTTCATTCAACTTAAATGCTCACAAGCTCACTAGTTTTAAAGACACCCAAAAACAAATTTAAAATCAATTTACAAACTCTTATTTGCTATTGGCAAATTAATTTCCACAAACTCAAATAGGACTAAAATGTTGCCGCCTCCCACACGACCACCCAAATCCCAAATTAAAGTCCAGTCAGCTTCTTTGTGTGGCTATCAACTCGCTCTGTGGAGAAGATTCATTGTTTTTAACTACATTAGTCAAAAAAACACCAAAGAAAAACATAAATTAATCAAAAACCTAGATCAGATCAAAATGAGAAATTGGCATCCTACTCCCAAACTTGGACAGTGCCAAGTTCTATTAATTGGAAGTTCGTTCCGAATTCAAATCCATGTCCACTACGCAACACACTTCCCATTGCTTACTCCCTTCCCTGAAATATCAAAAAAAGCACTTCTGACAGTTTGCATAAACAAAGTGCCTTTATCCATAAATTGATAGCACCCTAGTGATATAAAGCTCTCCACAAAACTCTCAAATTGAGAAAACACAAAATTACAGCATCAGGCCAATCGATCATTTTCTTTTCAGCAAACAAAATATGATTAGTTGTTTTCTAATATTTAGTGACATCAGATGTGTTAAATTTCATAATGAAGACCAGATGATATTACCAATTGAACGTGATGATTACTTAACCTTTAATTTCCACTGTTGAGGCTTTTTCATTCTGTAAATGCCTTCATAACCATAATCTGCTCGTTATCCTGTAACATGGGTTCATCTACAGCGACCCGCCATTTCAATTGAAAAATCATTTGGCAAGAGATTGTGAAGCAAAACAACGAGATCTTCCAAGCTGCTTCTACAAATATCAGAGCTATAAGAACAACTTAATTTCTTCCGCAATATCTGCAAGAGTCTACCTTATTTACAAAATCATAACTTAAAAACTATAACTTAGAAATTAAACCCTCGCATGGTGGGAATATATTTCAATTGTTTTCCTGTTCTATATATAAAACATTATAAAACGTCACCTCAACCTTCCCTCGAACAATCTATGTGTATAAATAATTAAATTACTAAACGCATTAGGGAAGACATCATATCATTTAATCCATGTTGTTACATCAGTGTCACACCCTTGCATCACATACAAAAACTCAAGCACGCTAGTTTTAAAGAGACCTCAAAACAAATATAAAATCATCTTATAAACTCGTATTTGCAATTGGCTGATAAATTTCCGCAATTTCATAGAACTGAACATGTCCACCTACATCCCAAACTCAAGTCCATCCGACTCCCTTCTGTGGTTTACCAACTCGGTCTGCAGAAAAAATTCAATGTTCTTAACTAAATAAGAGACGAATCACCACACACTAGATAAATTAATCAGAACTGGAATCAGATCAAAGTGAGAAATTGACATCCTACTCCCTAACAGTGCTTTGTTTAATCTGGCTCTGAATACAAATCCACGTCCAATGCCCATCAGAATCCATTGAATGTTCTCCTCCCCTGAAATTTGGAAAAAAATACTCTTCTGACACCGATGTACTCTTCCCCAGAAATTCAAAAAAAAAAACTCTTCTAACACAGGTTTGTGTTCCGCACTATGATTGCAATGTAAATATACTCTATTTATTTAATTAATCGACAGGCAGTAAAGATTAGCTTCCTGCAGTGCCTCATCCATAAATTAATTGAACCCTTGTGATACATGGCTCTCCAATTCTACAAAACTAACAAATTGAACAAAAACAAGGGTTATATAGCATTACGCCAACAGATTATTCCTGCCACCAAAATATGATTTAAAATTTTTGATAACATCAGATGTGTTACAATTGATTGGCAAAGCCTAGATGATGCTACCATTTGAATGTTTTGATGATTCCTAGGAACCTTTGATTTCCAATGTTAAGGCTTCCCATGCTTGGAAGTGCCTTAATAATCAAATTTTACATTTACTCTGCAACAGACCGTAGTCCTAATGTGGCCTGTAATCCACGGCAGCCAGCTATTTCAATTAAAATATCATGTCAAGAGATTGTAAAGCCAAACAAAGGGATCTTCCATGCTGCTTATAAAAATATCAAATCGATCAGAACAAAACAGGTTTACGACATCCCCTATCCCTGACAGGGTCTACTTCCTTACTTTATATTTATAAAACTTGATGTACATCATTTATTCTCCTACTCTCCATGTATCATTCACAAAATTATTAACTGAAAGAGACTCCGCCACACAAATCGCACAACAGCACGTTATAGAACATTACCACATAATCAAAACCTTCCGCATTAGCTGACAATCAGTTTGGCAAAACCATTTGCTGCCCCCGTAATACCGATTGAATCTGATCTGACCCATTAAAAAAAAGCATAAATTTACAAGCCTACAACAATCAAAAACCACAGTGCTTGTAAGGAACACTCTACCTTGCGTGTGAACTTGCAGAATGCAAGTTTTCCATTATGATGGAACTTCAGGCCACCATTTCTGTTGTTTTAACAGCTTACACACCTCATTTTTCAATTCATACAAACAATCCAATCAGCCCAAAACAAATATCTGCCATATCATTAACAAAGCCTAGATATCAATCCCCATCATACATCTTTATTGATTCCACAGCCATAAATTTCACTCGCTCCACGGTCCAGGCTCGACAGGCTCCCACCTCCAAAGTAAAACCACCAATGCAGTTTCCACTTATAATTTTTTAGGAAAGTGCTATGTGCAATCAAAACCATTTACCTGAAAAAAATTATACAGCCAATCGACAAATCTTTCACTCAGCATAACAAAAGGCTAGGGCTTCTCCAATAATTCTCAACTAATCATAATATCAATACCGGGGACCGATGGAATTTAACCAAAACCGTGCTTCAATCTGCAGTACCGTCAATCAGCCTGTTCAAGCTCTTCATAACTATAAAACCGTTTTAAGTAAAACCATTATGTTGGATAAAAGGTAACTACAGAATGTTTGGCTACAGACTTGCAGGGTTCGTTTAAGATATCAATCAGGAATGCTAAATTTCATCTGTTCAACAAAACATAAAAAACCACTAGTCTATTTTACCCATTAAATGACTTCTGGTCAACCAGCTAAAATACTGTCAGGAGTTGTTCCTCCGATTCTAACCAGAACAATCGTCTGCTACAAATCAATCAGGAAATGAGAAATTAGGTGCTTATAGGTGGGCATGAATACCTTTGAGAGAATCGACGATCGAAGTGAGGCGGTGGAAACGAATCGAGGGCTGTGATTAGCTGTAGGTTATTAGCTTTGCGTAGAAGCTAATCTAAGTACCTGGGCTATATTGACCGACTTTCTTAAGTCGGTTCTATTAAGCGTTTTAACCGTGTTTCCATGATTTAGTTCTTTCTATTTTAATTTTTTGTTTTTTTTATGAAAAGAATTTCCGAACTATATATGTTATTTGATTTAGAGGTATAGTTATTACTTTTGTACTTGATGTTGTTAAGGGGTTCGAGCGATGTTGTAATTGTAGAAATATAGTTGATCCACTTAATTTGAAGGTTGTTTCTACATTTCATACTTGTTATAAATTCGTACATGATTACTTGTGATACCGTTTTCGATAGTTAATTAATTTTATAGTTGATGTTGTTAGTTGTGCATCAGTTGTTCAGTTGGTGTTTTGTTGGAGAACACATTTATTATACAACTAATAATGTGTGTGATTGATAGTTGTAGTGTAGGACTTTAGTTGAAACATTACATTGAAATGTTGTATGTGTGCATTTAATTATGTTACAGATTCATACATTTAAAGTTGCATATCATATTTGAAAACATCAAATAAATGAAGGTATGCGTACACATAATAAGACATGTATACATTTGCAGTATTTATATCACGAATGGGTATAAGGGAATATAACTGTTTTCTTTTGAAGCAGAGAAAAAAGTGAAACAAGATATGAAATAAGAAGCATAGCAGTGATAGTTCAAAGTATAGAATGGGATGAGCGAGGGTGTAATGTTTAAAGGGACTGGTGGGTTGGAAATCCTTGCGTAAAGGTTATGGAGGAGTTGCACTATTTTCCGCTTTCTTTGAACTGAGGATGACACATTTCAATCTGTTGTTTCCGCAATATGTCTCTTTTTTTTAGTGAAAGTGTGAAGCAATATTTGTTGCCGATGACATTACTTATAATTTCACTAGTTGCATCTTCGTCTATAGAAAATATATGGAGGTCGCTAGTTGCAACACCCATGATTAACTCCGCTGTCTCATCAAAAGCGGTAACTAATTGAAGTTCTCCTGTTGGGTCCTTTAGATCGATCCTCAGTGCATATCTATAATCATAGTTATGAACTTGTACGTTGCAACTCAAGCAGAACCATGAACCATTACCATTCTCTCTCACCTTTTTCCTGCATTTTTTTTCACCTTTTTGAAGAGGACATGCCTTTAAAAAAACGTTTTCCATGTTGATATTTGTGATTTCTGCAGAAACCATGGCCCATTCATTTCTCTCTGTGTTCCCCATATGTAGTACCTCCAAAATTGTTGTTACAGAGGTCAAACTCTTTGGAGGGCCCATAAATTTGCTTGTGATAGAGGGTGCCGAAAGGCAATAGTCATCGGAATCTACCCAGTTATGAAGTGTATTGGTTTCTAAAATTAGAGGGTTGTTGTAACATTTGGTACTTGAAACAGTGTCGATTGAGTTCCCATTGAAACTAGAGACGCGAGAAGCTTTCAAGGCAAGGAATGGAAGTGGTGCTATAGAAAGCATTTCTTCAAGTTCGTTGCTTATATCATCTAAGTGTTGTCCCCACAATGTGACACTTACACTGAATCCCAACATGTCATTTAATTGCAGTTTTCTTCTCTTTGTTTCAGACTTGTCATACCGACGAATTGTTGAGCATGGTGACATCATAACAACAATTCCAATCAAATAAACTATAGAACCTTCAGCGCTTTCAGGTAAGTCCTTGATTTTGGTGAAGTGAAAGTGATGGGAAGGTATTGTATCCTCATTTACTATGAGTGGAGATATGGTTGAGGAAGGTTGCAGGAAAATCTCCAAAGCATTGTTCAAATGGCTGTAACATAGCTTTGCCTATGAGTGGAGATATGGTTGAGGAAGGTTGCAGGAAAATCTCCAAAGCATTGTTCAAATGGTTGTAACATAGCTTTGCATTAGCAATCCTCGCAATCCTCCCATTGGAAATTGTATATAGCTTCCCATTCTCAATCTGCTCATAGAAGGCTTCCGCGACATTGTTGAAACAGGTGATGTGGATTTCCCCTCCTTCCTGATCAACAAAATCAAACCCAAACACAGATCCATTTCCCCTTACATTGTGTTATCCTGTAAAATTGACAAGGGCAATTTTGCAGGTAACCATACCAAAAATTTTCATTTTGGTCCCTCGTTGAGGTCTCTTAATGTTCAGAATGGCATAAAATCCCTTTTCAGAAAATCTAGTTTTTAGAACTTGGTCATTTTCAACCTTTTTGGGTTGGGCGCAGTTTTCATTCGCGTTACATCAACCAAAACTGCGCCCCTCTATTCCTTTGGTGCATTCTAGGGAGTGTCAACACTCCAAATGTTGTGCCTCTCAAAGGTGCACCAAGGCGCAAGCGCCATCTTGTTATCACTTTCTAAAGTGCGCTGTGGGCACTAAAAATGTAGTGTCGACACTCCCAAAGTTGCGCCAAGGTGCAAATCCCTTCGTGTCGACATCCACTCAAGTGTGCCATAGGAAAAAGTTGGTGGCACATTTATTGCACCTTTTTCTATATATAGGCACATCCGACCTGTCATTTTCACATTACAAAAATGTGAAAAGTCTTTTTTTCTGCGCATTGTCAGCGTTCCTGTCAGCCCCATGTGTTACCATTTGTCCGCGTTCGTGGACCCCACATCATCTCCTTCATCGATATATATTCCTGGTAAGTGGCCCTTGCCCTTCTTGTGGATTTTTTGTGGTTTTTATGTTGGGTTAGGTGATTAGGATTGTTGATGATAACAATGAACCTAAGAAGATAACACAATCCCAACCCATTTTACAAAACCCACCTGCAAGCCATTTTTCACTCTCCTTCCAGATCTGCAAATCTGGAAGGCTCTACCTCAGCATGGACCCCTGCCCCTTTTCTCCTCTGTCCCCTTCTTTTCCAAGGTTAACCCCTTGCTATCAAAATCTGAGCTGAGAGAGTAAAAAACCACAAAATGAAGAGAATTGGCCTGCTGTCTTCCATAGCGCAATTTTCATACGTGTTGCGCTAAATGCAGTAGCACCCCTTTGGTGCACCATTTAGTCATGCTGCATAAAAATAGTCATGCCAAGGCACACTGTGAACTCACGCAATAGAAGCCCTTTCCCGTGCCCTGTAAAAAACTACAAAAAATTCCTAAGGTGCAGGCATGAGCGCACCTACAATAGCAACAACACTTCATGCTATGTAAACCCTTCTCGCGCCGCCATGCAAGCTTAACCCCTTGGCACACCTCACCTTGATGTTACATCTTTTACATCCATGCCTTGGCACACCATAATACTCTATAACACCAATCATATCTGCACCCCACTAAAGGACTTCCAACGACGCAAGTGCATATCCCTTGACACCAACATCTGAATGTTGTGTGTGGTCAATCCATGCCCCGTGCCCCTTTGACACTACTTTCTCCCATGCAACACTTTCCCAAAGTGCACCTTGCTTTTCTAAGTCCCTTGCAGCCTATAGTAAAGCTGCGCCTTGTGCCTAGAGGCTCATAAATTGCTAACTTTTCATTCTGTAAGCTTTTATGGATGACTTAATGGCTAATATGGCCCTTCTGCGATGGAATTCCCTGATTCTTCTTGCAGATCAACAGCTAAACTCAGATCCACACATGTCTTCATCGAGTAAGAAGCCAACCAAGTCCAAGGGTAAAGCCAAGCTAACAGAGCAAGAAATGAAATATAAATACCAAAGGGTCAGGATGCCTGACTCGCTTGCAGAGTGCAATCTTGATATTAGAGATTCAGAACTCAGGCACATTGACATGGAGGACTTCTGGGCCAGAAACCAAGAAGGTCACAGGTAGCCCATGGATGGATAAATTGGTTGGCAGTGGTTTGCACTTTGCTGCAGGGCTCCCAGTGAGCGCAATCAACAATGAGTTTATGATGTTGGTGAGCCGTTGTTACAATAAGGACACAAGATGTGTCAAAAATGAGAAGGGCGAGGTGATAATCAACCTCACGGCCCCAACATTTTGAGATCATGTTGGGTATCCCTCACCACAGACATTTTGTAGCAGTGAGCCAGGAGGACTGCGTGAAGACATGGACTAAAAATGAAGACAAATGTATGCAATTAATGAATGAGGTGTACCTCAAGAATAAGAAGGTGACAAGCAGGTGGCCCCAAGTCATTCATCGCAGTGATTTTTTAGAGGAGCTGAGTGACACAATCACCTTCCTAAGTAGGGTGTTTGGGCTACCTGATACCCACTACTTTCAGAAGTGGATGCTCAGGTATTTGGAAACAATGAATAAAAATGTTCCCGATCAGCGTTTTGACTGGGGAGAGATTATCAACAGCACAATCTCGGAGCAACTTCAACAACTTTCAACAACTGGGAGGTTCTATATGAACTCCTATGTAGTATATGCTGCTTCCTTAGAGAGGGACTACCCAGCATTGAATCGGTGTGGGATATGGCCCTAGGTCAGGATATACGAGTACTATCCAGAGTTAAGACTGGAGAACAACATAGCCCAATTCAGTAAAATCAACGATGTCTTCTTCTATGGCATCATCTACCTCTTGAGGCCCAACATGACTTGTGGTCAGATGACCAAAAGCATGATCACCACCACAGAGAAGTGGGGAGTGTTATTCACGCAATTCCCCACTTTCACCTATCTCAAAGCCGCTAACTTCTTGGGAGAGCCCACCAGATTGCCAAGGTATGCGGGACCCAAACTGATCCTGTTGGAGCTATCTAGACAACTCATCACATACCATGAGAAGTGTTTGAAAAGGAAGAAGGGTGGAACTCCATTCCCCCCCATGGTGGGCAGATACACCTGCACTTCACAGAGTAAAGCCCGGGAGATGTATGCAGAGCTTGAATTGCTCAATCTGAAGCATAATTTCCTGGCAAGGCCAACCTTCAATCCTCGTGGTTGCCTTCCAAGAGCAAGGATCGATCCAATTCACGTCCCTCAGATCGAGGATATCTACATCAACCTAAATCATGAAGTTGAGCTCAGATGAAAGGATCACTCCCGACTGGCCCTGACAGAGATCATTCAATATGGTGTGGCTATCATCCCAAAGGATTTCCAAGCAACTGATCAAGAAGTTGATCAAATTTATCTAGACACGGATGGGGAAAATTGGCTGTTTACCAAATTGATAGGAACAAGGCCCCTCAGACTATAGAGGAAAGGGTCAAGGGCACTCTGCAACGCACCGAGCATTGGTGCAAGAAAAATGGTATCATCTACCTTGGGGTAGACTTTACCACATCTCCCTTAGGTAATGCACCCACCAGGCCAGGACATTTTCCTAAAGGAAAAGGGAAAGATAAAGTGGGAGAGGCAAGCACTGCTCAAGAGAAATGTCCTGAAATCCCTCCTACTACCGCAGAAGAGAAAGTTGTGGACTTAGTGTCCCCAGGAGAAGAAGAAGCGGTAAGTGCTCCAACGGACACATCCACTCAGGATGTTGTCATTGCTACAACTGGTGAGGTACCAACTCTTCCCTCTCCTCACTCCTCCTTCCCCTCCTCATGTCACTCAAACAACCGCTCCTTTGGTTGTGTCTTCTCCTCTGTCTTCTTCCGTTCCCCCTCCCTCTTCCTCCATCTTCTCTTCCCTTATGGATATGTCCCCTCACATTTCTTCCCTCATCTCACAGATCCCTTCCACCCCCATGGCCTCCTCTCTTGTAGTGACTCCTATTCCCATGAGCGTTGGTGTGTCGGCCCCTTTCTCCATGCCACCACCAAGTGTTTCAACACACTTCCCCATGTCCATTGCAGTTGTTCTTCCTTCCACCCCTGTTTCCTCTTCATCCTCTGGTCCCACTCCCCTAAGTCCAGAATGGATCTCCGAACACCTGAGCCAACACAAGAGGAAAGTCCCTATTGCACCTATGGACTTCTCCGTTATTCTAGCTAAAGGGCATAAGAAGCAAAAGGCTATAACCCGCTTCTCTCAAAGCACTTCAGGTGAAAGGGTTATGGAGATCATGTACCCTGATCCCACAAAGAAGAAAGAAGATCTGTCTCCTATAGATTTTACAGTGACTCAGGTCACAATGGGAACATCATCAGAGAGCTTGCAAGGAGAGGCCTTATCCGCAGTGGATGCCCTTTGCAAGAAGCTTCAAGAAGCAAAGGAAGAGAAGAGAATATTAAAAGAGAAAAACAAGCATCTTCTCCAAGCCCTGTAAAAGATGGGCAATGCCCCTCCTATGACTGCTCCGACCCTCCTGAAGTTTTTAGTCAGGAGAAGATAAATGAGTACACCAAGATCGGTGAGCAAGGTGCAGTAGTGTCTACTTGGAGAGAGCAGATCCTCAAAGATAGTGAGGAAGTGATTACAAAGTTCACAGAGCTCTATCAAAATATAGATCAAGAGAACAAGGAACTCCAGGTAATAGTAGGACCTATCTCCGAAGAGTTAGACCATGCCAGGTTGCAACACGAGACATTCTAGAAGATGCTCAACTTATCAGTCGATGACTTGTTGAAATTCGGTGTCTTTGATCACCCGCGAGAACCTAATAAAGTCCTTGTTGCTTTAGACTATCGGGTTGACCAAATGGAGTATGTCTTAGAAAAGATAGACAAAATCAAGGAGGAAGCCTTGGATGCCATGCATCAAATGGAGCAGATCATCTTAAGAATGTCTCCAGGATTTCTCGGTGCAGCGTACACCTTGAGGAAGGCAGATGATACTATTCAGCTTTTTAAGGGAATCACGTCGCAAGGTTTCACGTCAGAGGCCACTTTTGATGTAGAATCTATCAACAACCTTCTAGCCTGCTGCGACTTCGTTGGGTACCTGATGGAGGTAGGTAACGAATACTTCAAACTCCCTGAAAGACTCAGAGATGAACAAGAAACTTGTGAAGTCATCAAAGATCACACCAAGGGTCCCGCTCAGGATCAACTTTAGGAGATGGTCAGCAAGTTCATGGAGTATCGAGCTCAGTTTCACATCACCTCTCATGAGCAGAAGCAAGACACTCCTTTCAAGCCAAGGGATGACGATGAATAGGCTCCTTCCTTCTGGGATAAATCCCATTTTTGTAAAAATATTTATGAGTATGTTGGCACACGTGATGACATCATCCATGTTGCACCATGGGATGTTGTCATCCACAAAATTGCCCCAAAGTCAACATTTGACTTTCAAATATGTTGTGAATAGTGGTTGGCTCCTTTTTGTCTTCTTTCTCCTTATCCTTTTTTAAATACTTGGATACTTGTTAGTATTCAAGGGTGAGAAAATTTGTATGAAAAATAGAAGTGAGGAGAGAAAGACTTTGAGCTTTCTTGTAACAGAAAAAAATATTAATAAAAAAAATTGAGACTTTGTGCTGAATTCCTGTGTTATGTGTTAGATCTTTCTTAAGTTAGATCTGCATGCTTATTCTGTTGGATTCACCTATACTTTTGTCATTTGTTTATTTGTATTGCTTTGTTTGTTTATGTGAGTAAGTTTGGCTCTGTTTACGACCGGCCCAAAACATAAACCCTCTAACCTTTCTACTTTGGAATTCATTTCTTTTCTCCCTTCAGATCTATCTTTCTTCTATTCCTTCCTTTATTCCTTTCTGTTCTTCGTTAGAACTAACTCTACTGGGATGAGATCCCAAAACCCCCTTGAAGGAAAAATACTGTAAGACTTGCATAGATTCCTGCTGGTAGAATAGCAATAAACCAATTTCGCTTTGCTGTCTCAAATAGGGGCTATGCCCTGCACACTTTTGGCTCGTCTATCCATAGATCTGCCCACCCAACAGATTTTCGGACCAACACATTGTGATATTAGCGAAGGGTTGTTTTTGCTAGGGCACGGCCCTCTACGGACCACATGCGCATAGATGTATTAAAATGGCATGGGGATTAAAAAAAAATTAAGGGTTATATGAGATATGTTCAAATATTTACGAAGTTAAATTCTGACTATATAAGCATTTCATTCCTCTAATAGTATAATTGTAGAACATGCTTTTGGGAGGACCTCGAAGGAAGGCTCTTTTGGTGGCTGTGTGAAGAGCCTCAAGAGCTATGTGAATCAGCAAAGGAAGATTCTTTTGGTGGCTCTTGCTTTTGGGAGGACATTGGAAGCAAAGGCAGGCTCTTTTGGTGGCTGTATGAAGATCCTCAAAAGCCATATGAATCAGCAAAGACAGGCTCTTTTGGTGGTTGTATGAAGAGTCTTTAGATCTATATCTGAATCAAACCTGCTAGTACCCTGTCGAACAACTCCGCCACTGCATTATGTGTATTCAAGTGTATGTAATTGCCGTTCCTCAACTATGTACATAAATTTCTGCCAAAATGTGGGACATTACATACACCGTATTGTCAAAAAATAGACATCACAATGTATGTAAAGAAACTGGGGCACTTCATCATCAAGATTAACGGAAGAAGATCAGAAATGATGAAAATAAAAGAAACTCGTTTTATTGTCTCATAGGCTATTTTTAGCCTCGTGGACGTTAAAAAGTTTTCATTTCATTTCATGTAATGTCTATATTTGAGGGAAACAATTAGATTTGACGACATTGACCAGCGTCGACAGCTGATGCAGTAATTAGGCTATTTTCCAACTTGTGTGTTTGATAAGAGCGGTTGCTTAAGAGTATCTACTGTGCACACCCTTTTAATATGAGATCATCATTCCAATAGTGCATTAACCATGGGAGTTGGGAACATACTCAAAGTTGTTCCGATGTATCTCATTTGGATTACCTTCACTAGTTGTAGTGCCCAAGCATAATTTTTTAATTAAAAAAGAGAACACAGAAATCTGGGTTGCCATTTAAGGACTGTGATATATGAATGCGTTTTCAACTATGCAATCTGGCATTTCCTCCCAACTTTAATCGGATCATTTGTAACCCCCATAAAGATATCACATCCTTAAAAAACTGAAAATTGTTTGCATTCTTATCAATCATTATCTGTCAACTCGAACAAACTGGAGGTCTTGGCATTTCCTCTCAACTTTAATCGGATCAGTCGTAATCCCTGTAAAGATATCATATCCTTAAAATGTTGAAAACAGGTTGCATCCTTATCAATCATTTTCTGTCCACTCGAACAAACTGAAGGTCTGCACACATGACAAAGTAAAGGGTGCTGCTTGAGAGATGACCGGTTTCCAATGTGCCTTTGTTCAGGCATCACAGAAGGCTTCTCTACAGCCTAGGCTCATCAATATCCCTGACAAATTTCTGTATGGTCAATAACAATGATTAATTGCAGGATGCTCCAACCATCACAAAAACTCTGTATTACAACCCACACATTTGAGTCATATAAAACCTATGATACACCGTGATGTACATGGAGTTTGTCAATATGCATTTGCACGAACAGCTTAGACAAGCTCTCAGAATTTATGATTTTCAACCACAGTCGTGTACCTGGTGGACTCATTATTTGCAGAAGTATGAGTGCCATTAACACTTATCATAGACAAGAGATTCTGAGCATAGTGGATAGGGAACCCTAGGCTTGTGCTGGAAAACCTAAAGCAATAGTCGTCTGTAAAACCTACATATGGCATGTATCTCCAATATTGTACTAACAGTGTGGAAGGTTTTTCAGGCTAAAGGTGTGTAGTTTTCCATATGGAATGCATGGACCTTGTTGTTTACTTCAATAAAGCTACATCCTGGTGTCCTTGTCAACCCCGTCTTTTTCATCATTAATCTCATCTTTGCTACATCATCCCACCTGCCTGCAGCGGCGTATATGTTCGACAACAAGATATAATATCCAACATTTGCAAGACTTAGGCTAAACAAATGTTTTGCTACCCATTCTCCTAATGTCACGTTACAATGAATACGGAAGGCACCAAGCAATGCCCCCCATATACCAGTATCAGGCTCTATTGGCATCTTCAGGATAAAATCTTCTGCCTCATCCAGATTTCCAGCACGGCCTAGCAGATCAACCATACAAGCATAATGTTTAGCTCTTGGTGTGATGTAATAATCTCGGCTCATGCAATTGAAGTAATGCCAACCTTCATTCACAAGGCCTGCATGACTGCAAGTTGATAAAACCAAAACAAAGGTGACGTGGTTAGGTTGAGTGGACGTTTGCTGCATTTGGGTAAATACATCAAGGGCGTCAATCCCATGCCCATGGATTCCATAAACTGCAATTATAGCACTCCATGAGACAACATCTCTAGAAGGCATTTTATCGAATAAGTAGCGTGCAATCTCTATGCTCCCACATTTTCCATACATGTCTATGAGGCCAGTTTCCACAAAAGCATCTAACCCCAGTCCACTTGTAATTATGTAATTGTGCAAACACTTTGCTTGTTGCAGGGCACCTATTTGGGCACATGCTTGGAGAACACTCACAATGGTAACTGAGTTTGGTTTCATGTTGGCCAGCTGCATTTGACTAAAAAATGCCAATGCCTCAGAAGCAAGTTTATTCTGGGCATAACCTGCAATCATCACACTCCATGAGACAACATCATTTCTAGAATTTATGCAAAACATTTTGTGAGCACTATCCATATTTCCACATTTAACATACATGTCCATAAGTCCAGCTACCATAGAAACATTGGACTCCAATCCGCTTCTAATTATGTAACCGTGCATCCCCTCTCCTAGCTGCCAAACTCCCAAGTGCATGCATGCAAGGAGCACACTCACCATGGTAACAAATTTGGGTTTTATGTGTGTAAGTAGCATTTGATTAAAGAGATTTAAGGCGTTACTGGAAGCTCCATTCTTGGCACACCCAGCAACCATACTGCTCCATGAGATCACATCTCTTTTACACATTTTGTCAAACACCTTCCATGCAAACTCTATCTCGCCACAGTTTGCATACATATCCAGTAAGGAATTCATCATAGAAACATCCGACTCGAACCCACTCTTAAATATAAAACTATGAAGAGAACTGCCTTGTTCCAGAGCTCCTAATTGAGCGCATCCTGACAACATGCTTATCACAGCAACAGGATCGGGCTTCAACTGCTCCAATTGCATTTGATGAAAGAGAATCAGAGCCTCATTAAGACACCGATTATTGCACATGTCCAACGATAATGGTAGTCCACAAGACAACATCTCTTTCAGACATTATGTCAAACACTTTTCGCGCATACTCTAATCGCCCACATTTGGTGTACATGTCTACAAGCGAAGCTACAACATAAACATTCGACTGTAACCCAACTCTGAGTATGCGAGAATGTATCTGTTTACCCTCTTGCAGAGCCGAGAGGCCAGCACATGCCTTGATTGCAAAGGGAAAGGTGAAATTATTTGACTGCATTCCGGCAAGTTGCATTTGGTGAAAGAGGGAAAAAGCCTCCTCAAAATATCCATTCATGGCATACCCTCTGATTATTGTGGTCCACGAGAAGGCATTTCGCTCATACATTGTGTCAAACGTTTGGCGTGCATCCTCTACGTTACCAAAAGCGGCATATTTGTCAACAAGTTTAGCACCTAAAAACTTATTCATGTTAATCCTAGCCACGAGGATGCGGCCATGGATTTGGCTTAAAGTTTGAACATTTGTGCAGGACTGCAACATTAAAGCATGGGAAGTGGTATTCGCCATAGCATCTAGTATGGTACAGTTGCAGTGCACGTAAGTATGGCATGACCGTGAACTCCATCGTTGTTTGAACATAGATTTTAGTTGGCGGTAAGAATGGATTTGTTCTGCGTATGAGGTTTTTGTTTCTTTTGATTTTCTTTGCATCTTTGGCAACGACTATTTGACTCCTTGCCCTGGTTCTTCTTGGGGTTTGCTTTGGTGTAGTTAATAATAGAAACTTCATTGCCAAAGTGTTAGCTCTGCGATTACACACTCTTCTGCCTGTTATCATTCAGCCAGAGCAAACGGGCTTCATACAAGGATGTTTCATCCTAGACAACATCATCGCAGTTTGGGAAGGCATGAAATGGGCTAGTAGGTCTAATTAGGTTGTCATGTTTATCAAAATTGATTTTGAGAAGGCTTATGATCAGATTTAATGACCATTCGTTCTAGCCATGCTCCAAGCCCTTGGCTTTGGTCCCACTTTCATTTAATTTGTCAATATGCTTTTTGTTGATGCCTCTGCTCAAATCTCTATCAATGGTCTCAACTCGGAGCCTTTTTGGCTTTTTCGCTCTACTTGGCAAGGTTGTCCTCTTGCCCCTGAACTTTATGTGCCTGCGGCCGAAGGTTTTGATTATCTCTTAGCTCATGCCAAAACGCAGGGTCTTGTTCGCAGAATCTCGCTGCCTGTCGAGCCCAATGCTCAACTTCTAAATGGGCATTTTGTGGATGATTCCTTTCTTACGCTCATTGAAGATGAAATCAACATTCGTAATGTTATGCAATGTTTGGATATTTTCTGCCTAGCTTTTGGCTCCTCCATTCAATGACGAAAAACCCAGTATTATCGGCAATCTTTCCTTCCCGTGCCTGACTAGCTTGCCACTTTCGATTGGAAAATCCTGACACATAGGGAGATTTTTAAGTTCTTGGATATTCCTTTTGCTTTTCAAGCCTCCCTGGTTGAGCTGTGGCAGTATGTCATTCAACGGGTGGCTAAAAAGTTGGAATATCATTGTTGAGTTTCACATACAACATACTTGTGAGAGGAGTCTGTAAGACCCCGAACATTCCAAGATAAACAATTCATGGGAAATGTTGGTCCAGAGCCATATCCTCATCCTCCAAGCCATCAAGGGCATCATATTGATTGTGCAAGAAACAAGCAACATTGTGTTGCAAAAAATCTTGCAGATTAACTTTTTTCCAGTTGGCATACTGATGAGGGTCATCAATCCTTGCCATTAATAATGTCAATCCGGGTTGGTGTCCTGAGGTTGTATGCATTAAGAGAAGAAGATCTTGGGAAAGCAGCTCCCTTAAACACGATCCAAACTTGCATAAATTGAAAGCACACATGCGGAAATTTAAATGCACACTTGCAGAAATGTAAACACACTTGCATAAAAGAAATCACACTTGCAGGAATAAAACACACTTGTATAAATTGAAATTGTTGAATTGGAAATGAGCAAAATTAAATGAAACACCTGCATGTTTACAATAGACTGAATGTTACAATACAAAGAGAAGAACAACACAACAAAATGATAATTATAGAAAAGAAATAAACACAAATTATTACAAAATAAAATCACAAATATACAGATCCATCTTCCTTAGAATGAGTGGCCAGCTCATTCCTTGGAAGAGGATTTAAACCATGCCTCGATATCTTAACTCAAAACTACAGAATATTAGAGAGAAAATAACATATTCATTTCTTGGTGGTAAAAATATTACATACCTGAGTGTGGAAGGTTGCATTTATAATTTATGCGTCCAACCAACTCTTTATTTTGGGAGATACAATATGATTTTATCTTTATTCTAATCATAACAACTAAGATCTCCATCTCCACAAAATATGGTGAGAGATATATTATTGGAGTCAAAGTCTTATCTCACTTATTTTAGGAAGATTTGCTCCCAAATCTTCTCCTTGCTTTTCGGTAACAAGCATCACAATGATTTTATTCCTCTACATTATTAGAAAGAAAATTCCTCAAAATATGATTTTGACTAAATACCTTTCTCGGATTTTCCATTTGACTTTGTTGTTTTTGACTGTGGAACTTTTGACGCTTGTCTGATAAACTTTTTCCTCAGACTGTAGTTCACTAAAAGTTATATTTATATTCATTGGTAAAACCTGTTGCAAATCTAAATGAGGTTTTTGTTAAATACATTGCTATAAACAAAAACCTCTCTCATATTTTCCATTTGAATTTTTCTATTTTTATTTATGAAACTTTTAGCGCTCGTCTGATACACTTTTCCTCGGACTATAGCTCACTAAAATTTAGATATCTCTTCGTTGGTAATACTTGTAGCAAATCTGAATGGGGGTTTTTTTAAACACATTGCTATGAACAAAAACCTCTCTCATATTTTTCATTTGACTTTTCTATTTCTGTTTATGGAACTTTTAGTGTTCGTTTGATACATTTTTCCTCGTACTATAGCTCGCTAAAAGTTAGATCTCTCTTCATTGGTAAAACTTGTAGCAAATATGAATGGGGTTTTTGTTAAACACATTGTTATGAACAAAAACCTCTCTCGTATTTTCCATTTGACTTTTTAGTTTTTGTTTATGGAACTTTTAGTGCTCGTTTGAAACACTTTTCCCTCGGACTGCAACTCACTAAAAGTTAGATTTCTCTTCATCGGTCAAACCTATAGAAAATATGAATGAGGTTTATGTTAGACACATTGCTATGAACAAAAACATCTCTTAGATTTTCCATTTGACTTTCTGATTATTCACAGTCCCCATTTGATGCAAGTTCTATAACTAAATCTGCGAGTTTCGAAACTAAACACGCGAGTTCCGAAACTAACTTTGCGAGTTCCGGAACTAAACCTGCAAGTTCTGAAACTAATTCTGCGAGTTCAGGAACTAACTCTGCGAGTTCTGGAACTAACTCTGCGAGTAGTTATAACTTTTGCATACGATATCGGATTGAGATGATTTTTTTTTTGAACTTGGATAATTTTTTGAGAGGAATCTGAATATGAAATCAATTTTGAGTTTATATATACCATATATGATCAATTCCACTTTTCCCAATACTAACATTATCTTTCTTTTATGGCTTGCATACACAAGACTTTGCATCTTTTTCCAAATAATCAATAGGATTAGTCAACAAAATAGATAAAAAAAATATTTATAAAGAATGAACAAGATATATATCATATATTCTATCTTAAGCAAACTATAAGTTCCTAGATTACATTTAAATCCACTTTCAAAGGTAACTTAGAAGGACAAAATAATGGTAATTTATGGCCAATTTATGGCGCCATCACATACTCAATGTTGTATTTTGCTTCGGTGGAATCCAAGCTATGTGTTGGGCTATGGTCCCGAGAGATGCGAGAAGCACTTACGGGTCTTTTGGACAGCCCTCGTGATTTTCTTGGTAGTAGCAGGGGTATAGAGTGCATGATGGGAATGCGAGAAACATAATTTGTTTGGTCCATGAGAGCCGACGCCGCAAGGGGTGTGCTGAAGTACTTTGGCAACAAAGTAACTGAGATGGCTGCAGTAGTTGGTTCTTTAGCAAAAATTGTTGGCTTCTTAATGGGGATACTGAGGGAATGTTCCTCAACAATTGGTTCCCAATGACCATGAGAACTAGAGGCTTTGGATTGCTAGGCTTTGTTCTTGTTTCACTGGCCTCCGACAACTTACCAACCTTCCTCCTATTGGGGTTTGACTAGCTCGGGAGTAACTTTGGCCATACGGTAGTTGCGAGGTACATAAAGCAGACAATCCTTGATCTTGTGATTAGACCCCTAGTAACGGAAGCACGTGTTAGGAAAATTGATATACATGACCCTCTGGGAATAGCACTTATCGCCCATTTAGATAGCCACTGATTCTTTGAGATCATGTGAGAGATCAATCTCAACACATACTCGCTTTTGTGGATGAGCATGGTAAAACTTCTCGGCTTCCAAGCAAACTACCCGCCCAAGCAAGGCAAAAAATTGTGGTAAAAAAGGCACGCATGACAGAGGTAGACTAGGAAATTCAACCCAAACAAGAACTTTAAGGGTGGTATATTCAAATACCACAAAGTCCTTATGCCAGGGTGTTAGCACAAGCAGTGAGTTACGAACATACCAAGTGGTTTGCTGAGCCAAAATATTGGGCACATTGGCAGGGTCAAAGAAACAAAAAAGAAAGAAACCCTTGGTCATGTTTTGAACGCTCACCAGACGGACTCCATGAGGAGTCCAAACTATGCTAACCCAGGATTTGAGCATGCTTTTAGAGGGGATTCGACCCACAAAATACCCAATGAGGCAAAACCACTCTAACCATTGACAAGCAACATTAAATTCAGGAATGGGTAGAACCACATCAGAAGGAGAAATATTACCTCGTGGAAGGCTTTCGAGACGAATTTATTGGGTCATTTCGCCGGCGGTGCCATCGCTCGCTCCACTATCTCTTACCACGGTTGAAACAACCGGGTTTGAAGATGGCGAGGACATTATATAGGGGATGCCCAAAGGGTGAGAAACCCTAGGAGAAACTATAGCAATAAATTCCCGCAGAGCCCGAAAAGGCTGCGGTATGACGGTTACAAATGAAAAACCCTAGAAAATCTGACTCCATTTTTGCACCAGAGTTGTAGAGAAAAAACACTCAATCTCTATTTTTATTTATTATGCATTTAATTACTCTTTAAGTATAGATTTTTTACAATGGGATTGTTTTTTCTTTGGTATTTTTCAAGATAATGTATATTTAAGAGTTAAGGTGTGAATATGTTTTTGATTATAAGCTCTCCAGAAATAATTAACTAGCAATCCCATGTACACAATGCAATGTGAACACCGAACGTTATATTTTATTTGAATTAGAGGGATAGTTATTACTTTTGTAGTTGATGTTGATAAGGGGTGTGATTGATTTTGTAAATTTAGGAATATAGATGAAGCATTACATTTAAAGGTTTTATCTCTACATTTCAAATTTGTTACAAATTCATACATATACATTTGCAAATCTTATATCATGAGTGGTAGCGTTTTGCGGACTATTTTATTTGAACTAAACATGAATACATGAAGACTTATGTACATTTGCAGATTTTATATCATAAGTGGTAGCCTTTTGTGGCCAGTTTTTCTGGCACTATACATGAATACATTTGATACCACTTTGGATAGTTAATTACTTTTATAGTTAATCAAGAATCCATATAAGAATACAACATGTAGGATCCCAATGGATAAAAGTAGTCATTGTCATCAGGGTGGCAGGAAGTAGAACCATAAAGGAAATGTGCCCATCCAAAAAAATACTTGACTGAGAAGGATATAGTACAGGCTAGAGAGGTTATTACCACCACACTTAGATTCATGTATACATGCAGGAAACTAAAAAAACTACATATATTAAGACATATTTATGCAAAGTGTTTGTGTTTAAAACACTTCTTGTTATCCAGAAAGGACAAGTCTAAGCCTTAAATGATTTGAAAAGTAAAAGCTTTTTCTTGTTTATGAGAAAGGTGATCATTGCCCACATAAAAAGAGGCACCACCCTTTCGTGGGTGTCTGGGAACAACTGCCTGAACAGAGTCCCTCCACCATGAAAAACTAGTGGGTTTAAGGCCTAATCACACGGAGGCATTTCAAACAAGTACGACCCATTGGTGGAAGCCTACAAGGCTAGGCAATGAACCAAAAAAGGCTTACAGATGACAAATAATTTTCTGCAGATACCAGGGAAAAAATGGGTCCTTGAAGTAAGAATTATTGACCCATGCATGCATGCACTAAATATATGTGAAAATTGATCAACTGGGAACATGACAAGTAATGAAAAATAAGTACAAACCTGGAGGCCTGCATGAGATGAGTGAGAGATGAGCTTCTTCTCATCAACATTGTCATTATTACTATTAGTTTTTTACTATTATTAGTGACATAAGCAGAGGTAAAAGCATGGGTGGAGGATTTTCCTGTGATAAGGCCTTTGGCACCTTTGCCTGCAACCATTGTGACTCTTTCTCTAAGATATGTAGATCGTTGGAAGCTCTTCCTGATCCTGCAACATAGTAACAAACTAACAACCCACTTGTTAGGCTTGCAACAAATTGGCCAAACGGGTATAAGATTTTGATGAAGAAAAGCATGAAAATTGGCTAAATATAGTTTGTATTGGTGTAAAGCAATGCATGAGTGTAATTACAAGTCAACCTCTTTGATAAAGTTTCAATCTGTGTCTAGAATTAGTTTTCTAAAAACAAACACAAAAATAAATTGAAGTTCTAACCTCTATCTCTATCCATTATTCGTAACTTTATCTTCTTAAAGCAAGCAGATCCTAAACTTAACAGATTATCTACTTCATTATGTTTTCTGTACCACTGGCATTAATAGAACTCAAACTAGGAAAATCAAGGAGCGAGGGTCAATTCCACTAGATTTCTTAGGGATATTGTTGTTTTCCTTAATAATTTTGAGAAGACAATATAAGCAATTGGGTTATTTTCAGAGCATAATAAATAAATTAGGCATCCAAATCATCAGAACACATGTCAACCTCTACAATTTTGAGCTAAGAACCTTTTGCTAGAGAATTCCATCTTTTATATATATATAGGTAAGACCACCTCAAATAATAAAAACTCCGACAAACACTCGGAAAAAAATAGAAGGCATTTAGCATATGATCCAAGGAATATCATCCTTAGATCAGTCAAATAAACCTGAACCATCTAGATGAAAGACACTCGAGACAACCGAGAAGGACACAAGCTTTGAAACTTTATTTTCAAAATTCAATTCCCACAAGGATTTCATGTATGAATGTAAATCTTTGTGCTAAATAAACAATACTCATGAAGTCCAGACATCTCATGACGCAAAACAAGAAATGCCTAACTAATCCAAGTATGGCATCAAGCAAATCAAACACTACCCAATAAGTAAAGGTAATGCACAGGACACAAGTAATCCTTTTTTCTTATTCCAACCCAAACTACCGAGCCACAACTTTAATCTATGATAAAAACAAACTTAATAGGAAAAAAATGCCTTTAAAACAATCTATACAACAAGTATTATGATTGATACAAACCCTTAACCCGTTTTAATCAATCTTAGTTCTAGAGAAAAGGAATTTCTATTCCCACAACATAGCCTAGACATGTAGAGTAAACCCAAATCAAGTACAAATCAACGTATCCTCCATACCCATAAAACAAATCTAAGAGAATTTGAAACATTCAATTAATGAAAAAACCCTAAAATGTTTACTCCATATACTTAAACTCACATGTGCAGTAGGAGGAATCTAATGGAAGCGATGGGTATAATTCAACGCTTTCTCCCCCTCATTCCAAAGCACATTCAGCAGAATAATACTCTGCAGCTTAAGCCCTGGAGACAACAACTAACCAAATAATTCTAAAACATTAATATTGAATCAACCGATCTCTTGTCTGGTGTCTTTCTTTATCCTTCAATTTTTTTTAATCTTTGCACCAATCTCAAGCCAGATTGCAGGTTTTATATAGCCGATTTCCAACCCAAAAAAAAAATTGAATCCTCAACCATCAAAAACATGTGATAATGATTGCCAAGAGTGACCGTCCAAAACACACAACTCTCATTGAAAAATAGCTAAAATGTCTCCGTGCCTGTCAAAATTAACCTAATGTCATGAACAACTGAAAAGGCCTTTCCCATAGGGGGAACACCTTCGACGTAATAAGTGTCACTTCTATAATAAATTGACAGTTATTGTCATGTTGTAGTTATGAAACATTTAAATACATAAATAATCACAATTAACATTGTATGGTTTTATCCTTTAGTTGTTTCCTTAACCAAACGTATCTTTAACAAGTAGTGAAATATTGTATAGATTTTTAATATTTGAAAATTTTGTTTTTTAATCTTTGTAGCAATTTTAATCCAGTAGTATTTGGAAAATAGGAAAAGAACATTATGATTTTTTTGCTTAATCGTGAGACAATGTAATTCCTCATATCCAAAGTTAGATTTTGTATGATTTCATTATTTGTAGCATTAGATAGTCTTATTGGCATCTTATAATGAATTAAATAAAAATATATCTTTAGTTTAATAGACCCCTTATTTTTCTCCTAGCTAAATAAAGGGCAAGTCAAGGAGTTGCAAACGATTTTTGGATTGAGTTGGGTGGTTATATTGTCAAGTTACATTGAATCTCCTCTTTAGCGAATTGCATTCCCAGAGAGCTGGACATTTGGCACTACCGATTTGGGCTAGTTGGGTTCCTTAAAGGTCTAACGAGTTAGATTGAAACACCCACACCAAGTTGCATTGAGCCCATCCGCATTGAGTTGGGAAAACTTATAACCAAGTTAGCAAACCATGTTACAAAGAGTTGAGAGTGAGTCTAGCTCTACCCTGATCGGCGAGCTTTGTGTACCAAACCGAGCTCCTTTAATACATAGCAGACTCCAATACTAAGCACCAAGACGTGTTCGCCAAGTTTGAATAGAGCCCAATTTGGGCATGTTGAAGCCCAAGCTAAGCAGATTGGGCTAGATCCAAAGGGCAAGTCATCGAGTGAGTTGATTAGCTGAGCTGCATTGCTATCCAAACATTGAGTCAGGCTCTTCTCCATACAGAGATCCTATGAAACAACAAAACAACAAAATATACGGCAATGAAAGAAAAACTAACAAAGCAAAGCTAATATAAAGAAAAATTAAAGGCAGGTCAAGGAAAACTTTAGTGCCAGTTTGAACATCGAATTAGGTCGACGAGCCAGATTAGTTTTTATTTTTTAACTGTGGTGCAAAATTTAGTAGGTTGCCAAACTAGTCCTCCTCCAAGCCCACCTAGTCATAACTAAAAGCCCCAACTAAATTTATTGAGGAAACCCCTAATTTAGGGTAAAAATTCTCCCAGTTGCTCCAAAAAACTAATATTAGACAACTTTTGTAAAAGGGAACTGCCTAAAATGGCATTTTTTTGTTGTTTTTTGTAGATTTGGGCAATTTGAGCCATATAGAGTTTTGAAGGCCAACCAAGGCTCTGAAAACAAAAAACTTTCCTGTCATTCAATTTTATCGTATAAGAGGTTGTATTCATTTTTTCAATGTATTGTAATCATTTGTATTGTGTTAACATGTCATTTAATTGGGAAATTCTAACAAGCCTCTATGGCCAACAATGATCTAAAGTTCTTTTTATCTGACTCACAATTGCTCCATGGTGACAATTATACCACATGGAAGACCAAATTTTACACTCAATTCGAGTTTGAAGCAATATGACCTGTTGTAAATGGTTATGCAACTAGATCACCATATGATGGAACACAACAACACCAATTTGATAAGGTCAATCAAAAGGCCAAACTAATCATCGCATTCACAGTGTTTGATAACGTGCAACCACACATTCGAGATGCTATAATGACTAAAGAAGCATGGGATAAGATAAACACAGTGTACGAGGCCAAGACCAAGAACATGATACTATATTTGCAAAGTCTATTACATACACTAAAATTCAAGCCTAATGAGAAAGTTAAGGCTTTCTTACGTAGAGTTGCAACACCGAGGGCTTCACTTCTAGCCCTGGGAGAGGAAATACCAGATGATGTTCTTGTTCCCATTGTTTTGAGATCACTTCCTCCCTCATACAAAATTTTTATGACAACTATCAACTTGTTAGATCAGACCATCAACTTTGAGAAGTTGGTAAACTTATTGCAGAAAGAAGAGTCACTATACAACAAATATGAAGAAGAAGAGCATACACTTTCTTTTCATCAGTAAGGAAAGAACAAATCTCATTCTTCCCATAAGTCCCAAAAACAAAATTTAACAAGGGGACAAGTAGATGAAAAAATGTCCTATTTGTAGCAGAAGACACGTTTTGAAATATTGTTGGTACAACACATATAAGAAAAGGTCATCTACCAATTCCAGACATAACAATCAACAATCACAATAGGGACAATCTAGCTATAAGAAATGGTAGAAGAAGGGGGACTAGAGGAAGAAAACCCATCAACAAGGCAATTTTGTTAAGAAAGACGACCACTCTGAGGATGGGGACTTCTTATACACTGCTCATTCTAGTGAAACAAACATGTCTTATAGTGTTATCTGGTACATTGATTTGGGAGCCACTCAACACATGGCCGGATGTAGAGACTGGTTGTCCACAATGCGAGACATACCCTCCAAAAATCATATTTCATTGGGTGATGACTCTTCCCACACTACCAAGGTATTGGAAACATATTTTTACCTTTTGGTTCAAGTAGGCTATCAAATGTATTGTATGTCCATAGTTTGACGAAGAACTTGTTATCAATCAATTAACTTCTAGATCACAATCTAAAGATTGATTTTAATTGGAAATATGGTAAGAAAGTTTGTTTGATTCAAGATGAATCCAGAAGCTCAAAAATTGTTGCAAGAGCTTCAAATACGGGACAAATGTTCCAACTTGATTTTGTCCACAAAGATGATCAGACACTTCTGGCTAAAAACACCTCCTTTGCATAATTGTGGCATTATAGTCTTAGTCACATCAGTTTTAGATATATCTACACACTTCACTGGTACAACATGGTGAGTGTAGACACAATCTTGGGACAGATGTTCCAAATTGATTGTCCACAAATATGATCAAGCACTTGGGTACATTTCTAGGTCCTAAAACATACTAGTGTATACATGATTCCTAAGCAAGAAAACTAGTGGTTGACAACTATCTTTGGCATGTTTTATGTGTCTCTTGCTTTCTTTTTGGTCTTACACACCCTAAAACCCAGTTGAAACTTAACTTATTTATCTTTTATGGCTTCATTCACTAGCACCCAATTAGGACAATAGCACTAGGCACTCCTATCCCTCTTGGGCACCCTTGACCCTTTCTTACCTTTACTTGCTCTTTTTGGGTCTCTTTTATATTTTGGGCATATTTTTCACTTATGGGCCGGCCTTCCAGTTGTTAATTACAAAATTCAAACAAGGGGATCATATATGTACTTAGTTACCTCTTCAAAATAAAGGACCAAACACTAACATTACTTACTATCACCTAAGCTTACATCTAAAAGGCACAAGAACATCAAAGACATCCATCTAGCACACTCACTCAAGGGACAAAGGTTACATCACTTATGCATTCACAACACAGGAGGGGAAGTTTGTTCTATTCCATCCCACATATTTACATCATTTGGCATTCTAAATCTAGCTCGCTATCATAGTACAACTTACTCAAGGACATCCTAAGGCATCATTACACACACTTTCACACATAATTACATATGGTATGAAATGTAGTGCAACAATTGGCAATAAGTTCACTCTTTAGGTGATCACTAGGGTCAGTTCAACTCCCCATCTTGCATTTTCATTTTTAGTTTTGAAGTGATTTATGGGTATGTGCAGGTGAACTTATTTCTTACAAGTTACAAGTACCTTTGGTGATCAAGGAGTGAATATCAAGTGACATATTGGAATCAACAATGAAACCCTTGCGACACATAAGACATCAGATCCTGAGCATTTGTATGGTCACCAATGCCTAGATCCAATCGTCAATTCCCAGGTGCTTCTTCCCTTTTGCGGTTGCCCCTGTTCTATGCCATTTTCGAGTTCCAAAATTTACAGTGAGCATCAATGACGTTGTTTACAGTCTATTTCAGTACTCCACCTCCACATATCACTTCCAAATTTCTTGAATATTAGCTAAGTCTTCCTATCTCCCTCTATTGCTTAGGGTTTTACATTCTACATGCTTTTTTTTTTGTATATTAGCACTTGTACATCATTTATTACAATAGTTACTCCGTAATTAGATCTAATCTTATTTATATTAAATCATTTGTTGAACCCACTTGATCAAACCCTACCTTCTGATAATGCATCTAAATATATCCCCTTCTTCTGAATTCATGGATCAATCTTCTTATCCCTCTTATGCTCCAACCAAGGTTTTTGGTATGGCTGGCCACTGCTGCTAATTTTATGTAGGTCCATACTCAACATTCTCCCCGCTTCATTAATCCAATGTCTGATTCAACCATCAATATAGTCACCATTCGTTACACTTGGCCTCCTATAACTCCAAATGTTTCTATCCCACCACCTATTACTTCTATAGTTCCTGCATGTAGACACCTGTTACAAACAATTTAATACACTTAAATTGTGCTAATTGCACCACTTCCCGCAAATTGATGACACACTGTCAATAATGCCCCATTTCTCTTCTATTGTCGTTAATTAACTACATTACGCTAGGTAATTGACTCTTTTGTCACTCAAAATCCTAATTAACGACCTTTCGTTGATTAACACCTCTTTTTGTCTAAAATAATTAATCATTCTTAATTAATTACGATCGCTAGTCTGAATCAACAAATCTTCATCTATTTAATCAAATTCCTCTATTGCATCATTCAAAATCATTTTAATTCTCTTCTAACTAACCTAATAGGCCCATCCACCTATTAATTGATCACCTTTGATTTAATTATATGCACCCCTAATTCCCATGGGTCACTAAAGGACAAACTAAACTCTCTTAAGGTTGACTCAACCCTCCCTAAACCACACTTATCCAGAACTAACTCAACCTTGTTATTATCCCACATGTAAAGGGATGCAAAGCTTCTTTTATCCATTGAGCTATATAAGGAGTCATCCTCTTACCATCCTACTTACACCAAAATGAGCATATAGCCTATACTATAGCCATTTTATCATCTTAGAGCAGTTTCCATTAGAGTGGAGCTAAGCATCATCCATTTGCATTCAATCATCCAAGCTATTATGTGAAGAACAATGAAGTTAATCAAGAAAGGCCTTATTGCCTTGACTTGATGAACCTCCATCCTCAATCCTCTTGGATCAACCCTCTGATAGCTAAAGAATCTACTTAGGTCCATTTCATTGATTTAGCTTTCTAAAGAGTAGAGCAATAAATGTTAGCATGTTAGTTTAAGGTTTATTTTCAAGGTTCTAATGTATAATGTTGATGTTTATTACTTGTTTAACTCTTAGCATGATGGTGCATAGATTTTAGTTTAGCATTGTATTAAGGCTATTAGGTGTTAGTATTGATTTTACCTGCGTAGCTAACTAATTCTTGCACACATTTGACACGCCTGATGGGAGGGATCCTTAGTCCCTTATCATTATGGTTCAAACTTTGTGGTTATTTCAGTTTTTTGTTAACCCTTGATATGCACATGTGTGAAATAATATTGAATTTCTTCTGATTTTGCTAATTTTGCATGTGTTGAGTCTTTCTTAGGGGTTTAATTTTGATGGGTCATGGTCAATTTTGAGCTAACATGTTAAAAATTTGAGATTTATGAACTTTCTTGCATCATTTTCCCATGTTTTTGATGTCATCTCCAGGTACACGTGTATCTATTGGTTTGTGAGTGTACCTGTCTAGGCATGTACTTGCCGAGATACCCACGTATTTGTTTCTCTGGGAGCGTTCTATCCTGTTCACTGCTTATTTTCACATAGGAGCGTACCTGCCGAGATACCCACGTATCCATCCCTCTATGAGCGTACCTATCTGGAGGTACTCTATTTTTTATCCTGGGAGTGAACCTGTCAAGATCCTCGCATTTCCATCTCTATGTGCGCGTACCTGTCTGGTTCATTGTTTGTTTCCATATAGGAGCGTACATGTCCTTATCCACACACACACATTGAAAAGTGGGAATATCCACCAGAAGAGGCGCATAGGTGTCATAGTAATAATTTGTGGTCTACTTAGAAGTTTCTAAAAGTTTGTACTGATTCCTTGCAGGTGTTATTTTGAAACTAACTTGGGTTTTGCAGGGTTTATTTGTGTTTTTACTAACTTGATTTGAATTGTTTAAAGGGTTAAATGAACATTGCATGCTTAATCATGAGATTAAATTGGTGTATGCTCTTCCCTTGCACCTTCTAGGTGATATTGGGAATCATAAACAATTTCTATATCTCTTTTGTGTTGAAAAAATGCTTGTTAAAAGAATGAATGCCAAATTTGGTTAAAATGAACAAGTTTCACGTTTGAATCAAGTATTTTCCATTTGTTACTTTCTTAGTTGGATTTTATGTCATGTATGCTCTTCTCTTGTGTCCTAGGACAATCTTGAGAATCACAAATGGCATTTTATCCTCTTTTATTTGTGGAAAAATACTAAATTCGTCATACATGACTTAAATACTTTTCAAAGAAAGGTGGATCGAGACAAAATAAAACTACTAATATAGTTTTCGTATAGGTTGCCAAAAGGTGTAAAAGCAAACCACATTAAGATAAACCAGATAAAAAACACACCACAAACATCACATTGTATTTACAGGTTTCTGAAAAGGGTACGTCCCTATCCACTCAACTAGAACATAACCCCTTTGGCATAACACCTTAAGCTATAATAATGGGGGAGGTTCTAGGAACCCTAAAGTAGTCCATGCAAGAGGGAACCTTGTGGACAAAATGGGAAGTGCTCCGTACAACCTACTTGACTAGTGATACACGTGAGAATTAGTGTCAAAGTTATTCGTATCATGACCCTAGTGAGAGTACATGATGGATGCATTTATTGCCCACTGTGCTTAAAGGGGGTAAAGTAAAGCTGAGATAATCCTTGGGAAACCTTGGCAAACCAAGCTCGTATTAGATAACTTGTGACACCTAGTTGAGTGAACCACCTAGGAAGTTATCTTTGACCAAGAGCCAACTTTGACCATATCAAAACCAATTTGAGTTGAGAGCCATCACAAAGGGAGATTTTTTTTGGAGTTGTAACCTTGTTAATCGAACAAGGGGAGAGTCCATTAAATTTCAAACGATGTGTCATTCATCACGAGGATTGTAAAGCATTACTTTTTCTTAGTTTTCTCTCACCCTAGGGCGAGGCAAAACTCTATCGAAGTAAGGCTAAACTCTCTTCAACACCAATTAATCTACTTCCTTCACTTTCTTTTGACACTTTGTTGATCAGAAGAAGAGTGACTACCCTTGTGTTGCTAATTTATTGTTTTCTCTACTTTTTTGTCTGTTTATGCTCATCCATGTTTGTAGCTGAGTTTTTAAACGTCTGAAGTGCATGGAGACATTTTTATATCATTAGTAGCCTTTTTTATCTTGGTACCCAAGTCAAGATAGTCAATCGTAGTTAGGATTAATTCATCACTTTGTTTCTTCTTTGAACTCTTATCTTGTTTGTATTGTGTCGCTATAATTTTGGTACTTACGTCTCATTTCTTATAAACTTGGCCTAAGTATCTATATTGTGATGTTACACTACATACATTTTAACAATTCCTTGGTATACTCTAGCCTTGGTTTGCTTTCAATCACTACCTTGATTTTGAAAGGTGTTGTGTATTACCTTTGTGCACGTAGTATCAATATCATTATGATATTAATACCTTACTTTTTCGCAAAGTTTGGTAAACATATCTTAGTGGTATTGTTGTGTCGCTCAAAGTCATAACTACTATCTTTTGAGATATAGGTCTTGATTGGCTTGAAGCTCGATTTTAGTATACTTTGTTTTGAGATCACATTAACTTCTTGTTATTGCTTACACCTTGTTCATTTATTTGAACTTGACATAAGTAGTGGCATTTCGTTGATCATATAAAGCATTGACTACCATTTGAAAACAAACATAGGAAGTACCTCATTTTGATTGATTGGTTTAGAATGACATTGTGTGATTGTGTCTTGATCATTAATTTTGAATTATACTTCAAAGACAATCACTTTGAACTATTGGCATTCATAGGTTTTCTCTTAGGTTTGATCAATACCTTTTGGACAAATTCAAAACACCTTAGTGAAACTCTCATTCATCATGGCTCCTAAAACAAGATTAGGAGCTAAAAAAAAAGCAATGGAAACAAAACAAGTATGGGAAACATCGACCAAACACGGGTCAAATCCCTTTATTGGAAATGACTTAAGACCTATCTTCTCCGTGGCGAAAGAGGAAGAGGAAATGATACACCATAGTGACGACGAAGGGGGGTCACCACAAGTGGAGTTTGAATTTGACCCTGCCCATCTAGATGAGTTCCTATTTTTAAATAAAGATAAGGTACTCGCACGAGTTGAGGAACTTAGAGAAAAAATACCGAAAGACCATAAAACTATTCCACCAATGCATAATGAGGAAGAACACCCACTCATTAACATGGATTATGTTTTAGGTCATGAACATGCTTCCACCTCACATACTAAGAATGATGACACAAGTTGTTCTAAAATACAACTCATTAGAATGATACGAAGGCCTAGAGTGGAACACGAGGATGAAGAACAACCTCCCCACGAGAATGAATAAGAAACTCACGATGAGAACGAAGTCCTATAAACAAATCCAAATCCTTAGTCAATAATTGGATTTAATAATGTCCTATGTGCAAAAGGACGCAAACAAGAGCACACATAAAAAAAACTAAGGTTAAAGATACAAACTTAGATACAAAGGATCCAGAAGGAGAAAATTTGAAATACAGTTGCTTGTAAATACCCGCTTCTCCCACTAAGGAGAAATTGCTTACACAAGAAATACACTCCATGAAGGCAACACTTACAAGCCTTCAAGAAAGTAATGTTGGGCATAACAAAAAGTATCGATACGAAGAGCTATGCCCCCATCCATTCGATAAAGCCATGTTGTTTCAACCCTTTCCTAAGAAATTTGACATGCCAAAATTTGACAAGTATAGAGGGAAAGGTGATCCACGGGATCATGTGAAATATTTTTACATGGCATTCCAAGAAGTGGCATACGACAAAAATTACCTCATACAAATCTTTCCAAAAAGTTTGGGAGGACAAGCCTTAGAATGGTTCACTCGCTTACCTCGTGGGTCTATCGTCACATGACCTGAACTAGTAGAGAGGTTTGTGTGACATTTCTCGTACAACATGGAAAATGACATAACCATGGCATACTTGTGTAACACTAAGCAATTCCCTAATGAAACATTTGCAAGTATCCTACAAAGGTGGCGGGGGTTAGCTAGTCGCTTCCCTTGCTCATTTCCCAAAAAACAAATTGTGAGCATATTTGTGCCTAATTTGAACCCATACATCACTTTTCATTTACAAATGCATTGTGTCCAAACCTTTGAAGAGGTCATTGAAACGGTTCAAGTTGTTCAACCTTTTAAACTAACCAAAGGACCAATTCAACCACCACCCAAACGTAGAGTGCCCACTCCTCTTAACGAATCTTTTTTTGCAATCTTGAAACAATCAGATGCAGTCAACATGGCGACGTATCCTACAACACAACCCTTCGACGAAAATTTACCTAAACCTTCATGGCACAAGGAGCATGAATACTGTGATTTCCATCATGTAAAGGGACATAAAACAAAAAAATGTTTAACACTACATCATTTCATCCAAGATCTTATCGACAATGCAGACATAGAGGTTGATTCATCGAAACCGAATTAGGCACCCAATCAAAAGATGGGCATATTTAAAGATCCTTTCCCAAAACATGGTAAACCATGTGAGAAAAATCCGGATCAGGGAGAGTCTTCTCAAATATATAACGTCACGAACTATCTTTATACCAAGAAAGATAAAAATCAGTATGACTCATTGATTGGATGGGTTCTCTCATCTGACGAGCGTATTAATACCATTAAGATTAAGGGTAGAGATTACACGGTGGTAATAAGGCACGCTCGTCTCAAAAATCTTGAACCTTCTATACCTAATCCTCAAGATATCTAATATAACATTATAAATCAACTTGAAAAGACTTCTGATAAGATTTCGATCTCAAACCTTCTCAAGATATCAAACACACACAAGAATATCCTTTACAAAAACCTCTAGGAGTCAGGAGTATCAAAAAAAGTATATCCTTTACATCTCCACGTCGTGGTAGTAAATATTGCATCAAGCGAACACATCGCCTTTAACCACAAAGAAAACCCAAATGAAGACTACATGCATAACTTTCCTTTATATATCGAAGTCTTTGTTACCCGTTGAAAGATTAAAAGGGTGCCTGTGGAGAACAGATCAGATCTAAATGTAGGTACATTAAAGCTCATTAAACAGTTGGGACACACTGAGGAAGATCTAGAGTCCCACATAATCACCATCACCACATACGACAACTTGGAAAGAGAATCAACGGGTATAATAACATTACCAATGGAGGTAGGGCCCAATTAACACTAGATGAAGTTTCATGTCCTGGACTTGGAAATTCCGTATAATATGCTTCTAAGATGCCCGTGGATTCATGTCATGTAGGCCATACCTTTAACGTTTCACAAGTGTATCAAACTAAAGCTTGAAGGGTACACCATTACCATTGAAGGGGATTCAGAGCCCTTTGCTCATTGCAAAGTTCTCAATAACTTTACACGTAAGGGAGCATACAAATGTCCATCTGTAGATATAGTTGTCCCCTTTCATTCTAAGGCTCTTGAGTCCCAGATAGATTCTGAATCTCTAAGCTCTTGCGAGCACGGTGCTACTACTTTTGTCTCTCCCTTTGATTCTTGGGAGATGAAAGTTATTGAATATGGGTGTGGAGAGTACAATATCCAATAGGCTCTATTAGTCTTGGATTTGTTCTTATCACCTAAAACTAGAGGTAGACCCAATTTTTGCTTCAAATGACCTCGACATGAAGACACAATTGGGGCATTCTTACCTGGCGGATTGTTGACAGAAGAGAAGTTGCTGGAACCACCTACAACTTAGCTCCCTGAAGACACTAGACATATTTGTTATGGGACACCAGAGTATACAAATTATAGTATAATGATGTATTCCATGGGCTACAAGGGCCTTGGGTGTGGAAAATTTGAACAAGGAATGACGGAACCAGTCCCACTTCCACATTTTAAATCAAAGAAATGTGGGATCGACATTCGACCCTTTGGATCTCACCCTATGGATAGAGATGTTACTAGCTCTGAACGTGAGGAAAGCTCTGCTTATTCAGATAAAAACATAGGTTCCCCTCATAGCCAATACAAGGATCTTTCCTCTAGAAACCTTTTTCTAGATACCGTTGTCCTTACCATAACCCCCACCAACCCAGCTGTTGACGTTGTTCACCCTACCCTTGTAGATTGGGACCAACAACATCACATGCCTTTGGATCTATTTGAGAATGATAAAGCTATTGCTGAATTTATGGTCATACAAGATATAATTCCCATTAGAGACCATAAGAAAGGTTTCTTCATTGACTTAAATACCTGCGCATATTTCAGAGAGGATGCTGAGTATCATGGTCAGCAAAATTTGAGGAAAAACGAGGGTAAGATTTATTCTACAAAGCCTCGGTAAAAGAAAAAGTCCAAGTCACATAGTGCAAACCTCTTTGAGGCACTGGATGAAAAACATGTGCAAAAATCAAAGGACAAAGAAAATGACCACGCTAAAGGTGAAAATCTCATTGAGACGCCTTTAGAAGAAGATCTCAACCTCCCTCCCGATCCAACACATATGGAGGACATGTAAAAGATACTGGTAGAAGAAACCATTGATGTAAACATTAGAACAAAATAAGACCCAAAGATAGTCAAGCTGGGAGCTTCCCTCTCACTGAAATATCCCTTGTGGGATACCACTTAAAAATGCACAAAATATTGAAAATTTGCATCTGAATAAAATATTGATTTTTGTAGATTTTTACACTTAGGGCAGCAAACTAAAGAAAATTAATATCTCCCAAAATATCCACCCGAATTACTTGAAAATTTAAAGAGAGCTGGCTAATATTATAAAGAACATAAGAAAACTGTTTTTGGAATTTTTTAGTTAGTAAAATGCTGCCGAGAAATTACATTGTGCCCTAGACAGCTGGAAAACTTCTAAAATTCGTAACTCTCCAAATACAAGTGCAAAAATTATGAGACTTTGGAAATAACATTTACAAATATATGAGATTATATTTAAACCTTCAGATCTAAAAATGGCCAACTGGAAACCCTCCAAGTAAAGGCTGCAATATTCCAAACAAGTCACCTAGCTTGGAAAAGGGTTGGAAATTGATGAAGATGCCTTCAAAGTGATGCTAAGCCCTGCCCAAATTGCTGTCGTAAATCTGATCTGAAAACCCTCTAATTATCTTCTCCAAATGCCCCCAAAACCCTCAAAACCCTTCCTCTAAAGCCTCTGAAAATATCTCTGTAAAACAGCCTTGAAAGCAGCTCCAAAATGACAAGCTAGGGTAGATCTCTCACTACCGAAGAATGTCTTGCTAGCTAGGGATGGATCTCTCACCACCGAAGCTAGGGTTCCTATGGGATTTCACTCCACAAGCTGTAAATTTGCAAACCACAGTTGCACGTGAAGGAAAATAATTATGTATGCAAAAAATTCATTTTTCCTTTCTCCCCCAGCTCCTTATATAACTTCTCCAAGGCAAAAGAGCCCCAATAAACCCTAGTCACATTTTTCCCTTGGAAGGGCCAATAAAATAAAATTAACTTAAATTAAATTTCCCTTTTAAAGTCATCATGGACCAAAAGTGACCCCCAAACGCAAAATTAGAATATTAGTACCATGTGGCCTCTTCCTAAAGACAAAACGTAACATCTAGTCCTTCCAACACACATTTTTGCATATGTAAATGAAGAATTATAACAAAATGGACTAGATATTCATACCCAATAGCTCCCAGTGTCCACAACCCCTTGGGTATGACCAAGGCTTGGACTCAAATTGGCCTTTAAGCATTTGGCGTAGGAAAGGGGACATTACATTCCTCCCTTCCTAAATGTTACTTGTCCTCAAGCAAATGAAAATTAGGATGCTGCAAAATCTGCTCTCCCTCCCAAGTAGCATCCTCAAGTGGCGATCCCTTCCATCGCACCAAATACTCGGTGATCACTCTGCTCCTAAGCCCCCGTTGTCTCTCTTCAATAATGGATTCTGGTTCTAACACCAAATTCCCCTCCTCATCTAGTGGCGGAAATTCTGTAGATGGTACAATATGTTGTCTGAGTGCCTTCTGAAGGCATGAAACATGAAAGACATTATGTATCTTACTATGCTTTGATAGCTCTAGCTCATATGCAACTGCCCCAACTGGACAAACTACCCAGTACAGACCATAAAACTGTGGTTTCAATTTCTCTGCACCCTTCTGCTTCAATGAGGACTGCCTATATGGCTGAAAACATAGGAATACTAGATCCCCAACCTCAAAAGACCTCTTTATCCTGTGTTGATATGCATATACCTTATGTTGACTATGTGCCTTCTGAAGGTTCTCTCTGAGAACCTTCATAATATCCTGGTTCTCCTGTAGCCAATCTCGAGCTTTGGGAGCTCAGTTATCTGGTAATACCAAATCCACAAATGTCATAGCATCGTACCCATACAAGAATCGGAAAGGAGTCATACCTATGCTCATCTGGTAGGTGGTATTATAACAATACTCACCCATGTGTAACCATCTGATCGATGCACGTTGATGTCCTGTCACATAACTCCGCAAGTAGCCCTCTATCCACTTATTGACTATCTCCATCTGCCCATCTGTCTATGGGTGGTAGCTAGTGTTAGGAGTCAACTCCGTACTTACTAGTCTGAATATCTCCTACCAAAAGGTGCTCATGAAGATCTTGTCCCTATTACTGACAATATTTTTAGGCAACCCATGTAGCCTAAAAATACATGTATAGAACATCCGGGCCACATCCATCACCTTGTGCCCCTTGGGTAGGGAAAAGAAATGAAATGAGCATACTTAGTTAACTGATCAACTACAACATAAATGCAACTGCACCAAGGGAAGCCCTGTGATAAAGTCCATAGATATGCTTTCCCATTTATGTTCGGGAATGGGGAGAGGATGAAATAATCCTATTAGAAAAGACTGCTCGGATTTGGTTAGATGGCAAACCATACACTCTCTAACATGATTAAGGACATCATCCTTCATCCCCTTCCATGCAAATCTCTCCCTGACAAACCTATATGTTTTGAAATACCCAGGATGCCCAGCTAGTGGTGTATCATGTACTGCTTAAAGGATCTTCTCCTTCATTTTGGATCCTGGTACAAGGAAAATCCTATCCTTGTAGAAAATGAGATCATCCACTACTCTGTATCGGTCATCCTATATAATACCATCCATGATCTCACATGTAAACTAATTTTTGGAATACTCAACAAGTATATGAGCCGTCCAATCTGTTGAAATATCAGGCATAGAACTAAGCATAGAAGTGAGGTAAGGCCTCCTAGATAAAGCATCAACAAGAATATTATTCTTACCTCTAGTGTACTCTATGTCGAATTCATATGTTTGTACCTTGTTCACCCATATTTGCTGACGATCGTTGAGCTCCTTCTGTCCCGAGAAGAACCTCAAACTGTTGTGATCCGTACGAACTGCGAATTTGCCACCCACAAAGTACTGTTTGAATTTGGCCAAAGCATGCATAATAGCCAACATCTCCTTGTTGTAAATTGAATACCCTCTCTCCACGGGTTTTAATTTCTGACTCTCATAGGCAATGGGATGCCTATCCTACATGAGAACTGCCCCAACACCCTCTCCTGATGCATCACACTCTAGAATGAATGGGCGGGAGAAATCTGGTAATGTGAGAACATGACATGAACTGATCACCTCCTTGAGGTGATCAAAAACCTGTTGTCCTACCTTTGACCAAGCAAAAACCACCTTGTTGGTCAAATCAGTCAATGGAGCAGTCAACCGAGAGAAATTCTTCACGAACCTCCAGTAGTATGTGCACAACCCCATGAATCCTCTCAAATGTGTTAATGTCCTAGGTGGCAGCCAATCCAGAATTGCCCGTATCTTCTCTCTATCCACCTTCACTGTACCCCCACCAATCACATATCCCAAGTATAGAAGTTCGGTCATGCCAAAATCACACTTAAAAGCTTTCGCATATAACAAATTAGCTTCTAATATCCCCAATATCTCCCAAGGTGCCTTATATGGTCCTCCCAAGTCCTGCTGTAGACTAAAATATCATCAAAGAAAACCAATACAAACTTCCACAGGTGTCGGTTGAACACATGATTCATGCAAGACTAGAATGTAGCTGGAGCATTATACAATCTGAAGGGCATTACCAAGAACTCAAAGTGATCGTAATGGCATCTGAAAGTTGTCTTATGCACATGCTGCTCCCTGACTTTGATCTGATGATATCCAGTTCAGAAATCTAATTTCAAAAAATAGATTGCACCATGTAGCTTGTCAAACAACTCATCAATGTGTGGTACGAGATACTTGTTCTTTATTGTCTTCTTATTCAAGGCATGGTAGTCCATACATATCCACATGGTCCCATCCTTCTTCTTCACCAATACCACCAAAGAAGAAAAAGGGCTGGAACTCGATCTAATATGCCCTATATCAATGAGCTCATGTATAGTCTTGTCGATCTCATCTTTAAACCGTTTAGGGTGACGATAAGGAGAAGTAACCACCGGTCTAACATCCTCGAGCTCAATCACATGCTCAAATCCCCTATCTAGAGGTATGCCTAGAGGTATGTCACCAAAAACTACACTATGTATGTCCAATAAGCCTTGTATATCCACATGATACTCATGTTATCCATCCTCTGATTTCTTGGTCGAAACCAAACAATGTACTACCCAATACACCCCGTTGTGCATATAAATCCTCTCAATCCTCTTGGCCGTAACAACTCGGGGTGCCTCTGAAGATAAGCCCCTCAAGATCACATTCCTCCCTTTAGACTTAAACTTCAGCTCCATTGTCTAGAAGTTAGTCCGAAACTCACCAAGGGAATGAAGCCACTGTACTCCAAGCACTGTGTTGGTCTCTCCAATACCAACAATATGGAAATCATTGGTAACTGTATAGTTACCCATCATGATGCTCAATTGGGGAACCCATCGTGCGCATCTCATAGAATCTCCATTGGCTATAACCACATTGAAGCCCTCAAACTCCTCTGTCTGTAACCCTCTCCTCTCAACCAATGAGGCATCAAAAAAGTTGTCCCTAAAAAACTCCCCTAACTCTGAATGCCTCGTACCTTGAGATACTAGACAAAGTGGCAATAGTCTCATGGGGAAAGGTATCTCTATCCTGCTCAACACCTGCACTATCTAAGGCCTCATCATCATCATCCTCTAATCCCTATGTGTCCAACTCCTCGTCACCATCACTATCCCCAAAGACCTATATGAATTGGGCCCTCCCTCTACCCTTGCAATCATGTCCTGAAACCCAAGGTGTGCGGAAATCGAAACATAGTTTCTTTCACCTCAATTCCTCTCTGTCCTCTATAGATCCGAACAGTCTCCAGGATGTATCTTACCTAGGTGGAGGTACCTTTGGCTATGAACCATCGATTTTGGAAGGGAAACTCTTAGGCTACACTCGAGGTGGAAACCTTGACTTAGGAGTGGATAACTCCAAGTCACGATCTCTCGTAATAGCCTCATGCAAAGAAGAAGGCTCAAATACCTTCACAAATCTAGTGAGAGCGTCTGTCAAACCTGATGTGTATAGGGAAATCAACCTCATCTCTGTAACATTAGGTACCATGATCGATAATCTCTGAAAATTTGTGATATACTGATCCAAGGAACCGATCTACCTCAAATGAGTCAACTCTCTAAAATTCCTGTCGGGGTCCCTCCTATCAAATCTACTCACTAGCCTCTTTGTGAACTCCGCATAATTCGTGATGTATATGTGTCCATGTGTAATCAACCCATGAGAGTCATTTGGTGTGATTCACATAACATTGAGTTTTCCCCAAAGTGTGGGACTTTGTAAATGGAAAAACTCTCCAGAGAAGGTTGGTTCCTCTTCCTAATCTACCTGCCACAAGCTACTCTAGTGCAGGTAGAATCTAACTAATCCTAATCTAACTATCCAAGGAGACAGGGAGAGAAAGAAAACAAGAAAAACAAAGCCTACACTAAAATGGTGATACACCAGAGAAGGAAAATTGTGATCATCTAACCAAACTGCCATGAAACAAAGGGAGGTGAGCAATGGAGAGGATGAACAACTGCATCACAGGCCAAAGATCAGATTCACACAGAAAATGTTTCAAACCCAACAAACACAGCTCCCAGATCTACAAACAAACATCCAAAACATGCACAGGTACCCTGCAATGAAGAGAGGCAAGAAGAAACAACCAAAAAGAGCAAAGGATGGACAAATGCATCACAAAACACATTTTTTATTGCTTCAAAAGTTTGCACAGAACATCATTCACAAGAAAGAGGAAAAATGCCATTTACAGAGCAGGGGAGGAGGTTTGAACTCCATTTTTGACCCTGAGGAAGAAAAGAGGGGGAGGCAGAGAGGAAAAATGAACAACCATTTGAATGTGCCCCTCTATTACAATATATAGGAAGAATGGGAGAGAGAAGAGGGAAAAATTTGAATCCTGCTCCAACCACCCTGAGATACGCATTGAATCCCATTTTGAAAGCTCAACCACTGAATATCAATGCCTTCTATAAATCTACCCACAATATGTCGCTTCTGGTTCTCTGGCGGATCAAATCGAATCAGATCTGGTAGTTGAAAAGATCAGATTCTGCATTAATGGCCTGGAAGACTTTTCTCCATTTTTCTCCCACCTAACCTCCCCAAACTTAAATTTTCAGATCTCCATGGCATAGATGAGGCCGAGATCTTTCCAACGGTGTCATATTTTCAATATTTTGAGCCCTGAGTCGAAAGATATGCCCCTTTGAAATTTGTATCGGGTCCGTACAAAAAGGTGGGAAAACAGTTTGAAAATGGGTCCCCTTTTTAAATGGACACGTGGAGGGCTGGCGCATGTCTGAGGGTGGCCTCTGCATTTTTCTTTTGGAGTGGCATGGTGTTGACACTTGGCTTCTTCCACGGCCTACTCAATTTCCTTATGTTTTTTGCCTAAGTCCTTTGCTTGGCAGGGGTCATATATCTTGACCAGGGACACGCGGCGGCCTGGCACTTGCTTGGAAACCCCCTTTCAATATTTGACTCTTGAACTAGCACCATTTGGACACTTGGCACTCTCACTGGCCTACCATCATGCATTGACTATTCAACCCAACTCTGTCCCTTTTTGAGACTAGACACGTGGAGGCTCCGCGCTCACTTAAAAGCCCGATCAAGATTTTCCTTTGAAGGAGCATCGGTTGACACTTGGAAGCCTCCGCAGGTCTTTGGACTTTTCAATGGCCCCTCTTACCTTTTCAGACCTTGGGCTACATGGCGAGCTGGTGCACTGTTTGAGCCTCTGCTTTTGGATTTACCCTTGGAGATGCGTAGAGTCGACACGTGGCTTCTTCCGCCACCACTTCTATACTTAGCCTTTTTTGAGGCCCGCCCTGTTTGCCTTTTGACTTCTGGAGGGACTGCAACTTTTTTGACTCTCCTCTATTTTGGGCTTGCACTGGAAAGCATGTGGCATCCTAGCACTTGTTTGAGCCTCCCCTTTTGGATTCAACTTTGGAGAAGCATGTGCTGACACTTGGCTCTCTCTGCTGTCTCCTCCATACTTAGTCAATTTTTGGACTCGTTCTGAACTATTTTGAGCCTGAAGACTTTGAATCTTCACCATTTCTTCTCTTTCTTGCTCTTGCTTCTTTGACATTGTCTCCTCTTTCTTTGACCCTACTATTTCATTTCCAAGCCCACCTGTAACCTGTTTGATGAATTTAAGACACAGATTCACTCGACAGAGTCATTTCTTCTCTTTCTTCTTGCATAGGGTCGTTTAGTCTTTCGTAGGCCCCGCCACTCCATTGTTGAGTCCTTCTGCGACCATGTTTGCAAGATTTAAACATGTGTTTCTCTGGTTCTTTCTCTGCGGGGTCGTGGCTGATCCAATACTTTTCCCAGGGGGAAAATATGGATAACAATTTGGTGACTCACAGGGGTATCTGCCTGCTAGATGAAGAGACCAGTGGCCTTGAAGCATCCATTGGGCATGGAGTCTACCTGAATAAACATGAAACTGATCTGAACTTTGAAGATCTGATCCCTGAGCCACTGTGAGCCTGACTGCATGCCTTTCTATGTTTTGTCTGACCCTGAGCCTGTCCTGCTGTCTGCACTCTCAATTTTCATAAGAAATCTTGAAATAAGGATTCTGAGAGTAGAAAATTGTTTTGACTCTGGGGCTTTCATCTGTCCCTGAAATGGACTATTTCAAAATGGCTTAAGTTGCTCTGCATTTGTTTCTTTTGGAACTAGCAACTGTTACAGACAACTATGAGTCTTTTTGCCATGAATACTGAAGAGCCTGGCCTTATGCACCTTTGGAGAAATACAAAACTTATGTACAAAGACCAAATCATACATGCCTCAAATGAGACATGCAGAGTGTGCATAAGCACTTCTTCTGCTGGAAACAAAGTCTACTCCTACTCCTAAACTAACTAGAGAGAAAGAATGCTAAACAAAGCCTGCTATAGGCAGGGAGAAGTAGCTTCCCTTTCTCAAAAGGGGCAGCCATGCAAATGATTTGACACTAAATATAGCTGCCTGTATGAGTGAAAAACTGACTATAAGCCGGTCCTCCACCCAAATCATCAAGGTATCAACATTAATGGAAAATACCTCTTCAAGCTGATTTGCATTGGACTCCTGAAGGTATTGATGGTGACCCTTGGTACTTTGATGCTCATCCTCATGCCCTGAAGTAGGCATGACTAGGTTTTGGTTTCTCCCTTGGCTCCAATGAAGCCAAGTACCTGATTGGGCATGGTCTGATCCTTTGGATGTGCCCATTTCTCTGAAATTCAACTCCAAAAATGGAGTCTTCTTGTGGACCTTCTTGGATGGATGGTGTGAGAGAGATGATGACATCCTCTGCCTACCTTTTCTCTTCCTCTGCAGCAGGTGTGACTTTTGGAAGATCAAAATCTTCCAACTTGGGTTCAGGAGGCATGTTGCAAACTATAGATTGTGCTTGCACGTTCTCTTCCATGGCAGTAGGTTCTTGTGGTTGAAGACATTCTTTTGAGTCTGATAGGATATCAAACTCTTTACTGTCCTGTTGTAGCAAAGTCTCTCCCTTTTGCATGGTGATCTTAAAATCTTCATTATTTTCACCATATGAAGCCTCATCTTCAAATATGAAGCTAGTGAGTTCAGGATCCTCCAAAAAGTCAGATTTTTGGAGAGGTTGAATGAGAGAGGGGTCTGCATTTTCTTGTGCAACCGGCTCATGATTCAGTGCCTCTGAATCTGTCTTGGTCACCTCCATATGCTCCTTTTTAACTGGACTTGGAGCTGGTTGTTCCTCTTCTTTTTCTTGTGGAGAACATGGAGGACTCATACCTTCCAATCCTAGTTTCAGAGAGGTGTAGTGGAGTGCAGGTTGTTGTTCTTGAATGTCCTCCTTCATGGCAATAGGCTCATATGCTTGGAAGGTGGTTGATGGAGGAAAAAATGGTGTTATCTCTTCAGGATCTTCTCCATCAAAACAATCCTCCAAGTCAGACAGACAGTCTACCTCCTTGTTGTCCTGCTGCAGGTGCTCTACCTCCTTCATGGTGTCCTCCTGATCTACAATTGACTCACCATGGTTCCCTTCATCCTCAAACATGAAGTTTGAAAGCTCAAACTCTTCTTCAACATCAGAGCTTGAAGGGGATGAAGTGAAAGGAAGAACTGAAGGTTCTTCTCTAGCCTGCTCCACACTTGGAGCCTCTGAAACTATATGGTCCTCCTCCTCTGCTGTAAACTCAGCCTCAGCCACCACTGGTTCTTCAACCTAACCTCCTCTATTGGCTTGACCATCAAGGGGATCTTTGTAAACCCAAATTTGGCAGCCCAACTCTTCAGATTGTCTGTCATTTCTTCTCTATTGGGCTCCTCTCTTGTTGTTCTCCTTGACTGGTTTCTTGGGTTTCTTCCCAACATGGACTTGGGAAAGCAAGAGGAGTGACAGGTTGGGGTTCAATCAGTTTTGCAATTGTTTGTGGTGGGGAGGGAAGTGGAACTTCTTGTTTTTTTGGAGGGGATGACTGCTTGGGAGAGAAAAGGGGAGAAGAATTGAAATGGGGTGGAAGACTAGGAGATGGAGAAATGAAATCAACACTTGGGGCAGCAAGTGAGGGGCTTGACTCTTGCCTCTGCTGAAATGATAAAGATTGAGGAAGAGAAAATGAAAGACAAGGAGCTGGTGATTGACTTACCCATTGACAAGGTTGTCTCGCACTTTGCTCATAAGCTTCAATGTCCTCAATCCACTGTGTAAGCTGAGGTAGCACTTCAACCATGAAGTCAAGCTTCTCCTGAGGGTTGTAATGTCTTGGAAAAGGGCCTTCCCATGGACAAGGTGCCCTGCAACCAATCTTGAATGCCTTCATTTGTGCTACACCCCTGGATTGCACCATGCTAGCCTCCATTCTTTGAATCTTCTCCAAAAAAACAACATCCTCCATTTGACTGTTGTCATTGTATGCATACCCTTGCTCATGATAAGCTCCATGGCCAAACTGACTTTGACCTGCTCATATGGGTAAGCATAATGGTTTGGATCTGATTATAGTGCTGATCTGGAGGAGTTGGAAAATGCATTGGAGGTGGATTGCACTGTTGTAGGTGTGAATTCCATGAAGGGAATGAAGTCATGATTGCACAACTTCATGAAATGGAAGAAAATGGGAGATATGGAAAGAAAAGTGAATGAAGATGGGTGGAAATGGATGGGAAAAGGTCTACAACTCAGAAATGGGGTTATTGACCAGATGGAGTCACCAGATGTGCTTGCATGTGCCTCAAAAGGCTGACCCTTAACAGGAACACATCAACCTGCTAAGATGAAGTGGTAAGGTGCTTCAAACCTGTCCCACCATGCCAAAACTGTTAGTGTGGTCACACCTTATGATTTGTTGTTGTAATGAGACACCTTGGAAAGATGGAAGATCTAACCTCAGTGTCCCACTGAGCATGCCAAAACTGTTAGTGTTATGGTGGATTAAAATGAGACACAAAGATGGGAGATCAACCCCCCAAAAAAATGAGTGCAAAATCACAGCACCCCCAAATGATCTCAGATTTTCTTTTCTAAGGCAGAGTCATTTGGTGTGATTCACATAACATTGAGTTTTCCCCAAAGTGTGGGACTTTGTAAATGGAAAAACTCTCCAGAGAAGGCTGGTTCCTCTTCCTAAACTACCTGCCACAAGCTATTCTAGTGCAGGAAAGCTAATCTAATCCTAATCTAACTATCCAAGGAGACAGGGAGAGAAAGAAAACAAGAAAAAATAGAGCCTACACTAAAATGGTGATACACCAAGAAGGAAAACTTGATCATCTAACCAAACTGCCATGAAACGAAGGGAGGTGAGCAATGGAGAGGATGAACAACTGCATCATAGGCCAAAGATCATATTCACATAGAAAACATTTCAAACCCAACAAACACATAGCTCCCAGATCTGCAAACGAACATCCAAAACATGCACAGGTACCCTGCAATGAAGAGAGGCAAGAAGAAACAACCAAAAAGAGCAAAGGATGGACAAATGCATCACAAAACACATTTTTTATTGCTTCAGAAGTTTACACAGAACATCATTCACGAGCAAGAGGAAAAAATACACCATTTACAGAGCAAGGGAGGAGGTTCGAACTCCATTTTTGACCCTAAGGAAGAAAAAGAGGGGGAGGCAGAGAGGAAAAACGAACAACCATTTGAATGTGCCCCTCTATTACAATATATAGGAAGAATGGGAGAGAGAAGAGGGAAGAATTTGAATCCTGCTCCAACCACCCTGAGATATGCATTGAATCCCATTTTAAAAGCTCAACCACTGAATATCAATGCCTTCTGTAAATCCTGCCCACAATATGTCACTTCTGGTTCTCCGGCGGATCAAATCGAATCAGATCTGGTAGTTGAAGAGATCAGATTCTGTGTTAATGGCCTGGAAGACTTTTCTCCATTTTTCTCCCACCTAACCTCCCCAAACTTAAATTTTCAGATCTCCATGGCATAGACGAGGCTGAGATCTTTCCAATGGTGTCAGATTTGCAATATTTCAAGCCCCGAGTCGAAAGATATGCCCCTTCAAAGTTTGTATCGGGTCCGTACAAAAAGGTGGGAAAACAGTTTGAAAACGGGTCCCCTTTTTAAATTGGACACGTGGAGGGTTGGCGCATGTCCGAGGGTGGCCTCTATATTTTTTTTGGAGTGGCGTGGTGTTGACACTTGGCTTCCTCCACCGTGGCCTGCTCAATTTCTTATGTTTTTTGGCTAAGTCCTTTGCTCGGCGGGGTCATATTTCTTGACTGGGACATGCGGCAGCCTGGTGCTTGCTTGGAAACCCCCTTTCAATCTTTCTCTTGAACTAGCACCATTTGGACACTTGGCACTCTCTGCTCGGCCTGCATCATGCATTGACTATTCAACCTGAACTCTGTCCCCTTTTTTTTAGACTGGACACGTGGAGGCTCCGTGCTCACTTAAAAGCCCGATCAAGATTTGCCTTTGAAGGAGCGTCGGGTTGACACTTGGAAGCCTCTGTAGACTCTTAGACTTTTCAATGGCCTCCTCTTACCTTTTCAGACCTTGGCTACATGGCGAGATGGCGCTTGTTTGAGCCTCCACTTTTGGATTTACCCTTGGAGATGTGTCGAGTTGACACTTGGCAGTCTTCCGCTAGAGTACTTCTATACTTAGCCTTTTTTGAGGCCCACCCTGTCTACCTTTTGACCTCTGTTGACCATCTATGTTGACAAGTTTGAGTCTTTGGGGCTCCCATTTTGGAATTGTGGACACGTGGAAGCCTGGTGCAAGTTTTTGAGTCTCCCCTTTTTGGATTCAATCTTTGGAGAAGCATCATGCTGACACGTGGCTCTCTCTGCTGTCTCCTCCATACTTAGTCAATTTTTGGACTCGTTCTGAACTGTTTTGAGCCCGAAGACTTTGGATCTTCACCGTTTCTTCTCTTTCTTGCTCCTAGCTTCTTTGACATTGCTCTCCTTCTTCTCTGACTCTGCTACTTCATTTCCAAGCCCGCCTGTAATCTGTTTGATGAATTTAAGACACAAATTCACTTGACAAAGCCGTTTCTTCTCTTTCTTCTTGCATAGGGTCGTTTAGTCTTTCGCAGGCTCCGCCACTCCATTGTTGAGTCCTTCTGCAACCCTTTTGTAAGATTTCAACATGTGTTTTTCTTGGTTCTTTCTCTGCGGGGTCGTGGCTGATCCAATGACATGTTGTTACGAAATCCATCACTTAAGGTTTGGTACCTTTCCCAATAAGACTCCTCATCTACAATATCCGCTAGCTACCGTACTTGAGAAACTTCTGGATCCTTCAAGAAAGAAGGTTCGTGAAACCCCAAAGGCCTAGTAGAAGAATGAGGAGATCACTACCCTGAATGTCCACCCTCACCTCTTTGACCATGTTGTCCCCTTTTGCTATTTTCTCCTCTTTCCGCATGAGCATCATTCTTGTCCCGTGCTAATCTCTCATTGAGCTAGCTCAAATAGAGATTGGTAGTCTTTTACTGCTTTACCATGTTGGTGAACAATTGTTTCATTAGATCTACACCTATATCCTCACTGTCTATGTCTCCCATATTTCAATCCCAATAGGATGGAGAAAAAATTGCTCTGATACCACTGAAATATCCCTTGTGGGATACCACTTAAAAATGCACAAAATATTGAAAATTTGCAGCCAAATAAAATACTGATTTTTGCAGATTTTTACACTTAGGGCAACAAACTAAAGAAAATTAATATCTCCCAAAATATCCACCTGAATTACTTGAAAATTTAAAGAGAGTTGGATAATATTATAAAGAACATAAGAAAATTGTTTTTTGAATCTTTCAAATAATAAAATGCTGCCAGAAAATTACAGCGTGCCCTAGATAGCTAGAAAACTTCTAAAATTCGTAACTCTCCAAATACAAGTGCAAAAAATATGAGACTTTGGAAATAACATTTACAAATATAGGAGATGATATTTCAACCTTTAGATCTGAAAATGGCCAACTGGAAACCCTCCAAATAAAGGCTGCAATATTCCAAACAAGTCACCTAGCTTGGAAAAGGGTTGGAAATTGATGAAGATGCCTTCAAAGTGATGCTAAGCCTTGCCCAAATGGCTACCATAAATCTAATTTGAAAACCCCTTGATTATCTTCCCCAAATGACCCTAAAACCCTCAAAACCCTTCCTTTGAAGCCTCTGAAAATATCTCTGTAAAACAACCCTGAAAGTAGCTCCAAAATGACAAGCTAGGGTAGATCTCTCACTACTGAAGAATGCCCTGCTAACTAGGGATGGATCTCTCACCACCGAAGCTAGGGTTCATGTGGGATTTCACTCCACAAGCTGTAGATTTGCAAACAATAGTTGCATGTGAAGGAAAATAATTATGTATGTAAAAAAGTCCTTTTCCTTTCTCCCCCAGCTCCTTATAGAACTTCTCCAAGGCAAAAGAGCCCCAATAAACAGTAGTCGCATTTTTCCCTTTGAAGGGCCAATAAAATAAAAGTAACTTAAGTTACTTTTCCCTTTTTAAGTCGTCATGGTCCAAAAGTGACCCCCAAATGTAAAATCAGAATATTAGTACCATGTGGCCCCTTCCTAACGACAAAACGTAACATCTAGTCCTTCTAACACACCTTTTTGCATATGTCAATGAATAATTATAACAAAATGCACTACATATTCATACCTAATAGCTCCCAGCGTCCACAGCCCCTTGGGTATGACCAAGGCTTGGACTCAAATTGCCCCTTAGGCCTTTGGCGCAGGAAAGGGGACATTACACTCACCCAAGAATAGGAAACATTTACTATGCTTCTAAGGGAATTCATAGACATATTCACATGGTCTTATGCAGATATGACAGGATTAGATCCTTCATTAGTGGTGCACAACTTGGTTATACCTCTAGATGCAAAGCCTATTAAGCAAAAATTATAAAAGATGCATCCACGGGTGGCTCTTCTAGTAAAGGAGGAGTTAGAGTGATTATTTGCAACAGGATTTATTCGAGCCATTAATTATTTAGAATGGTTTTAAAATGTAGCACCAGTACAAAAGAAGTCTGTCAGAATAAGAATCTACATGGACTTTAGAGACATCAATAAGGCATGTCCAAAGGATGATTTCCCTTTGTCAAACATTAACATGATCGTTGATTCCACTGTAGAGTATGAAATGTTATCTCTTATGGATGGCTTTTCAGGCTACAATCAGATTAAGATTATAGAGGAGGATCAACACAAAATTGCATTTACAACCCCTTGGGGAATATTCTAATACCAGGTAATGCCCTTCGGCCTTAAGAACGCCGGTGCAACATATCAAAGGGCCATGACCATCATATTCCATGATATGTTGAATGATACCATGTAAGACTATGTGGACGATATCTTGGGAATTTCTAAAACATGAGAAGACCACCCGAAGGTCTTGAGACGCATCTTTGAGCGTATCCAAGAGTACAAGGTAAGGTTGAATCCAAAGAAGTGTGTTTTCACGGTGCTATCAGGGAAATTTTTGGGTTTCATTGTATCCAGATTGGGGATTGAGGTGCATCCTACAAATTTTTTTGCAATCACTGAAATGCCTCCACCCAAAAACATCAAACAATTACACAGCTTGCAAGGCAAGATACAAGCCATTCGTCACTTCATCTCTCAACTTGCTGATAAGTGTCACTCCTTCACCCATATGCTCAAAAAGGATGTTGAATTCAAATGGGGACCAGAGAAACATCAAGCCTTCACACTGTTAAAGCAATACTTGGAAAATCCGCCAGTCCTCATGCCGCTAACCCTAGGCGAGCCAATTTTGTTATACATATCTACAACCCAATTTACTATTAGGGATTTACTTGCACATTATGAGTTAAGTAAAAAAGAGAAGACAATATACTACCTTAACCGCAATTTGATAGCATATGAGCTTAACTACCCACAAATTAAAAAATCTTGCTTGGCTATCATTTTTATCTTTTAAAAACTTTTCCATTAGCTATTGAATACCAAAACTAAGCTAATATTTAAAGTTGAATCCCTGAAGTATTTGCTATCCAAGCCCGCTCTTACCGGTAGGATGGCTAATTTGATCATCCTGCTTAGCGAATTTGACATAGAATATGTACATTAGAAATCTATGAAAGGCCAAGTGCTTGCAAATTAGCTGGCAGAAACACCCTTACCTAAAGCAGAGCCGGTGTGTCTGGACCTGCTAGATGCGTCATTGATGTATATTGAATAATATATCATGTGATGAAGTCCATATATAAATGATTAGAACATATTAAGTTTCACCCCTAAACAAGGGTAGGAGTCTGATGTTAATCACTCCTACTGGAGATCACATACCACAACAACTTTCTGCCTTCAGCAAATCAATGCATGCCCAAAATGTAGTTTTCAAAATCCAAGCTTGTTTTCACCCTTGGGATGACACTTTAAAGATATAAATGTGTATTAATTGGATTCAAAATTCATTCCTTTTCAGTCATTCCAGGTGACTCATAAATAATCACCAAATCCATCTCATGACTCAATCTTTCAGAAAAAGTAGTTATGTCCTGGACAAACTCAAAAATATTCTTATCCACAAATGGACAGTGGAAACTATATGAAAGAATATCATGTGTACATCAACTTTGAAGAAAAAGTTATATCACTAGAAACATCTCTAAATTATATTTCTAACACATCTTTAATGGCTACATCCTAACTCCTCTTTTAGCTCCTACAATGTCCAATTTACCACAAACTACTTCTAACTACCCCAAAATTGTCTGTTGACCAGTCAGCCTACGCAATAGGGCACACTTTACGACAGTTTTCACAATGTAGACACCAGTTTTTGGTGTAACGCCTCTCCTTCATACCAACATTCGTTCTCCTTCATGAAAATTTCCCCCTCTCACTTTATCTTTTTCTAAATTTGAGTAAATTCCATCTATTTACTCACCCTTAATTAATTAATTATCAAATGGGCTCCATGTGGACCCATTTGATAATTAGAATTTGGCATTATCTCACATATCTCAATTATTCAATTCATGGGCAATAATATACCCATCCGACACTCCACTCTTAATTTCAAAAATGGAATCTATTATCTCACCTACCCATTCAAATCATGCTCCCCACTCCACCTAATAAGTCAAACCATGGGCCCCACGTGATCACATCATGTCTCTTAACCAGGGTTTAATTTATCAAACCCCGGTTACTCGTTAACCCCAATCTAACCTCACCCAAGTTATAAATATGGGTCTTCCCCCCTCTTTTAAGGACCTGACCTAGACCATGGGACCTAACTAGAACCAGAAAAAGGAGGAGAGGGATCAGTATGAAATCTCTACGTATTGAAGTTTTTAGGAGAGGAGAAGAAAGTGCTTGAATTAAGTTCTGAAAGTTTGAGGTCAAGGAAAACCTTTGCCATTGTTAGAAGTTAGAGGTGAGGAGTGTGGGAGAAATATTTTCCATTGTTCATCATCTTGCCATCCTGATGCCCATTTCATCTCCATATCAGAGCACAAGCTAAGTCCCCTCATCATTTCAGTTACTTGTCATTTTGTATTTCATTATTTCTGCATGATATCTATTGTTCATCATTTATTGCTATCTTTCTAGACATGGGGGTTGACATCCTCCAAGGGAGTTAACATCCTCTTGGAACTGGTATTGTCTGGGAAACCCCCGCATATTTTTATCTAATCACATTTGTTTCAGTTTTGCAGATCTATCTTCTTTTATCACATATCTATCTTCTCTGCGCCCGTAGATCCATATCCACATCTGAGGTCCTAAGCCCTCCATCATTCAAAGTTGTTGGTGGCTTCCAGTATCGGCTTTCACCCGCATGAGAACGAGGTTTCCTGTACAACATTTTGGCATGCCCGGTGGGACCAGACCTAAGATCTGGTCATTTTTTTGTTATTTTACTCATCTTGTCTAACTTGTTGTAAGTATAACAATTATCTAGTTTCATAGATCTTGTCAATTTAGTATATCTTTGCAAATATTTCATTTTCAGAGGTCACTTGTTGCAGGGTTTTAATTGAGTTCTACCAGTTGGGTGTGTTACATACATTTGAAAATTATTCTTATCTTTGGTAAGTGGTTTTGTTCTTTCAAAAGTGCTTGTTATTATTAGTTTTTTGTAATTAGATATAATTTTTTTTTTATTGTAAATAAAAAAAAAATAAAAAATAAATCATGTTCTATAATATAAATTATATTATAATTCACCTCATCTCTATAATTAAATTAAACTATAACCTAACATATAATCCCATTCCTTCCCCTACTCTCCCACCAAGTCCTCATTTACCCATTCCTACCTATTCCATCCTGTAAATAAATAAACACTAACTCAACCCACTTCCCTTCCATCTACTCCCACAACTTCCCTCCTAACCCATGACTTGAGCTCATCCCCTACTTTTTCCTACAGTCCTGAGCTACTCCCTTCACACACCCAGCACCAAGCCATCCACATCTCAACCAGCCATCTCTTTCATTACCACCACTCCCACTCCATCCAACCCATCCACTCTATCCAAGCTCCTCACTACTCTTCTCACAGTCCCAACCCCACATATCCCTTGACCTCCTCTGAGCCATACCACTTCCCAGGTCGAGCTCTCCCATCCAACCTCAACCTTCCACTCATCCACCTCACACTATCCCTTTCTCACTTCCTCGCAATAACTCTCACTTATCTAAAACTTTCCGACCACCTCCTCATCTCCCTTGCCTCATTCCACTTTCCACACGTCCAACTCCTCACAATCCTCGACCAACTGCTCACATCCCTCCACTCACCAGCTCATCTCTGATCTTAATTATCCCAAATCTACTGCCTTTGCAGCTCCTCATCAACTCGGTACTCCCTTCCCAACTTCAATCTCCATGTTTCTTCAACTCCCAACTTGTTGACATCCCTTTTCACATCTCAAGCTATCTTCATTTTATCTGGCCCAATATTTCCCACACTCACCTACATTCTTAATATACCCCCATACATGGCCTCACTCCCCTGGTCCTATGAGCTCCAACATAATCCATTTCTTGTCTATCTCTCACCTAATCATTGCCATCTACCCCATCCAAATAAATTCCAATCTTCTCCACGTAGGTACATCTTCCAAATTACACTCCCACATCCTTCCCACACAATCTCCCATCCACTCACCATATAAGAGATCCCATATCTACGGCATTACTTCCAGTGTTAATATCCTAGTACCATGTCCTCTAGAGCTCTCAAATCTGTGCAGTTCAAAATCGAGCCTTTCAAAGACACCTTCTGAATAACGATAAATTATAATATTGCCATGTTTTAAATTACATTTAGCACGTCTTGCTTTCTTCCAAATTTTTCTCTCTCAGTTTCAAATATGCACAGCTTTGTGGGTAGTGACTGTTAATTTCTCTTTAAGTAAATGATTCACCACGATTACAATTTTTAAATCATTAACATTGTTTCTACTGAATACATCCCCATATGTATTTGTGCTTCCAAGGTTAGCCACTCAGTTTCAAATTCATGCAAGCTTTTGGGTAGCTGACTATATATCTCATTTAATTTTATCAGGGATCAATTGATCATTTTCCATTCAATCAGATATGGTCACTAATGAAATATACCTTTATCAACATATCATCTAGTCCAATTGTCTTTTCCCTATAATTCTATCAAATCGTTACACCAACTAAATGGTCTCTCTATTGACCAATTATTTAACATGCATCTAATTCGTCAGTCTTCATAGTTTGAGAATCTTACCAATAAGATAGTGATTTGCAGGCACCTATTTAATATAAAGTCTCTCCATTAATATTATCATTTACCTATTTTCCAAACATTGCATCCCAACATTGTCTTCTTGAGATCGTCTATTCTGAAATGCATCTTTGGATGTGAATCCATGTACATTACTTGTCACTTGCGTTACATTTTCATCATTTGACTTTCATGTTCACTTTTCGGTCACCACTACCTATCTTGGGTCCCTCCTTTATTCAACTAAGTCCACATCAACTTAGGTCCATATTTTCTCCACATCTCCATTACAAATTTAAAATCAAATTCACTTTCATCCTCCCTCAAAGTCTTCATTATTAAAATAAAATTCCACTCTCCCCATCTACTTTTCATCTCATTACCTCTTAAAATCCACATTCAGTCATTTTATATGTTTATTCTTATTTATAGTTCACGTAAAGAAATGAAACAAAAACAAAATGCATTGTTAATGTCTTATCATAACATTTAATAGTTTAATTTCGTATCACCTCGTCATTAATAATTTATGTCACATATTTTCATAATTTTATTTCACAATCTATTTCATCGCTTATTTAATTGTTTATTTCATAGTTTATTTTATAATTTACAACTCTAATTAAATGCGAATATTGAATTCCAACTTTTATTAATCCATTAGATTAATTTCTTTTATTTTTTATTTTTATAAAAAACTTTTTGTACACAAAATATTTACGACAGTTATATCAGTTTAATCACATCAACTAATTACATTTATTTCTTTTGCAGGTGCAGTCTACGAAATCCACGAGGTACACCCCACAAACTTGCAAACAACATTATGTTGTCAAAGACAACCATTGAAACATAAACACACTGGACACGAATCCTTTTCACCGACCCCTTCCACAATTGTAAATGGTGTAATTTTAGGGTACCCAGATGTTCTTGGCCATTGATCATCACTTCCAAATACGCCATCATCAAGTGTAATCAAATAACAGGGAAAAGCGTTCTCTAGGTTTTACTCTTTTTCTCTATTTTCTCCTTTTTGCATTGTAATTTCCCTTTTTTGAGTGATTGTCTACATCGAACGTCACATTTCATTTTGGCTTAAAAAGAACCTTTCTTTTCTGCATCCTTCTTGATCACATAGCCTAAATAAGGGGTCTAACCTTCTGCATTTCACTTATCACACACTGCCTAAAACTTCACGAACAAAATCAACACATCAAAACATTCCTCTCACTTGGTTAACTGATTGGGACTTGAACACCCAACAGGAACCATTCAGACATTTCCCTAGCCAAAACTACCTAAAACCAGCCTTAGACTTCCATTCTTTAGGCACCTTCATTATCCATTTTACTTTTCTTTTCACATCTCGTAATTAATCATGATGATAAAAAATATGTTGCTTGATTTGTTTGTCAACAAATTACATAAACAAATGTTTCTCTATTTCACACCTATTGTCACTCTCTCTCAAATCGAAACAAAACAACAATGTCCTCCATCCAATAAAGTTACTTCCCCTAATGATATCTCCCAATAAGATTCTAAACTCAAAACCACGTCCTCAGTCACCCAACCCCTATCTCCATGGCCTCGCTTCATGAGAACCATGTCATCCAAGATTATCCCTATCTTAAAACTAATCCTCATATCCCTCACCAAGCCAATCTTCCTAAATCAACCACATCACCATCTCCCACTCCTCTAGAGACACTTGGCCTCCTCCTAACCCCATATATGATTTCATATTTTGAAAAATCCCCACAATCTCTCAATCCTCCCAATCTCCTAAATTGGTGGATTGCATTCCACCCACATCCCATTTTTGACAATTCTATTTCATCCACTACTAATATGCCTGTCCAGCCATCTCAACCTCTTCACACTTACATTCCTACCCATCGTATGCTCCAACCATCTCAACCTCTTAACACCCATATCCCCACTTTATCATTTACCACAACAACCTACCCAACTTCAATGAACACATCATGTCCCTATTGTTCAAATTCATCCTATGCAACAATCTCAACCCATGACACATGTTAATCCTTACCAAACAGTTCCCCACACACCTGCACACCCACAAGTTTATCAACCACCTTATCAAACAATTCCACCAAACCACCCACACATCCACAAACATATCCACAAATTCACCTTATCAAACTACATTTCAAACCACACAACCAATCCAATCTCAACCTAACATCGCATCAAATGATCCTATTCATGCTTTAATGAATCAATTGGCCAATTTAGAAACTCGTTACCTTGGCACCTAAGGATACTTTATCCTATGAACAAATCTGTAACAAACCAATTCATCCATCGGTTCCAATCAAACCCTACCCTCCTCATTGGAAACTTCATGAGTTTATTAATTTCAATAACAAGGAAGATCCCCAACAACATCTCCTCGCATTTAAACATGCATGTTGTCTTATTGTGCATGATCACGATCTACTTCTTCACACTTTCCCCATGTCTTTGTCCGGTCCCTATGTTGGACTGGTACAACCATATCCCGCAATATTCCATATTCTCTTTCACCCAACTTGCACAACTATTCTTAGAACACTTTTCTATCAACATTTCATAAGCAAAACTACTATCACTGACCTATACACCATCTGACAGTTTGAAGACGAGCCCATCGCCGACTTTTCGCACGATGGCGTGGTGTTATAAACCAACTATCCTTCACTCTTCCACAAACTGAACTCATCGAATTATTCTCACATTTGTGTGCAAAACATATATCATCTACTTTACAAATCCAATCATTCTGAACCTTTGACAAAGCTTTCACAATGGCTCACAAACTCAAAACCCATGCCATTGAGTAGGGTCATCTTAAACTAAGTTCAATTAAACCTAAAATCGAATCTACTAAACCATTCACACATAACAACAAATTTAAGGGTGTGGCCAACACTGTGGTCATTAAACCCTCATCCACATCTATATCCAGTACATGGCCTCAACAACGAGTCCCTCAACCAACAATCAACTATACCCCCTTGGGAGAATCCTATAGCTCCGTATTTGACAAGTTGATGGCCGTAAACTCCATCCAACTTCCTCCCATATGACCCATGGAAAACTCGCAAGCCAAGCCTATTTGGTATCACGAAGCCCACTATTGTAAATATCATCGAGTCAAAGGTCATGACATTGAGAAATGTCATTCCTTCAAAGATCGTATCCAACAACTCATAAATCAAGGGGATATCCAAATGGATAGCTCCACTAGTTCATCAGCCAACCTTTCAACTAATTACAAAAACCCCACTCAACCAAAGAAATCAAGCCACGCCCTTTACATCTCAACTATCAAATGCTTATATGATTAACACTGTCAATCAAGATCCCATCTTATCACAAACTCCACATGTTCCTACCTTAGACATTATTCCCACTCCTTATTCAGAACCTAACACACCTATGTCAACTTTTTACTACTTGTCCTGAACCTACACCTTCTTCTATCCTTACCACATCTGCATCAAATTTGACTATACCATCCACTTCATCCATTCATACCCCAATCTACCACATTAGATTCATCCTTAGCACCTATTTCAGCCCCATTGATATCCACACATATCCCTACATCTCTCACACCTATTCCTTCACCCACATCTTCATCAAACACACCTATTACTACACCTACATTACTCACAACCATCCCAACTAAACTCAGTTCTACTACATGTACCTTTACAACCCCACCTTCTGACATCAACCCCATTAGCAAACATATCATTCTTACCCCTCGAAACATTTATGAAGCAACCAGTCCCACCTACTTCTACACCTGAAATTACTCCTGCATTTGCTACATTACCCATAATGTCTACTCCATCAGTTACCACATCACCCACATCTCCAAATATCCCAAATATTCCTACATCCCTATCTATCCCACCTACCCCTATATCTATCATATCAATAAATCCACCTATCTCTACCTTGAAATCTTTACCTATATCCTTGCCCATGGCCACATCACCTGGTCTACCACAATACTCTTTACCTAATTTTTCTATCACAATGAACAAATCTTCTCGATCTACAACCCTATCAAAGATACCCTTTGAAACATCTACTGAACCAACATCATCCACCTAAATCAAATAAATATGGTTTACATTCTCCACAAAATCAAATCTTTCCTTTCCAAAACCTAAACAATCCACATCTCACATAGATCTCATTAATCGCATCATATAAACACCTATTTCTCCATTAACATCCTCATCTTGTTTTAGGACATTTTCTCCATTAATAACCACACCACCACTATCAGATCCTCCGGTTGAGATTATTATCATCCCTGCTAGGATTAAGTATTCTCGATTAAAGTCTAAGGCTCATGGAAAACATCCCCGACAGTCCCCTGTGCATCCCTAAAAAACATTCAGACTTTCCCTCTTTTCAACTATCCAATGCCACCAGACATCTATTTTAGGATCAATCCTTCCATCTATGACATCCAAACAATTGCAATCCAATTCGATTTGTCAATCCCCACCCATCCACCTAAATAAGAAATACAATGTCAATCCTTGCAACCAAATTTGATTTGTCTTCCAAAACACATAATTTACCCATTCAATGTACATCCTCACCTAAATCCCAATCCAAACAATCCAGTACACCAACCAAATTTGATTTATCTAATTCACCCGTCCAATCTATATCAATACCTAAGTTCAAGGCAAAACATCATAAGAGTTATCTTCCTCATGACACTTCGATTGGGTCCTAAATGCAGATATCCTTTTTACATTTAGTTTGAATATCTGCCATCATGCTTCCTCCCATTAAATCCTTTAATCCCTATGGTCCAAATACCATCATGGTTCAATCCTAAATTGTAGTTGTGCTTATCATCATACCCCAGGCCATGACATCCAACATTGTAATGGAATTTCTGACAATCATCCACAACCTTATTGAGAAAGATGATTTTCTCATTCAGGGATAAATATCCTTCTCCATCTACATTTAATCCAATTCGTATCCCATCCATCGAGTTTCCCATGATTCCTTCATCCACATCATCCCTTAACATCCCTCTTGCACACGACATTCCTCCTAAGGAAGGTCCTCCATTATCCATCAATACCGCTTATCTTTCCAAGCACACTTGTGGTCTCCAACCATTTATCTCCATCCAAATCTAAAAACAATCTCATCTAAAATCTTTTGACATCCTTTAACACCTTCACATTTAATTCATTGGGGGAGGCAACCTTCCCTACGCCCTTGAGTATATCATCTGTATACAACTCCCTTGTCACTAGGGGACTTTTCTCATTGACATTTTTTTGTTTACCTTTATTCACATTCATCCAATCTAAACTAATTTTGTCCCAATCCTCATCTCATTCTAAGTCCACCATTGTGGCCATTTTTTTCCTTCTATGAGGGACCATTTTGTTATTTGTTTACCGAAGTCCACCATTGTGGCCATATTTGTGTCTCTTTTGGGGCACCATCTATTTCATCAAGTCCACATTTGTCGCCATTTTTTTTCCTATCATATTTGTGTCTCTCTCAGAGACATAATTTATTTTCATTCCAAATTCACCGTCGTGATCATATTTTTGTTTCCTTAAGGACATAGTTTTATTTCTCACTTCTTGTCTATCATCTCATCTTGTTTGCAACTTAATGTCTTCCCTCTCTTGATGGTAAACCAAAAACATAACCTATTAATGCATTGCACTTGCGACCAATCTACTGTTAGCATATCTACCAATGAGCACTTAGTTATATCCTTAGATCATTCCTCCATCCTTAGCCCCTTCCATTTTTCATTGTAATGATATGAATTATGTGGTCTTCCTTCACTGCTTGTTGATCTGAACCCCATAACCATTACATCCATCACCTTCTCATTCTCCTATTGCAGCCATGCAAAGGGTCTAGGGGTGTCTCTTGTACATTCATTATCCCCTCCTAAGTGGTCTACTTAACTATTCCCCGCTCTCCCCCATGTAAAGCTAAAATTCATGTATGCAAAAGGAAAAATCAAAGTTATCAAAAAATAGATTGATCCCTCGAAGGATAGTTGTTCGTGTAAAAAAAAGAAACTAAAAGGAAAAGCATACAAATCAAAATCAAAGCAAAATCAAAAGAAATAGACCGATCCCTTGAAGGACGGCTATCATATATATTATTCTTGCCATCCATATTATGTATATAGTAGACCATACCCTTGCAAAGGATGGCTACTCTGTTATTATGGAATTTGGAAGGTTTCCCGCATTGATCAACCTTCCTTTTATCAACATTCTTAGAAATCTTCTCAACATTGATCAACTTTCTTCTATTGTTCTTTCCCTTTCGAAGAGCTGGGGCATAGAATTATGGAACAACAATCTATGGAGATCCTTCATCCCGCGTACAAGTTACATCTCCAATCCCTTTGTCATGTCAACATTAGGATTAGTGAGCATCTTTCATCCATATTTCCCTCACGGTATTTTTGGTATAACTAACTATCGTTGGTTATGTGTTAACACCTGCTATTGGCTGCAAGTGTAATGCCTTGAGTGGTAACCTTTCTTGTTTATCTCCAATCTCAATTCGAAGCATAGTTTCCCTATATGTCCTTGCTACAACTATGTTTCATTCATCTCATCAAGGTCATCTTTTATCAAAATCACATCAAATTTCACACTATGAATTCTATATCTATCCATAATATCCATGAATGCGCTCACAAATACACTTTTCAGTTTACGAATTCTACTTGATCTTCGTTACAGTTTGCGAATCCTACTTGAGGATCCTTCTCAAGGAAAGTTTGTTATCCTGTAGACTTCTTATCTCCCAACATGTTCAACAATGTCTTTGATCCATTTCTCTTCGCTCCCCATTTCCACTCATCACCATTTGTCTCCACATCATCCTTCTCACCTTTTTGTCCCCTTGCACCACGCTCAGATATCTTACTTGCCTTTCCTCTTGAGTTTCCCTTTCACTCTTCTGCTTTCAGTTTGACAATCTTACTTAATCATCCATACAGCCTGGAGAATCTTAGTTAAGGTATATCTTCTTCCTTGGATCCTCTCACTGTAGAAGCTTCTCCACCATTTCCTCTTTCAGTCGGATGACAATCACTACCACAAATGTCTTTCCGCTCATTCTTTTTCGCTTGACACTCTTACATCATCACTCCCACTATGTGGGCATCCCAATTAAGGATTTCCCTTACACTCTCCATCTACACTGCATATGTTCCTCCATCCACTCATGTCACACTCCTTTGTTTCCTTGTTATCACCTTAATATCACCTCCTTTAATCTCTTGTTCCATTTTGGTATACACCGCTTAGTATTTTCATCATTCTTCTTCTTCCTTCGGCTTGGAAATCCTACTTAACCATCTCCTGTCACATGGAAATATTACTTAAGAGTCCCTCTTAAGAATGGTTTGTCCATGTGACCCTTCCACCTCCCATCATATCTTCCTCATCTTTTGTCTCCCGCCTCTCATTGTACTAGTCTACTCCAACCAACCATTCCGCACATGTACCCAATACAATGTTGTCTTTCTCCTTCCATATTGTCACTGCCGGTTTGGTGATCTTACTTAACTCCTGCGACATGGAGATCTTACTTAAGAGTCCCTCTTAAGCATGATTTTTCATCCTGTACTCACCCACCACTCCACATTCTCACCATCTAAATTTTTTCCTCATTCCCCGTCATCACATCCTCTCACCTCCTCTTCCATTCTCACAAACACCACTTCCTACTTGCCCACTTATTCATCTCCATTATCCCTTGCTTGGTAATCTTACTTAACCGTTGCTTCCCCATTCATTTTGTGTCTTGTTTCTTCATCTTCATCTCATTCATTCTCATCCACTACATCCTCTCCTTGCCTTCATCTTCACACACATCGTTATCCCTCCTTTCTTTAATCTTTCCACTCCATCTTCTAGAGTTCTCCCACATATCTACCCCCATACTTACCCGTCATTATCATTGATCATATCCTAATAATCTTTCATTTTCACACCAAGAATTATCGGTGGAATTCTCCTAGAAATCACTCATCCCCATTCTACACGGCTTGGATCCTTCTCTTTGATTTCCCCCATTTTATCTTCATTCATTCCTTCCTCTGCGCCCTCTGATCATTATCAGGGGACTTCTCCTAATGTCCCTTCATTGGTGTTCCCCCTTCAATTCCTCCTTTACTTTCCCCCTCTTCTCACCTTTTGTCCCATCCTTCCCTACTGATCATTATTGGTGGATTTATCCTAACATCCATTCACTGGCATTGCCCTCTCCTATCCCTTCCCCTCTTTATCTTCGCCACCTCTCCATATCTCATTCTTACTTGCCAATTTCTTCACTATCTTCATCATACACCCTCTCTTTATTTTCTTGTCATCAACTTATCCTCATTTCACACATCTCCGCATCTTTTTCAATCTGTGTCATTCCTCCCCTCCAGATTCTCTTTACGTTCCTTATGCTTCTCATTATTTATTGAATATCTCTATTCTTGGTTCCCTTCCTTCTGTATAATTTTCTTCGTTGTCTTCTCCTCGTTTCTAATCCTCGTCTTATTTCACTTACTGTGTATCATCTCATTTTACCTCACACTTCCTTCTTACTTCCCTGTCGATAAACCTGACTCTTCAGTGTTGTCCCATATTTTTTATCATCCCATCATCCACATGCATTTCCATGTGGTCAGTTCCATATTCTTTTCCTTGGATTTCCTCACCATGTTTTTTCTCCTCCTCCGTCTCTGTCCCTCTATTCCATGCCCCTGTTGCCTTCACCTTCAACCATTCTTACTCTTCTCATAATCAACCACTACTCCTGTCCATTCCCTTTTCTCTTTCTCAAATACATCTATCATCTACATCACTCATTCCATCTTCCTTTGAAATTTTTTTCTTGGATGATACCATAACAATCATCACCTATCTGATCTTGTTCTCTTCCACGGATGTATTCATTATAGAACTTACTAATAAAAATATGATCACGATAATTTTAATCATGATACCTCATTTCAATATCCCATGTTCAAGACAATCAAAATTGAAAAAAATTGGCAAGATTGGCTAAAATGCGACAATCATGATTAACATGTTAAAAATAACAATTCTATGAAATGTACACAAAATTACTGCATATCATTCCTTCATGATTTTCCTAATGATCTCAACACTCACAAGAGTATTTCTCTTAATTCTCAGATAAATTTACCTCATTCCCCGATGTGGTGAGGATAACGTGCCTAAATGGGAAACTGCTAGGTTTTTTTTGCAAGAACCATTTCACTTCATCTTACATGGTGTAAATGATCATAATATGGATGAAATTTATTTTTTTTCCATTCTATGGTATTAAAATTATTTTACTTCATTCTTTATTCACCTCCAGTGCTCTCACCATGATAGAATCAAGATCATGATTGTGTGAGAAAAATGCACCGAATTCTCCTCATGATAATGATTGTTCGTAAAGATATTGCGTAGTTTCTCAAGAAGTAGAATAAATTTATCAATGAGGGTTTTCATCTTTCAATACAATTAGTGTTCTATCTATCATTTTTTGATCATTTCTCTTCTTGGTGTGTCCAAACAGTGTTACAGAGCTTTATCATTTCAAGAGTTTTCAAAGGGGAAAGTTTTCAAATAAACTTCATCAGAGATGATATCCATCAAGGGAGGATGCACCTTCATTCATGCTTTGAAACATAATTTTTCTCCTCTTCTCCCCCTTTCTAATATTTCATTGTATATAGTCATGGTATTTTGTATTATTCACTTAAGTTTTTCTCTAATATTGCATAGTAAAAGTTCCTTTTGTGTTATAAAAAGGGGACTTATTTCCTTACTGCTAAGGAAGATGAATAGTCACAAGTAAAATAATAACTTTTAAGGTCATGTGGGGGGTAGATGAGAAGACAATTTTCTATTCTATAAATTGGGATGGCTTCTCCATTCCAAAGGAATTTTGTAGAGAGTTTTGATGCTTTATTTTTTGGCAACCAATTTTGGATTGTTGTATGTTTTTATTTTTGCATCACCACCACAAAAGAAATAAGATTTTAATTTCTTCCATTTACTTGTTTATGCTTTCATCCATTATCTCTTTATTTCCTATATTTGCATGTATAGTGATCTTAAACAACAAAGAATTTTTTTTGTACTTGTGAGTAATAGATTAATTGAACTTTGTGTCTTTATTTTGTTGATCTAATTCTTGTTTGGATACTTTAAATTCCTCTAATTTAATTTGGACCCACTATGGTTGATGTATGTGGATTTAACAAGCCTACACACAATATTAATATTAATTTCTTATTTCTACTATTCACCTATACCTCCATTCACTCCAAATTCCTCCCTTGTACCTCCATACAAGCACTTTTCCAAAGATTTAATGGAGTGAACCTATGTGATATTTTGCCTAACAGTCTCCCACAATTATTAGTTAGTTTATATTCAATAATGGAAGAATTCCATACACAAGAAGGAGGGAATTAGCCTCGTGACAGTTGCTCAAAACCCATAATTTACCCCACGAAAAATACTTTCACCAACAACAGGGAAAAAATGTATGATCAAAATAGGTAGAACCAAAATCAAGTTGGTAGTTCTACACCCAACTCCATGTTTATCATATTCACGAGAATTATTGTAGAAATACCTTCTATATCTCCTATTGGATATAATATGTTTTAATAGATTCCACATAATGTTTGGTATTTGGATTTTGGTTACAAAAATTATGTCATAAAACATAGATCCATTTTTCAGTATAGATGAGATAGTGAAGAATGATGTTACTTTTGGGAGCATCACTAGAGTAACTACGATGGGTAAAGGAACAATAAAATTTCTAAGAAAAAGGGGGATCAAATGATTATTCATGATGTTTTTTATGTTACAGGTTTGAAGATTAATCTTATGAGCATTAGTGACTTAGTTCAAAAAGAATATAAAGTATATCTTAAAGACAAGTAATGGTCGATGGTGGATAAATCCATTAGTAATCATGTGATTTATAATGTGTGAATGAAAAGCAATAGAATATTTCCTTTGAGATTATAACTAGGTCTAAAAAGATAATTATATCAAGATAAGTGTGAGCGAATGAATACACATCCTAAATCTACCCTCAATGTATAAAATTCACTTTCCCATTCTAGAAAAATACAACACAGCTATTGAAATATTAAGCACAGCTCCAGAAATATAGATTGCATCTACGGAAAGATATAGTTCATCTCTAGAAACATCAGGGTTCACTTCAAGAAGCCTCTAGAAAAAAGGAGGTGGAAAATCCCCAATGAATATTTCTTTGGCCGCATTCACCAAAAAGGATAATTTTTGTAGTTTTTCTGCATGAAATATTTGCATGGCAGTTTTAAGAGAGATGACGCCCATTAACAGTGCCTTGCTATCATGCGACAACAATTTTTTTTTGATGGGCATCAACAGGACCTTGTTGTCACGTGATTGACACTTGTCAACAACATTTTTCTGTCGTGCAATAGCAAGGGCCTATTGACGCACGTCAGCAAAATTTTGTTGTCTTGTGACAACAAGGCACTATTGATAGGCATCAACAACACCTCATTGCTGCGCGACAGTAAAATTTTGTTGATGAGCGTTAGCAACATTTTGTTGTCTTGTGACAGTGAGGGTGTGTTGATGCCCATCAATGGAACGTTGCTGTCTAATAGGACCTTGCTATCGCGCGATAAAAAACTTTTGTTGATAGGTGTCAACAACATTTTGTTGTTGCAAGACAACAAGGTCCTATTACCATGTGTCAACAACATCTTGTTGTCATGTGACATGAAAGTGTTGTTGATGTGCATCAAATGACCCTTGTTGTCACATGACAACAAAATCTTGTTGTCGTGCGACAACAATAAGAAACCCTAATTTTCCCTATAAATACCAACACAACCCCTCATTTTCACGTTCTCATTTTCTGGCTATCAATTTTTTTCCTTCTCCAAGCACTTCTTGCTATAGGTACCGTACGTCGACGTCATGACTTCTTCTTCCCAAGGTGAACCTCAGGATCCAACACCTAGAGCCTCCAAGGCCAAGATTCAATACAGAAATGCTATGTGACTGACATAAATGTAGTCATGGAAATGAATGCAGAATACATGGATTCAATAGTTACATCTGAATTCCAAGGGCTTGTTATCATGCCCCTGTTTGAGGTTGACCATCAGATTCTTAACTACCTCTTTTTCTCCTATAATATAGAAAATAGTACTTTTACTGTTACATTGGAAGATCAACGTACATTCTCCTTCGGTGTTGAACCTATTGATATCCTTTGATTATCATGCCTACCTTTTAAAAATGTGTCGATAGTAACAACCAAGACAACACTCACTTAAAATGATAAGATTTTCCTCGAATCTAGTTATTGTTTCAATGTTGCTTGTAAGTGTAATTTTGTCTCGTTTGAGTGTTTTTTTTATATTAATTCAAATTGATATTAATTCCGATGACTTTTGCAACTCATGTCAGCAAATCTAGATGAGGAGTGGACACACAATATATTGCACACCATTTTCTTACTTCCTTGATTTCTTTGTTTCAAGCTAGAATTATTATGCAGGGTCAACAAATTGACATTCCAAATTGGGTTGTTGCATACATTCTTGCAACAATCAAAAATCAAAAATTTGACTAGTGCACATTTCTGTCTAACAATATAAAGGATGACATTACCAATGCATGAATTTAAGAAAAACCAGTTATTCATTCAACAAACTATATCCTAGCTCTTTAGTATGAGGTTTATTATAATTTACAAGATGAACCAACTCCAACTTGCACAAACGAGACAATGAAAAATTTGTCGATTCCACTTGAAGAGAAACAGGTAAAAATTTTTCTTTTATGTTTTTCTCATTTTGATCGAATCTTTGTGCACTAATATAATGTAATTCTGATTGAATCTTTTCTGTATGCAGAAAATATTTTTGGAGTCTCTTCTATGAAAAAAATCTACTTCGAGAGGAAGAGGCCAAAAACATGTTGAGGCCTCAGGAGAATCACAATCTGAAATCGAAGTTCGCTCATCAGTTGATCCTTAAGTATTTGCATTAATGAAATGAAAGAGACGTAATTGTTGGAAATATTGTCATTGATGTCAAAGGCTTAATCATTGATGTATTTGGTTAACAGAATCGTGTAACGGAAGATGACAGATGTTGACAGATTTTGACGGAAATGGTAGAAAGTAACGGAAATAACCAGCAACATAGAAGGGCTGAAAACGAAAGTTTAAATACATGAAAATAAGTGTTTTTGCATAAGGATTATCATGGTTTAAGTGAGATATACACAGCTATACATAGGAGAGAGATATCAACATTTTAAGGTGTTCATATGTCATGTTTTATGGGGAAAACGAAGATTCAAATGACAAAATTAAATCTCCATGTTTTAGTATGATAAGGGGTGATTAAAGGAGCAATAAATATGTCCATAGGATGGTTTAAAATACATATAAAAATTTTGTTTTTATTTTGGACGACCCCCTTTGGAAAATAGTGCCACTTTATAGTTATGGCCGACATGTGTATTTGCATTATTAAAATAAAATATGGTTAATTAAATAATGGAAAGGTTGTGTTGGTTGGAATGATGTGTCTTTTCGAAAGGATGCGAGAAGGAAATATAAGGAGATGGAATATTTTGATTTAGGAAAGCAATTTGAGTGCTTCATTCAAGTTTAAGGGAGAGAAGAAGAAGAGCAGAATATGAAATATAAAAAGGAGTGAAGGGTAGATTTATTTTTAATGAAGAGTTGCAGTAATTTATATATGTGAAGGGACTGAAATAAATCAGAAGAATATTCTTAGCAGCTTTTTTTCTCTATCATCTGTTGAAGCAACAACAACATAAAAGATAGGAAAGAGTTTGTTTTTCGTAAGGAAGGTTGGTGCCTTCATATTTGAAGAGATCGGTGTCTCTTGCTGAGTTGGTGCTTAGAAAAAAGGTTTGGTGCTCCTGTAGGTTGGTGCCTAAAAAATTGTAACTTGGGGATTGGTGTCTCTCGTAGGTTGGTGCCTACAAACATTTGAGAAATATAATAAATAATATTTTCTCTGTGGTTTTCTCCCGAAAGGGTTTCCACATAAATTCGTGTCTATTTGCAGTATGTTGGTTTGCTTTGCATTCATTGATTTCTTTGATATATTCACTGTGAAACTGATTAATTGTGATTACAAATATGAGATTAAGTGTTAAATTTAAAAGAATATCATAATACTGATTCACCCCCCTCTCAGTATTATCTTGTGCTTAACAATTGGTATCAGAGTTAGTGCCTTCAGGAACAATCTAACAATTGGAAGGTAGATCTCAGAAGCACATATGGCTACTCATCAAGTACAAGAAGGTTTTTCTTCGAACAAGGCTCCATTGTTTGATGGAACAAATTATGCATTTTGGAGCATAAGAATGAAAACATATCTAATGGCACTAGGGTTTGATATTTGTCAATCAGTAACAGATGGATATATAATCCCATCAGTTCCACTGAAAGATCAAGCCGGAAAGAAGGCTTTTGAAAACAATGCCAAGGAGATGACTTCTATCCTATGTGGCCTATTAGAATCTGAGTTTGTTAAAGTAATGCAATGTGACACGGCGAAGGAGATATGGGACAAACTTCGAACTATCTATGAAGGTGATGACAAGGTTAAAAGGGCTAAGCTTCAAACTCATAGGAGATAATTTGAGAGCTTGAAAATGAAGGATGAGGAGAATGTTGCAGCCTATCTTCTTCGTGTGGATGAGGTTTTCAATGCCATAAGAGGGTTAGGTGAAAATATTGAAGAATCCATGATCATTCAAAAGATTCTAAGGTCTCTACCATTAATATTTGATGCTAAGGTGTCTGTCATTGAAGAAATGAAGGATCTTGATAAGTTGAGCATGGACGAACTACATGGAATACTAACCACGTATGAAATGAGGACTGAGTCAAATAAACCATCAAAGAAGGAAGATGCATTCAAAGTCTCAAAGAAAGAAAAAATCAAAGAACCTGAGTCGAATGAGAACTCAAACAATGAAGAAGATGAGAAAGAAGCCTTGTTCATTCGAAAGTTAAAGAAAGGATCTGGAAAGTACAAAGGTAAGTTACCATTTAAATGTTTTAATTGTGGTAAAATTTGTCATTTTGTGGCTAAGTTTCCAGAGAAAGAAGATAGCGATGATGAGGAAAGAAAACCTAAATTCAAAAGGGAATTCAAACAAAGCAAAGGCAAGAAAATATTTGGAAAGCAAAAGAAAAGCTTATATTCAAAAGGAAGTAATAGATCATCCGAAGAAAGTGGGATAAGTGACTCAGATAGCGATAATGAAGAAATATTATTCATGGCTATAAAAGATGACTTAGAAAGAGATGAAGACATGGAAGAAAAAGGTGAAGTGAATCTTGAAGGGGAACTTATATGTGCCTTGGGAGAGTTGAAAGCTCTTAAAAAGAAAAATCAGAAAAAAAAGTTACAGCTCCTAAAGTATGAAGAAGAAGATCGTAACTTTGAAGCTAAGATATCACAATCTCTTGAAGAATCAGGAAAGATGATCGTGGATCTAAAAACCCAAATTGAAGAAGCAAAATGAGTTGAAGAAGAATTAAGAAATCAATTAAGGACTAAGGAAGAAGATTGTGAAAAGCATGAGTCAGAGATTGTTTCTTTGAGAAAGGACTTGGAAAAATCAAATGCTAAAGTTACAAGTAATCTAAAATTCGAGAAAAGTACCGAGATACTAGATGAAATTCTGAACTGACAAAAGTCAACATCTGACAAGACTGGTCTTGGATATACAGAAAGACAAGTCTAACACAAAAGGTATAGAGTCGTCAAAAGGGACAAGAGAAGAGAAGTCAAAGACCTATGCAGAGACACTCAAGGAACCTATGAAGAATGAAGAGTTGAAAAGGGAGAAGAGATTTATGAAGATCAACACTTCTTACAAGGAAACAAAGATGAGAACAAGTTTAGAAGACCAAATCCTCCAAGATATACTCACATGTCTAGGTTTGAAAATTCTTTCTATGGCTATTGCTTCTATTGTAATCATTTTGGTCATAAAGAAATAGATTGTAGAATACGGGTGAGAGACAACAATATAAAGAACAAAGGTGTGTATGGATTCTCAAATATAAATTACAACTCCTTTGCTCCTTTATCGAACTATGTTGAAGATATTGTTTGTTATAACTGTAATATGGACATATGGCAAGATTTTGTAGAAGTGGTTTTGTAGAACCATCTAAATCGAACCAGAAGGTAAATGCTCCAGAAATAAAGAAGAAAGAAGCTACAAAATTTTGGAAACAGAAGAAAGAGGATGATGGGCAAGATAAAGAGAAATCTATGCTTGTTCAAATAACATTCCATGCACAGGATGAAGGGAAGTTGTGGTACATTGATAGTGGATGTTTAAGACATATGACCAGAGATAAAAGTAATTTCATCTCATTGAAGAAAGTAAATGAAGGTACGGTGAAATTCGGTGATAACGCTAAAGCAAAGATCGCTGGAAAAGGTATGCTAAGTCTTGATAATGGTAAAACAAAAATAGAGAATGTTTTATATGTTGATGGATTAAAGCATAATCTCTTAAGTGTAAGCCAAATGTGTGATCAAGGACACACACTTAAGTTTTATGTTGAAGGGTGTGAGATAAGGAAGGAAGACATGGGAGAGTTAGTAGCAGATGCACATAGAACCACAAATAACCTATACATGCTCGGAGAAGTAAAAGGAGAGAAATGTTGTCTAAGTCAAGTTGAAGAGAGTTGGCTATGGCATAGAAGGATGGGGCATATAAATTTTGATAATCTTGTGAAAATCAGCAACAAGTAGGTTGTGCGGGATATGCCTAAGGTAATGAAACTTACAAGTACTCTATGCAAGCAATGTCAACATGGAAAGCAAACCAGAGAAAGGTTTAGAACGAAGGAGTATTCGACCACCAAACTACTAGAGATGATTCATACGGATTTATGTGGACCTACCAGAACAGAAAGCATACAAGGTGAGAGTTATTTCATGTTATTCATTGATGACTACACTAGAATGACATGGGTAGCCTTTCTAAAAGAAAAGTCAGAAGCATTTGAGAAGTTCAAAGCTTTCAAGGCTTTATGTAGAAAATGAAACCGGATTGAAAATAAAGTGCTTGAGGTCAGATCGTGGAGGTGAGTTCACCTCAAATGAATTCATTGAATATTGTGAAGATCATGGAATCAAAAGATAGTACTCAGCTGCAAGGACTCCACAAAAAAATGGAGTGGCAGAAAAGAAAGAATCGAACCATCCAAGAGATTTCTAGAACCATGTTAAATGAATTTAAGCTATCAGATAGATTTTGGAGAGAAGCGGTAAATACGGTTGTTCATATCTTGAATAGAGAGAAAATCAGAGTTAATCATGACAAAAATCCTTATGAATTGTGGAAAGGAAGACCGGCTACAATAAAATATTTCAAAGTGTTTGGGAGTAGATGCTTTATTAAAAGAAATGAAGAGAACTTGGGCAAATTTGATTCAAGATCGGATGAAGGAATTTTTCTTGGCTACTCTATTAAAAGCAAAGCCTACAGATGCTATAACAAAAGACTACAAACTATAGTAGAAAGTGCAAATGTGAGAGTGGATGAAATCGTGAATCAAAAAGCTAAAGAACCTGCAGAAGAGCCCTTAGAAATACCCGAGGTAGTAGAAGAAAAGGAAGAGGAAGAAGATGTTGAAAAATTAAGTAAATCTGAAAGGTAGGACACCAAAACACCATCTCATTTTGTTAAGAAGAATCATGCTGAAAGTCAGATCATTGGAAACCTTGATGATGGAGTACAGACAAGAAGAAGAATTATAAGTGCATCAGAACCAATAAATTTCTCCTTATTATCCAAAATAGAGCCGAAGAACTTTGCAGAAGCCAACCATGATAAACATTAGGATAAAGGCAATGGAGGAAGAGTTAGATCAAATTGAGAAGAATGAAACATGGGAACTTGTACCTAGGCCAAAGGATCAGAATGTGATTGGCACTAAGTGGGTATTCCGAAATAAATTGAATGAAGATGGACAAGTCACTCGAAACAAGGCAAGGTTAGTATGTAAAGGGTATGCTCAAGTAGAAGGTATTGATTTTGAAGAAACTTTTGACTCCTGTTGCTAGATTAGAATAAATTAGAATGTTTCTTTCTTTTTCGGTATTCAAGAACTTCAAAGTCTATCAAATGGATGTCAAATCAGCATTTCTAAATGGGAAGTTAGAAGAGGAAGTATACATAGAACAGCCTGAAGGGTTCCTCCTATCAAAAAATGAAGATTATGTGTGTAAGTTGAAGAAGGCCTTGTACGGATTAAAACAAGCCCCCAGAGCATGGTACTCTAGGCTTGATAAGTATCTACAAGACCAAGGGTTCAAGAGAGGACTTGCCGATAGCAATATTTACATTAAAATTGAAGGTGAGCACCAACTGATTGTTTTTGTGTATGTAGATGACATAATTTTTGGAGGAGACAATGAGGAAATGTCTAAGAAATTTTCTGAAGACATGCAAAAGGAGTTTGAGATGTCCATGTTGGGAGAGTTATCATTTTTCCTTGGATTGCAAATTTCTCAATCTGATAAAGGAATATTTATATCCCAAACCAAGTATGTGAAGGAAATGTTGAAGAAATTTGGCATGGAGGAGTGTGCACCTGTTAGCACACCTATGGCTACCGGGACAAAGTTAAGCAAAGATGATGAATCTCCAAATGCTGATCAAACTCTCTATAGATCAATGATTGGGAGTTTACTATATGTGACAACATCCAGACCAGACATCATGCAAGTAGTGGGTATGGATGCACATTTTCAAGCAGGTCCGAAAGAAACACATGTGCAAGCTGTAAAATGCATATTCAGATATCTAAAGGGAACTATGGATTATGGGTTATGGTACCCAAGGGGTAAAGACTTCACATTGGTAGCTTATACATATTCAGATTGGGCAGGATGTTTGGATGATAGAAAAAGTACAAGCAGAGGAGCATTCTTCCTTGGAGACAGCCTGGTATCTTGGTTGAGTAAAAAGTAGAACTCTATATCCTTATCAATAATAGAAGCAGAGTATATAGCAGCAGTGTTATGTTGTACTCAAATTCTATGGATGAAGCAAACCTTGAAAGATATCAAAGTAGAGTATGATCATCCAATCTCCATATTATGTGATAATACCAGTGCGATAAGTATTTCAAAGAATCCGGTTATGCATTCAAGAACAAAGCATATTCCCATAAGATACCACTTCTTAAGAGAGCAGGTGGTATAAAAGTAGGTAAAGTTGGAATTTGTTGCTACATATGAACAGATAGCAGATATCTTCACCAAGCCACTTCCAAAGGAGACATTTGAATATCTATGACATAAGTTGGGAGTAATATCCTTTGCTTCTTCCCATTGAAAAACCAAGAGAAGCATCGGTTGAAGGGGGAGCTAAACATTGCAATATTCAGCTCCTAGATTGACCCTTTGCCATTGATGTCAAAGGGGGAGAATGACAGTAAGGGGGTGTTACAACAAGGGGGAGTTGCAGAAAAGAAGATTTTTTTTTGGAAGGTTACCATCAATGAAAAATGGGGGAGATTGTTGGAAATATTGTCATTGATGTCAAAGGCTTAATCATTGATGTATTTGGTTAACGGAATCGTGTAACGGAAGCTGACGGAACTACTGACGGATGTTGACGGATTTTGACGAAAATGGTAGAAAGTAACAGAAATAACCAGCACTATAGAAGGGCTGAAAACAAAAGTTTAAATACATGAAAAGAAGTGTTTTTGCATAAGGATTATCATGGTTTAAGTGAGATATACATAGCTATACATAGGAGAGAGATATCAACATTTTAAGGTGTTCATATGGCATGTTTTATGGGGAAAACGAAGATTCAAATGACAGAATTAAATCTCCATGTTTTAGTATGATAAGGGGTGATTAAAGGAGCAATAAATATGTCCATAGGATGGTTTAAAATACATATAAAAATGTTGTTTTTATTTTGGACGACCCCCTTTGGAAAATAGCGCCACTTTATAGTTATGGCCGACATGTGTATTTGCATTATTAAAATAAAAGATGGTTAATTAAATAATGGAAAGGTTGTGTTGGTTGGAATGATGTGTCTTTTGGAAAGGATGTGAAGAAGGAAATATAAGGAGATGGAATCATTTGATTTAGGCAAGCAATTTGAGTGCTTCATTCAAGTTTAAGGGAGAGAAGAAGAAGAGCAAATAGGAAATATAAAAAGGAGTGAAGGGTAGATCTATTTTTAATGAAGAGTTACAGCGATTTATATATGTGAAGGGACTGAAATAAATCAGAAGAATATTCTTAGCAACATTTTTGTTCTATCATCTGTTGAAGTAGCAACAACATAAAAGATAGGAAAGAGTTTGTTTTTCATAAGGAAGGTTGGTGCCTTCATATTTGAATAGATCGGTGTCTCTTGCTGAGTTGGTGCTTAGCAAAAAGGGTTGGTGCTCCTATAGGTTGGTGCCTACAAAATTGTAACTTGGGGATTGGTGTCTCCCGTAGGTTGGTGCCTATAAACATTTGAGAAATATAATAAAGAATATTTTCTCCGTGGTTTTCTCCCAAAAGGGTTTCCACGTAAATTCGTGTCTATTTGCAGTGTGTTGGTTTGCTTTGCATTCATTGATTGCTTTGATATATTCACTCTGAAACTGATTAATTGTGATTACAAATATGAGATTAAGTGTTAAATTTAAAAGAATATCATAATACTAATTCACACCCCCCTCTCAGTATTATCTTGTGCTTAACAGTAATACCCTTAACATTCAAAGTAGGATTTTTTACATTTTGATTTTACCATTTTATGATTTACCATATTGAATTGACATGTATTTCCTCCACTTGCAGGGACTTTGGACTACTCACGTGCTTCAAAGCAAGCATGTCCAACCTACTCGGTACAATCTCATGCAATTATCGAATCTCAATGGCAATTACCACCATCAGCTCCAACCAAAATAATTCAAATTCTGTCATAGCCCCCTAGTTTACAAAATCAATTTGTACCACAAAAAAAATCGGCTCAACCAGGTATGACTTCATTTATTGTTTTGATTTATTTAATAATTTTACATATTATTTAGTAATTACTAATGATTTTGTTTTTGGCATCTTGTTGTTCAAAGTTGATAGTAATCCTTTGTCTTCTACTCAAAATCTGCAAACCCCAGCTACTCAATCAACCCCGCAATTACAATTTAAAATGCCGACCAGAGGTTCAGGACAAAATACCATTGATAAATACATGCCTATGATTCTGGCCCCTAGCGGGACACTAAACATTCCCTTGTCATTCACTATTCCGACCCTCTCTCTTGCTGGCTGTCCCACTGCAACAAGGAAATCAATTTTGAATCAAATAACTTTAGATGAAGATTATTTGGGAATTGATAATAGTGACCCAACTAGTTTTTTCAACACACGTGATATGATTTAGGGCCAACAAGCATATTTCCATCTCAATGTACTATTAAATTTATTTTAATTTTCAACATTTAAATTTAAATTTTAATATTAATTTCTATTATTTTTATTAGGATCAGCACTCCCAAAAGCAAAAAGATGAAGCAGGCATTACTCGAGTTGAAAGTCGCCATACTTCTCCTTCAAAATCATCCTCTTCTGATACATATAGTGATGACTTGCCAACATTTTCTTTGGAGAACTTGATTGGCTATGATTTTCAATCCCACATGAATGAATTTATCAAGCCTCAAATAGTGAGCTTCATTAAATGGGAGAGAAGGGAAAAATTATTAATATCTGAGATAGTAATTCGTTATGATAACCATTGGCAAAGAGAGAGATTATTTGCAACAGTCAAAAATCAACCCGTGAAGATGGATGCATTATTCATCAGAGCTAAAAGTGGGACTGTCGTATATAACAACACCTATAATGACAATATTTTAGATAAAGTATTAAACACATTGGAGAATATCAATGCTAAGGCCCAGACCTATTTCAATAAATTGTCTAAGGACAAGGAATTGGTTGCAACTGTAAACACCGAACGAGATAGAGCTATCGTAAGTATAATCAGTTTGAGAATTTGTTTTTATTAATTTCAATAAAAATTTGTTTTTTAATATGTTTAATTCACTTCACTTTTTTTGTTACACCTAAAATATGAAAATTTAAAGAGTCAAGCCAAGGTCTTCCAAGTTCACTTGGAAACAACAAAGAACAGTTTATCCGCAACAATTAAGATGAAAAAAAATATTGTTTTGGTTAACAAACAAAACAATACACTTAAGTAGATAATTAAAGAGAATGGCTATGACCCTGAGATTTTATTTAAAGAAAAGGTAGTGGCAGATCCTTCTTTGACATCCCATGGAGATGCTACAAAGGAAAAAGAAACATTCGTCAAGAACCTAGACATGACTGCTAAGGATCTGATTAGTTCAGGGATAATTGAGGCAAGGAATACAATAGGGTCTGGTGAAAATGTTAATGATTGAGGCTTGAGGATTGGGGAACCTCAAAATTGAAACTTTAAATATTTTATATATAGAAGAATCAAAGTTGATACTTGAATATTTGTTTAATTTGAAGTTTGGATTTAAATTTTATGAAATATTATCTCTGCTTGCAATGATGGTGATAGTTACATTTATCATGAGATGTGGATGTCTGGATAATGAAATTAGAGTAGATGTGGTTATAATTATTATTAATTTATTCGTTTAGAATGTGGTTCTATGTGGACATTAGGTGTGGATGTATGGATAATGAAATTAGAGTAGATATGGATGATGATGAATTGTATGTGACTAGATGAATTGTATGTTGTTATATTTTTATATAGAATTTCTATATTGTATATGGTGTGTATGTTTGATGGATAATCATGATTCATGGATTTAAACTTTATGCAATATTATACTTTGCATGCAATGATGGTCATGATTACATTTTTCATTACATGTGGGTGATGACATCTAATATGTTTGATGACATTATAATAGACATTACAATGGATCATCCATTTATTCATTTAGAATGTGGTGTTATGTGGATAATGAAATTAGAGTAGATATGGATGATGATGAATTGTATGTGACTAGATGATGATAATGGATAATCGTTTTAAGAAAATTAAGAATGTGCATTGTGGTGTGACAGATACATCTTAATACAGTAAAAGCTTCTTCTCTCTATTTTAAATTTCAACCTCTTTAATATGTATATCGTTTCTACACATATATTTTCAAACCTTTATATTGAATTGAAATGATAAACCTCAAAGAAAAAAAGAATGTGGTATGACACAGATATCTTAATATAGTAAAATCTTCTTCACATTTAAAACTATGGCTAACCGTTAAGATAGGGTTTAAGGTACCTCTTATCTTCTTGAGAAAGTTAGATGACCTTCAATTCTCAAGAATTCAACACGAAAAATGGATAAGGATTAGAATGAAAATGGGTGAGTTTCCTGATAATCTCAGTCCCAAGAAGCGAGAGCTTCCTTAGATGGATGTCAACTCACATTTTTCATAAACATCAATGAAATGAAGAAAAATTAAAATGTAGAATCTAGATCTAACCTAAGAAAATTAAAGCAAACTAGAACCTGTTCATATCAAAGGTGACACAAATATCAAGAATCCACTGCAAAGTGGATGGACAACTATACCAGACACTAAGCATGGTAGAATATGTAGAATCCATATCTAAGCTTTGAAGACCTTGCAAAATACAACATCAAAGTGGTTTGAAAATTAAAAATAAGAATGAAATAAATCAAATTTTAATAAATAATAGTATTTGAATAAATGTAAATATACATACCTGTAACATCTTTGATGATAACTACATATCAGAAATAGCCTCCTCACTGTCAATATTTGCATCTGCAAAATTACAATGGTATTTATGTAAAACTATAAACAATTAAATTATAATCTATTGATATGAAATTGAATAAATAAGAACAATTAAAGTGTAATGTCAAGGTGATACCTATTTAAAGCTGAAACAATCCATTTTCAATAGCTTCTTACGTATTCAATATTTGCATCCGAAGAGTTTGAAGATGCACCACTTCTAGTCTCATCACTGAGATTACTTGGACTTGTAGCAGTATTATTTACACCTCTTCTTTCGGCAAGGGAATTCCAATGCGCAATAGCTCTGTCAAAAGGAAAGGTTTCCAAAGAGTACTGAGAAACATAACACCTTATGCAACTTTCAATATTTTTATCCAACTTGTTTCTTAGTTTTGATTTAATAAAAGATAAGCACTAAAAAACTCTTTCATCCTCCACGGATCCCAAAATCATGGTTTGGCACAACTCATACAACCAAAAATATTCACTAATGTCTTCCTGTAACACACGACTTTGGTAGATTTTTTGCCAAAGCCTTGTAATAGCACCACTCTCTGAAGGTTCATCTAAGAGTTTATACTGTGACCTCATTTTCGTTGCAAAATTAGTTGATTAAGTCTTTATTAAATCAACATTCAATATAACTTTTATTTCAATACCCTCGACCTCTGATGTTTTGCTGAAATGATCCAATATTGTACCCATGTATTTATGAAAAATCTTACTTACAAAATCAACATGGCCACCTTCTATATTCCAAAAATTTGGATTCATCACACCCATGGCTTCAAGAATTTTTTCTTGGCTGAAATGTTTTCTAATTTGTGATGCTAATGATTCTGTAATTTTTCTGAGTTTTATTCTTGTTTCAATTACTACAGAATCAAACATATTTCATGTCACAGGAACTTATTATTTTTCCATTGATGTAACGTCTTTACGTTTTTGTGGAATGTGCAGTGGTATCTCTTTCCCACTAACATGGATACAGAGGTGATCATGGATATGAAATCTCAAAAAAGTTATTGGGATGGTTAAGATCCAATAAAAATTTTGAGTTATCAAATTCAGGTGTATCAAAACTATCCAGGGAAGTGTACAAGGCATCAAGACTCATACATACCATTTTTCTCATCTATATAAAATCAACAATATAGGTTAATCTCTCCTGTGCATGTTTCATCAATGTATTAATCTCCTACAACATTGGAAGAATGCCTACTAATGTAAGCAATGTCTCCAAATCAGTTAGACGGAACAACAAGTCCCTCGCCCTTTCAATTTCATGACGATATTTGTGCATGAAACCAACCAACGAAGGATACTCCTCATGCACTCTGCATGCAGGCTCATACAATGAAATCCACCTTGTCTCAACATCCTTCAGAAGTTTTTTTGCATTTGTAATTCCTATGGAAAATTTCTGAAACTCAAGAAATCACTTTGGGCTGCTTTCCATATAGGCATGCAGTTCTCTTATAAGGTCTTCTACTTTTGCAAACATTTTCGTATTTGCTAACGATTTTATATGCTAAATTCATTATGTGAGCCATACAATGAATTGTTAGTATATAAGGGGCGACTGATGTTTACAATTGAACACACATCCCAGTTCTATGACCCTGCATGACTGATGCACCATCTACTCCCATGCATACAAACTTCGTAGCAATTTCATTCGCAGTCATGCCAACAATTTATTTCAAAAGAGAAATAACTAGTTTATATAGGTTTTCTGCATTGCAATTTTCAACCATTTTCTGAACACCCAACTGATGTTGAGTCCTCATATGATTTTCTAAAGTGTAAACATGGATACATACCCATGCAGTGTTGTCAACAGTGGTCACTTCATCAATTGAAAAAGAGATAAACTTTGCATTTTTTACAAACTCTTTCAAATCTTCCTTCTCAATCATAGCAAGGCATTTTGCCATTTCCCATGCATTGTTATCTGACCAATGAGACAAGGGAATATTCTACATTCCATTATATTGATAGAAAGGTTTTAAATCGATGAAATATGAAATTGGTCTTCCTTTCTTAACAATGTGGAATAAAGTAGAAAACTGTATGAGTTTAACACACAAATTTGATTGATTTATCTTACCAATTTGTGATGTGATTGTTCTGCCATTTTCTACGAGAAGTCTACATATTTTCTTATCAGCCTCATATTTTGCTGCATATTTCACATGCATGCATTCTTTTTCAGTTTTCCATCTATGTGTTTTTATTTTCTGGCCATCTTCCTCAGTTACAGTGAAATATTGTTTTCCACAGTGTTTTTCAATTGTGTCCAACTTCAGTTGCATTTTTTGCTGCCTTCCCAATTTCCACGTACATATTGTACACGTACATTCTGAAGAAATTTCTTCAGAATTAGTTGGTTTTATAGGTTCAATAAATGGAAATTTTACAGCCCATTCAAACTTGTATGTCCTCCCAAGTTTCCACATATTCTTGTTCATATTCACAGTTTTACTTTTACGTGCAGAGCTTTTAGGAATATCACGATCATCAGGTTTCCTTTTCCGTGAACCACTAATTGCATTTGAATTTTGTGTTTCATTTTGCACTCCTGGTTGCACATAAACAAGGAATATCTTCAAGCTCTACATGCACTACTGGAATATCTTCAATCCCTAGCATGGTATAATTATAGGTGTCATTTGGCTGATACTGAGAAAAATGCATGTCCACTTCAATAACACCTTCCACATAGTTTGTTCTCTGATTGATTTCAGTGGGAGCTCTATGGGTGTTAGTGGTTGCGGTATCTAAACCAGTAGAGTTTCCAAAATACTTGAATAGAGACTTTTGAGTTTTTTTTGTAACTTGTTGGGTGTTCTGAACACTAGAAACTTCCATTGTTCTCAACAGTGATAAATTTGAGTCAAGATAAGCTCCTGGTCATCACGTCAACAAACAGACCTTGTCGTGCATCAACAAACAAAACTTTTTTCATGCATCAATGCAAGTCCCTGTCATGCGTCAGAAGGTTATTCTTGTCACCTGTCAACATAACCTTCTTATCACCCGTCAAGAGAGCCTTCTTGGCACCCGTCAACATATCCTAATTGTCGCTCATCAACAGATCATGCTTGCCACCCATCCACAGAACCTTCTAGTCGCCCGTCCACAGAGTCTTCTTGTTTCACCTCGACAAAATCTTCTTGTCCCACCCGTCAGCATCTTCTTATCACTCATCCACAGATCCTTCTTGTTCACCCGTCAACAGAGTCTTCTTGTTGCGCGTCAGTTGAATGTTTTTTTCTGAAAAACTTATACTTTTGTGTACTGGAATATGTTGCTTTGCAAGTTTTATGTACTTGATAATAGATATGCCCCCTAGGTGGTATGAGATAGCAAGTAGTGTTCTACCCAACGAATAATATAGGATTATATAGGGGATATTTTAAAGAGGTAAGTGAAAGCTGACCCCTAAAAAAATTAACTTTAATTTTTAGGCGAACACGTAAATGACCTAGCCCATGTAAAAAAATTGCCTTTTCAATTTTTCCTAAAATGGAACATTCACCATATAATGAATATTTCGCCATATTACGAATGTTCACCACTAAAAAATCCCTGATAACAAATTCACCAAGCTAATAGAGCTCACTGAGGAGGAGATATAGATCCCAAATGGTAGAAAGATAGAACATATCTCTAGTACAATGGACCGACAGCTCTGGACATATATGACCATGGAGGTACACAAATATAGATGACAAGCCCTCCAAACATACCCCATAGGTACTGGAAATGTCATATTAGAGATATGAAAACATCCCAACCGACCCATGGAAAAAGGAGAGCTCGACAGGATTCTCGGGGAGTTAGACAGTTGCATTCGGGGTTGGTGAACAACATCGCCCATGGCGGGGGAGTTGGCTGTAAATATACATTTCAGGGATGCGGTAATGGCCAAGTCAAGGTAATAGGTGTGGAAAGGCGACAACTCGACGAGCAACTTGGTGTATTGCGACATTATGAAACGGCATGACGTGCATGAGTAAAAGGCATCTCGGGTTTGGGAGTTTGAACCCCACACCTATCGCGACCTTTGAATTTGGGTCTTCATACTAAAGATCCCGTAAAATGATTTGATCATGTTAATTCCAAAACCAAAAGGATATTTGATGAAGGATCCTATTTCGAGCCCTATGCAAGTATAACATAGGGGCTACAATGTCCGGCATTTGAAAACGCAATAAGCATTCACATGAACCATCTTGAAACTTGAGCCTTAAATAAGATTGTATGCGGCATAATGAAGACATCCTCGTTCAGAAGGTATTTATTGGATTTATTTTCTAACATCGTCCTATTAGATGATTATACTTTGAAAGACATGGGTGTAATTGTTTGAGCCTACATATCTGACTGTTATTACCTAGAGTTCCAGGTTTTTAAATATATAAGGGGTTTGTGAAGCAGACACTACGAGGAGCATTGTATTAAGATACATACTGGACCTCTGATTCTCTGTTATTCATTGGGCATTTTTAAATTATTGCAATAGACATGGTAACCAATAGAATCTCTATCTGCCAGGAGTTAGCACTACAGTAGAATGGAGTGCCACGAGAGGAGGAATAGAACCATAATGGAGCTGGCGACTAATGTATGATTGCAAGGCTTAGCGTCTACCATATGAGGATATTGGTAGGTCGTAGTAACAGACTTTTGTTGATAGTTTAACAGGAAGGTGTAATACGAGGAAGTAGTGTCGGAAACATTGTGCAAGCTTATCCAAGACCAGTTCTAGGTCTCTGTAGGACCAAGGGGTGGCATATTTGTAGTTCATGATGGATTCATCCCTCACATGTTATAAGTGTTACAATTTTGTAACTTGCAACGTGGATTTAGGTCTCCCTAATGTGATCGGTGAATCATCCAGATATAGCTAACCCGGCTGACGTATGCATCTGTCGAAGTATCCGTTATCTTGACTTGTGGGGTTATTGTTTATTTTTTGAATAATAAACTGTATTACATTTGGTGATACACTAGTTGATTAATGATGCCTTTCTAAAAGAGATTATACACAATCGGATGAGCATTAAAATTAAATTTCCTATAAGGATCCAAAAGTTGAGTTAAAATTTTAGAGTTCAAGGAAAACATTAATATGTTATACGGATTTCACGATAGATCACCATACATTAATCCCTTGAAGACTAAAACTGAACATAAGAAGCTAATGGATCGATAAGGTAAAATCGCATCATATTCAACATCTTTAAACATATTTAGGTTTTGAATTATATGTGCATTCTGACAAGGAAAAAAATCACCAGTTAGATACCACTGAAATATGTTAAGTGTATAGGCTAATTAGACTATGTTAATGGTATAAAAAGATAAAAGCTATGGAACCAAAAATTCACAAAAGATTGTTTATATTCAAGAATGTAGTCCTCTACAATGCTTGTTAAGCATGGGATATCCATCAATAAAAGTAACCCACTGCCCAAAGGAATATTTTGAACATGCTACTCACTGGTTCCCACCTAGGATAAGGAGAATATATGTCAATAAAATTTGAAGTGAGCTTTACAAGATTGCATGATAGCTCCAGATTTAGGGTATAGTAAGACTGATTTGACTCCTCTAGATGAAGTAGCAGGAGAATGAATTGGAAGGCCCCTGAATAATTAGTGACTGTATCTTCTAGGTTTATATCGTAATGAACTAGTAAGAATCTATAAATGTAGAGTCCAAAATATGATTTCCGTCTCAAGTTGTATTTATGTCTATCAGCTATGCATCAAGATAATCAATGAAGACCTCCAAGATTGTGAAGAAGGCTCTTAGCTCAAATGAAAATAAGTCTCGGAAATGTAGTCTCATTGAGGAAAAAAATGGATTCCATGTGGCATAAAAATCATTACATGGGACTTGTTGAAATTCTCTTGGTCTGATAGAAACCCTCTTGGTATGATAAATGGATATTCTTAGCTAAGTCAGTTTTCATCCTGAGCATGAAAGAAACGTGGAGAAGTATACAAAGTAAATCTCATGGTAGCAAAGGGATTCTCGGTGGTAGAGGGAATGTGATTGTCGAATGGTGATATGCTATTTGATTTAGAGGGGTAGTTAATTATTTGGGTGAAATTATGTAAGTGTTGCAACCTGTTTGAGACAAAATGGTTGCATCGGTTTTTTGGTTAGTTTTTTGTTGAAAAATCCTTTTTTGTATTGTCGTTAACATGTTGATAAGGAGTGTGATACTTCAAGCCAACAAGTTTGTATTATTGTACATGAATGAAAATGTCCTTGTTGTATACAACACATTTCTCACACAAGCCTTGATGTTCTTGCATATTCAGGGTCAATGTAGACAATGGTAACCATAACATAGGTGCGCAGGTGTGGGTTTTGGCAGCGAGGAAATGCACTTGGCAATGCCAAATTCTGACAAATGTGCCTCAAAATTATCATCCAAAAGAATGTTATAAGTCTTCAGAATCCCTATGAACAATGCATGGGTTACAATCATGATGAAGATATGCTAATCCTTCTGCAGCATAATTAGTAATCTTTAGCCGAGTGTCCTAGTCTAGCTTTTATCTTCTTTTATGATTCTATACGAAATTTGTGAAAAAAAAAACACTTGTTAGATTCTTCAACAATCCATTTTAATTAGAAGGTTAGAGGATTGATTTTTTTATGATTGGATTTTGTGTCTTATGATCATCTTAAATCAATGTACAAATCCATTTTTGGCACTTTTAATTTCCTCATGATTCACAGTTCAATGCAAATTAGATCCATTTCCATCTTTCAAGAATACCATGAATGATTGGACCATTACCATTATATATTGTTTGCAATGTTTTTCACAGAATAATAAGTTCCCACAATAGTTGGTGTGATGCCTACAACTAAGATTATTTGAATAAGTATCATCTAAGACATAGAAACCCTTCCCCCAAACATTTTCAAGTAGCATATGCATGGAAGAATAAAAGAAACTAAACAACTTAATGAAGAGAGATAGGGTCAATTCCATTAAGTAACCAAAAATGGTACTATGAGTGCTACAAAAATTCTATTGACAAGCTTTTCATAAGGTTCTAATGCATGTATTCCATAATAGAAGTGTTATTATTGATGAAGCATTTGATGGAGGAAGGAACTCTTCCAAGGTTATAGATAATGGAGTAAGTGTTAACACATATTTTGTAAGTGGATTGATCAATGTTGTTCAAATTGTTACTTTTGAGGCCACTTTTCCTCTTGGGAGGTTAAATGTTACTTGTGATAACAATTCATTGCCAAAAATCAGGTATCCCATTAGTAAAATGCTCACATATATTAATGTGCATACTATAAAGCATAAAAATAGCACCTCGTCATACACAATGATCTATTAGGATTGCACTAGACTTCAAGCTAACTCAACCAGTATTCAATACATGTTATTAATTCCAACATGATAAAATTCATCTTCAATTAATGAAAAAGAAACCAAGCAATGGGAAGATTAAACTTACTGAAGTAAACTATCGATGATCTTTCATTGAACAATATATGTTGGGAAACATAGCATGGCCACAGTAATAGAATGCATATAAACCAATAATAGTAGGCAATTCACTTCCGGATTCTACAAGCTGCCTCGATGGTGAAATCCAACCCCATCAAAAACACGAACCCAAGCCATCTGCCAAGACCATATACATTAGGCAAAATAACCAGAGTTGCAAGCACAACGAATGATTGATGCGAATCTAATCTCACTAACTTGCTATACTCATAGCCACTTTGGGAAAAAGATGGGCCAAATTATCTCCTTCTAGTATCATAAATTCCACAACCACATAATAAAGTTCCAAATATAACATTATCGATATAATGATTCTTCCAATCTACCCAAAAGCTATATGGCCCATGTCAAGATAGTTGTGAATTTATGTATTCATATCCATGTAACACTTAAAGAAGAATTCTTGAATCGTATAACAACAAATCTAGGGGAAAAAATAAAAAAGGATGTTGATTCCCATCCAACCCCCATGGGAGAGTGCATATCGTGTTGACAGAATCCCAACCCATGTTAAATCAAGAAAAATATCACAATCAGTTCAAAGAATAAAATAAGCAATTGGAGGTGAAAAATAAATCAATGACATACACTTAATTGAAGATCAAAACACCAAATTAAGCGCCCATTTTTCTTACTCGTGGTAAAGAGATAGGACAATTGAGCCTCATGTTCATACACGATAGGCTTGACATTCAGTGAATAATTTAGAAAACTAAGCGGTTCTGCATAAGCTTTACTTGAATGTAATTTTATCATGTTTTCAAGTGGGAATGGCATTCCATAATATTAAGGTATAAAAGAATAAATCCCAGTACAAAGATTCAGGGGCATACTATTTCAATCCTATCAATATTGAACTCCAAAGCTAATGGTGTCTTAAACATGTTTTTTTGGGTAATGGTTTTATTGAAAACAAATTCAAACAATCAGTAATTTATTTCTACTCTTCATTAAGGCTCGTGTTATCTATATAAGGAGCCCTCTTGTATAATGTAGATTAAAAAAATTATATTGTCTCTGGAAGCTTTTGTCTTCAACGTTATGGAGTGCAGAATCTTTAAGTCTCTAATTTGTACATTTTTAGATATCATATTCGGGATTAAGAGTTTGTAGTATTTGTTACCTGAATGCGTTCTTTCCACTACCAATTTCTCATGAGTTTTCATTTTTTGTATGACCTCGAACAATAAAAAATCTTTACATTCTTCAATTAACCTTGCATGAACAGAGGACCTGCCATTGCCAAAAGCTCAAAGAGTTTACACAGCTCCTCCTATGAATCCAACCGATGCCTACAAATGAAAAGAACTGTTAAAAAGCAAAAACATCTAGACGGTCATCAAACCATGAAATTTAAGACAATCATAGAAATGTCCAGAAGGGATTTTCCCATAGGGGGACACCTTCAGTGTAAAAATGCCTAAAAAGGTACATAAAACCATGGTTTAAGATAATCTTCACGTCTGGACGCATCCGATATTTTGTACACCAACTCCACTTCACACACACACAAGATTTTATTTACAAGGAATCAATGTTATAGAAGTTTTTTTTTTCAATTCTTAGTTAAGGAATTTGAAACTTAATTAGATTGTAACGAGTACTGGTCATTTGTTTGTGTAATATAGGCATCACAAATAATAAGAAAATATGGGCCACTTCAACAAACTATATGAAGGGATCAATAGTTTGATTGCATAAGGTGATGGCTATTTGGTTGATTTGATTGATTGATTGATTGCCACAAGGCTTGATAAGTGAAAGATGATGATATGTGACCCCCTCAAGTAATAGTTTTTGTGTTCCAACTTGCCCCAAGTAGGCACAGGATAAAAAGTGGCCCGTTTGAATTTTAAAATTTGATCTCTTTTCTCAATGTTATTTCAGGTTTCATGGCAACATCGTCATTTGTAGGAGAATTTAGGGTTTCCTTATTATGAGATGGAAGATGCCTAGCAAAGTTATATTCAACGTTTTCATAAAACAATTTCCGTATACAATGTATTAACTATGTTATATTAAAGGTTTTCATGAAACAATTTTTGTGTCTGATCTGTTAAAGATTTTGAAAGAAATCTGTTGTCTATATATTTGTTAAGGCTTTCATGAAAACATTTGTTTACATATTCTATATATTTTCTCAATTGTAAATATCCTTTTTATTCCAATTAACTCTAATTACGCGAGAAACATTTCTATAATGACAGTTAGGACTATAACGGATTGAGGTGTTCATTTTAGTCTCCACATTAAATTTGATGTTCATTTGACCGTTATGGAATAGTTCATCCATACATTTGACTTCCATTGGACTATCACTTAGATGTTTATTTTTCTTAGAAAAGTTAATAAAAAAAAATAGTAATATCTTGGCCACATAATAATGTTTGGACCCTTTTTCTTGAATTGATAGTAATGTGTATCTATCACAAATCAATGACAATATGATAGATAATTTAACAAAGTTATTGATTAAAATGGTATGTGAAAAATCTAAGCTATATAAGAACCTTAAATGGATATCTATCAATGCATTTCACATAGATACATTTAATATAATATACTTATTATATTCTTTTTTTATATACTTATTATATTAATTTTTTAAAATTTAATTTTTTTTAGTATTTATATTATCTAATATAACGATAGGCGCCTCAGAATTAAGATATCTCATATATAAATGCATTTAAAATATTTATACTAGTCTTTAGGCAAGTATTTGAAGTAATTAGATTGTAAAAGATCACTAGTCGTTTTCTTTGTAAGATGGGCATCAATAACAACATAACACCCACCACCAACATAAATAAATTTAAACGAAAAGTCCTTTTCTTTAATATCATGCACCCAATTTTTTAATGTCTTGTAATTTAAATATTAAATATTTTTGAAAAGTCTTATCACTGAAATACCGGTGGAATTCAATATTCAAAAATGATGTGCGACCTTTATTCATTTCATAAAATAAAATCGTATTAAATAAATATAGGAAATACGTTCGAATGGCGTCAATTAACAGAAAATCAATTTCTGGCCAATAGCTCAAAACGTGTGCTCGTCACCGAATCACATTCCTTAGCAGAAACACAACAAAATCACATAACCCGTTAGCGTTACTTTCATGCTATCTAATGGCAGGGCATATTACTGTAAAAAAATATATCAGATAACCAGACAGAGACCATAGTTTGAATATATAACAAGGGAATATTTTTAATGTATATATTTTTAATGAATATGAACAGTTCAGCACAGGTCTCCAATGGACTTATACGTTACAGGTCTGCACCTAGGTCTGGACGAATTTTTTTGTTAAAAAGCAAAAACGTCAAGACGACCGTCAAACCGTCAATTTTAAGACAATCATAGAAATGTCTGGAATGGCCTTTCCCATAGGGGGTGTATATGCTATGTGATTTAGAGGGATTGTTATTATTTCTGAAGTTGTTGTTGATAAGGGGTGTGATTGATTTTGTAAGTGTAGGAATATAGATGAAGCATTACATTTAAAGGGTCTATATAGGTATGGGAAACCTCCACACCACCTCTACAACACCTGCAAACAAGTTCCTCTTTAATTTTATTACGCAGTTGACCCCCTTCAATATGTTTCAATCCACAAAGGCATAAAGGAAAAAGATTGGACAAACCTTGCAAGAAAAGGCTTGTAATGATGAAATGCAAGAAAAAAAAAATCCTTTGGAATTTAAACATTGTGGTATTTAATATCGATTTTTGCTTGGTGGAGGATCCCAAGATGGAGAAATAATCTAAAAAAGTATGCAACCAATGCCTATTCTCATTGTTGTAAATAACTCTGGAAATCTGTAAACAATGCAAACTTTCCTTGCGTACCTAAAGAAAACAATTAAGTTGCAACAGAACCTGAAAAATATTCAGAGCATATAAACCAATGTCTCTCCTAATCTAAAGTGTTTCAAAAAATAAATCCAAATTGCCATAACCTATTACTCATGCTCAAAAGGTTGCAAGTTCCAGAAACATTTTTGCAACAATAATAGATGTACATAATTTCTTAAACATAATGCTCAAATTGAAGATTTGCAATATAATGATAAAAAAAATTGAGCTCAGTTTTTGATGTGCTAATGTATTATTTGTGTTGCAGAGTACCTATGAAACTGCAATGTGTATGTTGGCATGCAATGCATCTCGTAATGGAGTTTCAGCATAGCCTACACATATTTCCATTTTAAAAACATTTACACCCTGGGGCAACTAAGAGATTTCTAGCACTAGAGTTTGAAAAATTCCAATATCAAACAAGTTGCATTAAACAAATACTCAAACCCAATTACAAAAACATTCACAATTTTGAACATCAATAAAAGCATGCTCTTAAAACTTCTGTGTACATGAACATAGGTTAGTAATGCAACAAAGTTGCTAAATGAATGTCCTCATATATTCCTACAAGAACTTAGCTTAGATGTAGAAATGGTCATTGTAGTTTTACTTCTTTAGAGCCTATGGATGACTTGGTGATCTTTCCAAAGGATAAAGATGTTGAAGCTCGGGCCTCATTGCAAGAACATGGTTTATCAATGCCCATGACAAAAGACATGTCTAAAATTCAGGGTTATTCCTGCTTATGCTGCAAATAATCAAGAAGTGTTTGTCGTCATTGAAGGATCAATGTATGCTTAGTCTTTGTTCCCAATTTTTGTCGTGTTTTTTTTACTTTTTGTTGGCTTGCAATCAAGTACAATGAATTTATCACAAAATTAATCCCTAACTATTGGCATTCTTGACTTCACTAAATTAATACAATAATCAACTACTATATCAATTCATCCCAAGATTAATATTGGACCTACATCATTTTTTGTTATATCAGTTCAATCCCCCAACCAGGTGGAAGTTCATCACAAGATTAATATTGGACCTACATTTATGCTTTTCCATGTTAACATGACCTGTGATCATGTAAGCAAAGCATTTAAAGAAAACAAAAACCCAATAAGCATATTATACTTGTCATTTATTTGTAATTATATTTATAATTAAAATTTTCACATACGATGACATAATTAGAACCATAGAAAATCTAAACGAGAAATATATAATTGGCTATGGTGCTACAAGCAATGTTTATAAATGTATTCTAAAGAATTGTAAGCCAATTGATATAAAGAGTCTGTATAGTCACTACCCATAAATCTTGCGTGAATTTGAAACTGAGTAGGATTTGAAGCAAAGGAAAACAGATGGATTTGATATGGTTGTCTTTCTATCCATTCAGAGCTACTGTTGCAGTACCCTACAAAACAATAAACAATATTTGGATTCAATGTACGTGGAACTTAAAGGCCAATATTCCCACAACAAATTTCATTCATCTCTTTACACTCCACAACAAAAAATATACAAGTTAAAGCTCGATTACAGATTTAGATAAGATTATCTACCACATACAAATTTCATATTTTCCTCATCTTCTCATTCTACTAATCACACATTTTTCCTGAATTCTCAAAGGCAAGAGGACTACTCCGACACAAATCAACAAAAATAAAACAGCTCAGCTCAACTTGGACTGTCAAGATTTATCCGAAGCGACAATTGTTGTTGTCTACAACCTCTGTTAGTTAGTAGTAAGCCAATCCTGAACAGAAACCAAAGCATAACAATTGTAGTTATAGTCTTTCCAATTTTCCACCCTAAAAAACTTATAGTATTCAAATCCAACCTTTAAAATTTATATGAATTATACCCCTTTCTACCAACTGTCATTTCAATTAGTGGAGGATTGAGGTCGAAATCAAATGGTGTGGTGAATAAACAATGGAAGGAATCTGTTTTGGGTTATGGTGTTAGAAGCTCTTTGTTAGTGAAAGCCCGGGGCTTTGTTGTAGGATAATATTAAGGGATATTTTAAGTTTTTCACACTCTACCCTCCTTCCATTTGAAAACACATCATATTTCTACCAGAAACACAACGAAACACAAGGAAAAATCAACACCGCTGCGCACCAATCAATTTTTTTAATACTATTACGTTTTAACGTACTTCACATTACCACCAAGTCATATACCTACCTCTGCATAACTCCACTTCTTACTAAAGCTGCACAACGGTCGTTTCCATTATTAGCTTCGTCCTATGTTCCTTCCTAGTTTTGGTATTGCATTTGAGAATCAGCTGTGCACAATTGCATCTCTTCACTTCCCCTGATGCAGTCTAACTGGGCGATCCGAGGCAGGCGTTATGACAAAATTTAGCCTCAAAAATAAATTATGGTGGATTTTATATTATGTCCAGTGTCTAAGGCTTGGCAGTGGCTTCATTTTTTCTAAGCAACCATGGAATCGCAGTGAGAGGAAGCATTTACATTTACCCAATAACAACCTGTCTTATAATAACAAACAATTTCTTCGCTACCCGAAAAATGGTTATTGGAAAGGCAAGCCGGATTCTGCAGGCAGCTATCAGGATGTTGTTTCATGGAGTAAAATGATTACGAGCCATGCTCGGAACGGTAGATTACAAGTTACACGCCAAGTGTTTGATTGTATGCCTCAAAGAAATGTGGTTTCATGGACTGCAATGCTTGCTACCTATGTACAAAACGGGAGAATGGAAAATGCAAGGAAACTATTTGACGAAATGCCTGAAAGAAATGTTGTCTCCTGGACTACCATGATTTCCGGATATGCTTACAATGCCAGATTGGATGCGGCATTCGAACTGTTTGATAAAATGACTGAACGAGATGATGTTTCATGGAATGCTATGATTTATGCCTGTGTACAAAATGGGAGAATGGAAGATGCAAGGAAACTATTTGACGAAATGCCTGAAAGAAATGTTGTCTCCTGGACTACCATGATTTCAGGATATGCTTACAATGGCAGATTGGATGCAGCATTCGAACTGTTTGATAAAATGCCTGAACGAGATGTTGTTTCATGGAATACTATGATTGATGGGTATTTGTGACATGGGAGGATAGAGGATGCGCAAAATCTGTTTGACCAAATGCCAAGCGGGGATGTGGCTTCGTGGAATTCCATGATTTCTGGATATGGTTGCAACAGACAGAGTAGAGGATGCTCACCAACTGTTTGAAAAAATGCCTAAACGAAATTTGATCTCATGGAATGCAATGATATCCGCATATGCTGAAAATGGAAGTCTGGAGGAAGCGCATGATTTGTTTGAACAAATGCAGAAAAGGAATGCAGCAACATGGACTATTATGTTTAGTTTCTCTTCATATTTCTACCAGAAACACAAAGAAACAGGGCAGTGCTTCAAGCTGCATTTTGCGTCTGTGGACAAATATCGGAAAGACAGGACAAGATCGCATGGAAAGCAAGATAAAATTAGTAAATGTTTCTATGGAATGCAAAACACTTACTGCTGGCTTGTCCCTTCTTCATGTAGAGGAAAATCTGAAAAAGTCCTGTCCCAGCTCCACCACCTAATATGACAGAACAGATAGTGTTGAGGTCTGCACAGTGTTTTTCAAAGTTGTGCACCTGGACTGTCTACAATCATGTCACATTTCCCCAGAATTATTATAACAGAAATAAATGAGTAGTTTGAAGCAGAAAAATCCTAGTAATAAGAAAAAAAAAACTGAAATCAGAAGCACTGTAACTCATGATAATTACACTTCCATCGAATGCCAGAATATGTAAATTCTACTATTATTTCTGAGGTTCTGCTAATATTTCTGAGGCATCAAGCATTACAGTTTTTGAAATACAAATTAGAGAGAAAAATAGATGAGTATTGGCTGTATAAGTGTTGGAGGCAATCATATTTTGTCTGGATACAGGAACAAGTATAGCAACTTCTGAAATGCAAACTGGCAAACAAAAGCTACAAAAACTAATTTCCTAATGGCAGTTAGATTACCAAACTTCGAAAAACCAATTACACTTCATCTGCATAGAAATACTTGGTCATAGCCAAGAAAACTGATTGAGCCATACTTCTAGAACCTGAAAGCAAATAATTACATGTCTAAAATGTTCAACTGCAATAAACATTTCATATGTATTCATCAAATGCAAGCTGACCAAATTAAAAGTAGCCCAAAGTAATGTAAATTGTATGGGACTGTCCTAAGTCCTCTTATTTGAACTTTGACAAATACACAGGTAGCAGTCAAATGGTCATAAACACCTGTCATCCATTTTTTAATGCAATCTAAGGTTCAACTTGCCCCTGTATAGACAACAAGAAATCCATGATCTCCCAGTTGTTAAATTTTAAATATATGCAAGTAGTTATTCAAGAAATACATTGGTAACTTATACTAATTGATAATGGAAAATTATATGATTTTGTTTTTCTGTTTTGTTGGATGTTGACAACCCCACGGGGCTACAAAAATACTTGTACTTCCTTCTGCTAAGATGCCAAGGTCTGGGCATTATCTCTTTCACTAAAGTCTCTATGTTACTTTACAAAATAAAATAAAGAAAAAGTCCTTGACAAAATCTACACCTATCAAACCATACCCATGAAGAAGGGGGAACTAAGTGGTCTAAATTAACTAAAGAGAATTGGAAGAAACTTTGGCCATCAAGTTCAAACCCCAACATAGTACTACACAGAAAAACTGCCTTCTGAAAAGACTATCCTAGAGACACCTTCAATTCTGGAACACCACCTACATCAAATGCCATTAGTACTTCAAGTCTAAATAATCAATACTTAGGGAGCTCTGATATTACATACACAATCCAGTGATTGAATAAGATGAATCACTTATTCAATCAAAGGGATCGAAACAATAATATTATATTTCCTACTGAAAACATGGTTGTTCAATGATTAGAAATTGGGGTTCTAGGTATAGGTAGGCACTAAAACAAAATTGAGTACTTGATTTGAAATGAAACAAGCACTTTTGTTGAGATTTGTTTGAGTGACCGGAAGTTAAAACAATAACATTATCTTTCTTACTAAAAACACAAGTGTTCAATAACTATAAATTGGAGTTCTAGATAGAGATATATACTGAAACAAAAATAAGTGCTTGATTTGAAATGAAACAGGCACTTTAGTTGATTTTTTTTTATCAGGCTGGATTTTGAATCTAGAAACTACACCCAGTCAATAGCCATGTCTGATTGAACTTTCAAATTATTTCAAGAAGTATGGATTACCATTTCAAATCACCCCATTCAAGGTCCTCCTAATCACTAACACTTCTCTGAGAACATGTTAAAAACTTGGAGCAACGATGATTTAAACCCACTCTGTTCGCCCGTTTCATAATGAAACTTTCCAAGTACTCTCTAGAAATGTGGATTGCAATTTCAAACAAATATAAATCCAAGAAAATGAACCCCATGCATTTTTTTCCACATAAATTAATTATCTGCGACAGAATTTGAGAGAAGTAAATAGAACCATTGTACTGTTAGTTGCAGTCTCCATGACAAAGTATTGGACCAAACACGTACAGACCATTATTAGACTCCATAAGACAAAGCAACAAAATAAAATAATTATTTACTTTGGTAGTCCAATTCCAAGCATTTTAAATATTCACCTTCTACCGTAACGATTTTGTATGCTAACCCCAACAAATATTTTATTTTGACAGAGTATAGCATGGAATCTATACAAAGTTTTGTATCTGGGTACAAAAAGTCAAAAATAGTGGACAAACCGCAGGTAACAGACCTTAAATTAAGCAATAGAAAATCTAAAGCTAAGAAAAAATATAAAGAAAAGGAATGAGTTCATTCAGGGGAAAACTTGCATGAGTACCAAGCCCATTGCCATATGTTTGGATTCATTGGTGTGGTTCAGACTCCTCATATGAAAAGTTTTTTCCTAAATGATGTACTATGAGCAACTATTTCCTGATAAGTATGATATACTTTTGAAGGCTTCATGAGATCGCATCATTAAAGAAACACTCACCTAAACACAAATAAAAAATTATAAGTGCAAAAAGACCAATTGAACAGTAGCCAAAAACTCCTAATGCAACCGTGTCTGTTCTGAGTATGATGGCCTAAGTTGATAGTTCAGGTATCAACTTTTGTTGGGCCAAAAAGATCATTAAAAAGAATTGCACCTATGAAGAAGCAACAAGTACTCCAGAGCTCTAGTAGATAGTTTTGCATAGGCTTCCTAACATAGGACCTCCTTGTTCTTGTTGACATTTTTCAGCCACAGGGGCTTGTCTATCTGTGCCAGGCAGACAAACTCATCCATTGCATTCATCCCCAGCTCTACAATTAAAGATTTTACCAGTTCTGTCATGAAGCTGTTGTCATGTGCATCAACAGACAAATATCACAGACCAAGACATAAATTAGCATGCAGTGTGCCCAACAAGCCAAACTGTAGCAAGGCATTAATGACAAATGTATGTTTTTTCAAAAACTATAGTTCACCAAAATAATCTTGCACTTCCGTTGATCAGCGGAACATATATTTTTCACTAATTTAAAATAATCCTACATGATTAGAAAATTCTATTAAAACCAATAGAATCAACGAAAAATGGTCTTTATAAACCAGACCAAACCAGACCAAACCAGACCTACTAATGCAGACCTACCACTAAGGGAGAATAAATCATTCACACTTTAACCTCCTTCACAATGATAATATTTTCTCTCATGCAAACCTCCTTAACAATGATAATTTTTTCTTCTATGCAAAACTCCCATTGGACCAGGTTGAACCTAGTAATAAGAAGGATAAAGCTTTTCATGCTTAACACTTCTGCCAAGCCAAACCAGACCTGCTAGTCAAGAATATTAAGCTATTCACACACTAACCTACTTTCCAATTGACAATTTCTTCTACCATGTAAAACTTCGATTGAACCAGGTAGAAGCTAATAACAAGGGAGATTAAGCTTTTCACACGTAGACCTTTCCACAATGCAAAATGTTTTCACATTGCAAAGCTGCCAGAACCTACATTTATCAGTAAGAAATATTAATGACGATTTATTGAATATCCACCGCTTACAGCAAACTATCGATTTATTGAATATCCACCGCTTACGACATACCATAGTAGCAACTTTCGTACATAGAGTATTAAACAGTGGACACAAAATATGGAAAAAAAATGGTCTATAGAAAAAATAAGATAAATACGGAAAAAAATACGGTAATTTGTATATATAAAAAATATGACAATTTTAATAATTAAACACACAACTATATAACAAATTAAAAATTATTACACTTTCACTCTCTAACTGCCTTTAATTAATATGGTACAGGCTATTATAAAAATTGAAAATTCCAAATAGATGCCCTCGATTCTAGCTAAGTCCGCAATTTTTGGCTTTTATGGTTTGGTAAATAGATTTGATAAATTTATAATTATTCACAGCTGAGTTTTTAGCTTTTTTCTGAATTTTTAACAATCAAAGCCCTAAAGTTTCGGAGTTCCATACGGTGGACTGGGCAAAACGCAAAAAAACGGTAAATTTTTAAAAAACGGCCGTATTTGGTAACTATGCGACACACTATCCTCCTTCCGAATTGACAAAACAACCAATGAATTTGCGGTATTTACTTGGAAACAAGCAAATCTTTACCAGGACAATCTAGTTCCATGATGCGCCAAGGATAGAAATTTGATGCGCTCGGTACAATGGGCGACCAACACCATCATCCACAAACAACATTGACGCAATCACGCCGCCAATGCCAACACCGATAGTGACATCAACATGATCAACAACACGAGCATCACAATTTCCATTCTTCCTCTGCAACGCATCCTCCAAGTAAACCAACATTTTACTGGCCATGATGTCGCGCATGCCTCCGCCATCAATTGACAACATGCAGATCTTCCCACTCATGCCATTGCCAATTTTTTTCCCGACGTCTAGACAACCGTCAAACCGTCAAATTGCCACGATTGAACTCTCACAGCTCTGGTTCGAGCTATATTCTGTTGTGGTGGGTGTTTGGAATTTCACATACCCAAATACACTGAAAGCATTTCTGTTTGAAGTTTCTCTACTCTGCCTCTGTTTGAGCTATGTTTCGTCTGTTGGTCGCCTATAGAAATGGCCGCTATTATTATGGGCTTGAGCTCTGATTTTTTACATTATGGCTCGCTTATGGGTCTGAAAATCACGGGTTTTGCATAAGATTTGGGCGGCCACCATTGGAGACTTATCCATGGCTATTATTATCCTTAATATGGATCTCATGGCTGCGGGTTTTGAACCTTTTTATGGATTTGGTTCAAGATTCACTGGCTATAATTGCAAGGTAAGATATTTTTCTATATTTTGTGCTCATATCTCCCTTTAGAAGCTGCTACGGTTTTTGCCCAGCTCGTTATTTTTATAGATTTGTTCGAAACCCTACTCTTTCTGCCATGGTTTAGATGACATTGATATCTGTTTTGTTGTTTTTATTCACATATGTGCCTGGTTATGAAATGGGTTTCTTGCTCATCCTTGTTTCCCCTTGTGTTATCTCTGCATAATAACTGGGCATGCATTAATTGTCTTATTTGATACTACATAGGAGCTCTGTCATTGCGAGCTCCATTTTGAGTTGGAAACCCTCCTATTTTATAAAAATGATTGTGCTTTAATGGGTGGTGTTCCTTGAAACCATGGATAGCTATTTTAGCTCTATGAGGCTCTGCATTGGCGTGATATATTTTTGGGTTTTCACCTCCATAATATAGCTTATTTTACAAAACTTGAGGTTACCTCGTGATGGGTTTGCCTTGTTGGAGCTCTACTCTGTTGTGTTTGACTGCTTCACGTTTTAAGCTTCGTGAATTGTATATTATTTACGAATTTTCCACACAAACTACCTATAGCTACTCACTTTTGAGCTCGTGATTTTCCCCTGACACTAACATGACTCATTATCTCAACTTCTCCAATATTTTCAACCTCGGCCATACTAGATTTCCATTGGTGTTTTGTGCCCAGACTCACCATTTTTTGGTTAGCTCTGAAATCATTAGATCTAAATGCTTGGTATCATCTCTTGAAATTGGGGTTTTAATGTCAAAAATATTAACGTATTCGACATTCCTATGTGAACCTGAGTCCTATGTAGATATCTCATTGAATACTTCAATGCTTCATTATGTCCTTGAAAGGCATGAGTTGAGGCTTCACCATTTCTACCTGTATGCATAAAAAACTGGGTGATTCGAACTTGAATCTGTGGTTTTCTTGTCTGAGTTGAAAATCATGCATTGGCGAGTGATTTTGCATCTAACTCTTTTGCATTGCTATTGGTTCTTATTTTTGATAGAATTTGTGTTCACATGCCAATGTCAAAGACAATTTCATCCACCTTTGATTTCTCCATGCTCCACTTGTATTTATGGAACTTACTTCTTTCAGGATATTATAGCTCTAAGTTTGATAGTCTCTGCTCTCATGAAGATCATTATGCCTGATCATAGATATTTGGAAACATTACGAGTTTCTAACTTCCTAAGGAAATGCCATATTGATCAAATTGTACTTATCAAAGGCATTCTGATGGCTTCTTTTATTTTTGCATAATATTCTATCTCAACATAGTTCAACAACAAATTACTATTCAAACCTGCAATTTCGATTTCTTATTCGATTCTTGATCTGCAAACTGTACTCTAAAAAGTGCATTAATGGCTTAAGCTCTTTTTGATCTCAAGGTGCCCTTTGTATTGTTGTATGAACTCATACTTTGCACATTACAGAACTTAATGTAATGACTACAAAAATGTGTATTCTAGTTACATACTGAAATGATTACATTCTTAAAACTCCTTTGGCGTTTTAGGAAATAATGCAAGTTGAATAAAACTTTATCATGTCACATATTATGGTCACAATTGAATATGTAACTCATTTCTTGTTGACACCATCTAGAAGTGAAACTGAAGGAGTGTAGGATGAAGACCTGGAAGGAATTCACGAGCATCGAATAGTTGCACTTCACCAAAGTGTAGGAGTTGCGAGATTAAAGCAAGCAAACTTTGTAAAGCAATGTGCATGCATATGAGAGCTCAGGATTCAAAAAGTGGAGTGGAATGGAAGCCTTAGCTTAGCTTGTATTGGCTTGTATTAGCATCTCATAGATCAAAGGAGATGGTGTACATATAGGGGAGTGAATGTGTAACTCCCATGTAAGAGAAGATTCCTCCATAATGGAGAAGAGGAGTTACTTTCCTAAATGGGAATGTAACTCCTATGACACACTTACACATATGATAGAATCTATAAGAGAATCTGTCATAACTAAGATGACACCTAGATCCATGTCCACCTAAGTGAGATGACTCACCTGGTGAGGTGGAATAACACTAAATAAGTGAAGAAAAATACCACTTACACCAACACCCCCCTTCATCGTAACTTAGGATGAGGCGGCAAGTCAGAAACAAGAAATGGGTCTCGGCATAAAGCCTGATGAGGTACCCATGCACAAAAGAAGTCTCAAGCAGTGAAGGAAAACCCAGTGGGAAAAACATCCACCACAAGAGAACAAAACACTCTCTAATCTAAGAAAGATGCCAAATATGGGTCCCAACTCTAGATGAGCCTAGAAAGGTACCCATGTACAAAGAGGCAATCTCTCGGAAAGAAGAAGAAGAGAGAAGAAGAGGGAGACGAGAGGAATGCAGAAGATGCCATGGATGGATCTGAACTCTACAGCTCTAGGAAGTCTCCCAGAAGAATGTCGATGATGAGATCCTCTGCCTCTGGACTAAAGAAGAGCCACCCGCAACGAAATGTGTGCCTGCCCTTAGGAAGGATATAAATGACGTGTTGAAAGTCCGCCCACTCCAAAAAAGAAACTGAATGCAGCAACATGAAGAACTCTGAGTCTGGTGCACTGAAGTGTGACATAGGTCTAGCAAGTGAGTGCCAAGGAACCGAAGGTAATGCCACGTGTGCAGAACTGTCAGAGTGTGAAGAGTGAACACCTGTAGAGAGGATGTCCACATGATGTGAAGGCAACAAAACATCCCCCACAACAGAAAATGGATCCACAAGCAAGGGTGGATCAATGAAGGTCTCTGGAAAAGTGGAAGTGGTAAGAGTCCCAGAATGGGTACTCCCAACAACGGAGATGATGAACTCCTCTGAAACACCTGTAGATGGATGAGGGACCTGTAGTGCATCACAAGTAGACTCTGCGAAAAGATGACTAAGGTCAGGTAGATACTCGTCCCAATGAGGGGGCTCAACAAACAGAAGAGCGATGTCAGATAGGTATGAGTCATCCAATGAAGGTAGAGGAGTGAAAGGGGCCTCGCACACTGGAAGTGGAAAGGAGGCGGGTGTAATGATAGTGTGAGACTGAGTAGGAGATTGCTCGATATCTGATGAGATGTGGGGGGTGACAACAATGTATGGAATAGTGAGAGAAAGAGGAGAAGAGTCCTCTGTAGTACTCTCAACATCAGAACTGGGTGCACAATCCTCGTCATCAGAAGGAGAACAAAACGAGTCTATGTCAGTGGAACTGTCATCACACGAAGAAATGGAGGAGACGACTGAATCAGTAGCAGCAATGATGGCAGCAGTATGTGAAGGGTCTCCATAGAGGGACCGAAGAATGCTCCAGACATGGTGAGGTGGATCTGAGTCTGCCACGTGAAACCAGAGAGAACGAAAGACATGCATCATCATGTGACCAAATATGTGGTCGCAAGTGTCGAGGAAGTCCTTTAGATGACGATGATCAGTGGGTGCAGGAACTGGCCCAAGTAAGAAGGCTGAAAGACCCTCATGGGCGAAGTAACGTTCCATGGAAGCACGCCACGCTGAATAGTTCTCTCCAGGTGAGAAATGGTGGAGGCTGTAAAGCAATCCTTCGATGCTCACGTCTGGAAAGAGCACTCTCCATGATGAAAAAATGCAAGATGCAAGGTGCACGAAAGCAAGACGCAGACTCGGCCAATAATGCGTTTGCGTGTGAAAACCCAAGAGTACAAGCAACCCCCCCAGAATGCGGCACTTTATAAAAGTAGTGCGTTTAAAAAACTGACAATGCCATCATGTAATGTGTGAAAAATCATGCAACTTTGACCAAGGAAGTGCTCAGAAACAAACAACGAGTCAAAAGTTCTCGCATTAAAACGATTCCCGCAACTAATGGAAAAATGCACTAGATGCTGCAAACACATTAAAAAAGTACATGAGATGGGTGCAAAGGGTATCGTGTGACTACTCATTGGAAACGACATCAAATTTTAGCAAGGGTTTGTTTGCTTGCGAGGGGGGATTAGCCTCCTGCCAACCTCGGACCTTGCCCTCCGTCTTCGATGCTCGAATGAAGGACATAAATCAAGCAAAAATAGTGCCTTGAAATAATTTACAATGCCATGAAAATGTTTTTAATCCTTAAATCATTAAAAACCGGTTTGTTTTATCCTCCAAACAAGACTAAAAGGTATAATGGGGCCCACGTGGTCAAGTCATGGAGTGGTAGCGGGCTTGAGGTGTTATAGGTTGTTGTAGGAGCTTTATTGACACGTTACGGGGCATACAAGGAAGTCAGTCGCCAAGGTAGGTGAGGGCCTGACTGAGTTGAGTTGGTAAGTCAGACTGCAGCAGAGAGGCCACACCACTAAACAATGAGCCTTGGGGCAGTAGAGAAGTCCGGGAAAACATGTCAGGAGCTAACCGGAGCAAAAAGAATGGTAGGAAGAATAATGTGCGCAGGGTTGAAACGGTTCTGGTGGTAAATAATGGCCGTGTAGGGGCGTGACAGGCAACAGAAGCCTCAATTTGAACATAGTGGTGGAAGAAGGCACATGTCCGTGGAATTCAATCTATGCCCAAAGCATCAACCAGAGATCATTCACAAGATCAGAGTTTTGAAGACCAAGGTAGTGGCACAATGCAATGACCTTGTAGGTTCCAAACGTGAACTGAGATTTCAAACAGTCCACGAACCCACACATTCACACCATGATCTTGGTCCAGATAGTCGAGCTGAGTCACTACACTGAATAACACGAGCAAGCAACCTTGGAAGGGATTCGGGCATGCTGGCTAAACAAAGACCCAGGGAAGAGTTATGCCGAGCTGAAGACCAAGAACAAGCATAGAAACAATCAGTGCATGACCCAAGGTGTAAAACGACCCGCACAACAAATGGTTGAGTCATTGCAGATGGGGTTTAATAACCTGAGTTGGCGAGCTGAAAAGGGAACGGAGTTGAGATGTTATGAAGACAATACTACGAGCTACATTCTAGCTTGGTTCTAGGACCCAACACAACACTTCTCAAATACCAAGAAATGATACTCCTTTTATCTTGCAAGAGTTAAATCTGAACACAACCATAACCACCAAGTAATATAAAAAAAACACAAAAAAACAACCACTAGAATCTCGAAAATATGCAAGTAAAGCACATGCAAAAGCGAGAGCTTGCACAAGCAACTACACGGTGGAGCAATAATGGTGAGCAAGTTGATTCCAGTCCCCACGCTCTGATACCATGAAGGAGTGTAGGACGAAGACCTGGAAGGAATTCACGAGCATCGAATAGTTGCACTTCACCAAAGTGTAGGAGTTGCGAGATTAAAGCAAGCAAGCTAGCTTTGTAAGGCAATGTGCATGCATATGAGAGCTCAAGATTCGAAAAGTGGAGTGGAATGGAAGCCTTAGCTTAGCTTGTATTGGCTTGTATTAGCATCTCATAGATCAAAGGAGATGGTGTACATATAGGGGAGTGAATGTGTAACTCCTATGTAAGAGAAGATTCCTCCATAATGGAGAAGAAGAGTTACTTTCCCAAATGGGAATGGAACTTCTATGACACACTTACACATATGACAGATTCTATAAGAGAATCTGTCATAACTAAGATGACACCTAGATCCATGGCCACCTAAGTGAGATGACTCACCTGGTGAGGTGGAATAACACTAAATAAGTGAAGAAAAATACCACCTACACCAACAGAAACCTCTCCTTCTGTCTTTATTTTTTCACTTCAAGTTTCTTTCGAAACTGCATCATCTCTTTAATGGATGATTTCCGTTTCTAAAATTAAGGGTAATTACTCGACTATAGCTGTACTTTTCTTTCTGTAGCTTGAAATTGAAAATATAGAGCTTTCTTTGATCTTGCTTTATACTATGACATCCATTACTCATGCTATGAAATTTCCATTCTAAAAAGTATGCATTATATCCTTGATTCAAACATGGCTTCTTTGTGCCTGATGCTCAAAATTACTCTGTTGCATATATTCTCCATTGATTTGGAAATTGTGATTTTGAAAAGCTAAACGTGGTTATCTTGTAACTCATATTCTTACCTGCTAGAATGTTTATTTTCCCTTTGTGTCATTTGCTTCTATACTTCTGATGGAAAATGTGCTCACATGCAAATGTCAAGGATAACTCCATCCACATTTGATCATTCCATGCTCCAGAATTTAAAAAAAAAATACTTAAATAGTGTACAGTGTAAACTCTGAAAGAAGAACAATTTCATAACTATATACATCAAATTTCACATTAATCCTTAATGTTAGATTGTATATGGAAATTTTTCCTGTAAGTAGAATAAGTTTCTTTTTCTTCTTTGGCTCTTGCATTGTTGGCAATATGCTTCTTATATATATGTAAATACTTTGATATTTTGGACCTTTTGAGAAAATGGAAAACCTGATGTAAATTGTTTGTAACTTGATGAAGTACCTTCATTGCTAAAGTCCACAATTACATGACTGTAGCTGAATTCTCCTCAAAGTTTTACTTTTATTCATATTGCTTGCAGCAGAATGTGTAGTGGCCACTTCCCTTCGACACTTTTTGATTTTGATTATGATATTATCAACTACTCTTATGGACACTATTGAAGCCTTTTTGATTTAGCATGATACTAGATGTTAGAGATATTGTACTATGTCGTTGATTTCGATTCATATATGATGCATGTGGATTATTAGAGACATTTCATATTGATGTTGTATATGTTGTGGACATGGTTATTTCTATATGTTTCTCGACATGTGATATACTTTCGTCACCATGAGTAGGCTTGGATAATTGAATTAATGTTGTGATCATTTTGACATGGATGAAATTGGATAGAAATGTTGCTAGAAATCTCTAAATGATTAGAATTTCCTAGATGATATTAATTCGTATATGATGATTTTAGATTTATATTGCATATTTTTACATAGATGTTTTAATGCAGCCACGAGGCCGAAGGAGGTATTCTATGTTTTGCAGGTATATTTATATTCACAACAACATCGTGGGGATTGGAGACCAGCCACATTGGAATTTTTGATGAATTCAACAAGGGTCACCATGACAACATGTAATTGTGTGTGTTTGAAATTTGGTTAGGGGGAAATTGTGACCAAGGGGTCATGTGTTGTCTTTTATTTTAGTTCCTTTATTAATGTTAGTATGTGTTTCCTTTAGTGATGTAATTTACTTGTTTTATTTATTTAGAATTTTGATGTATTGTTTTTCCCCTTTTATCTTAATGGGTCTAAGTGTCTTAATTAGAGTTAAATTAATCTATTCCTAAACTAATTAAAGATGTGACAAAAAGGAGATCATTTATTAGACTTGATGTGCTCTTGGATTTTGTGTTGTGTGTTGAATGCTTGAGATCTTGAGTGTTGTACACTCTATCCTCCATGGAAAACTCGAATTTGACCTTTAGGGCCAATTTTGAAGGCTTGTGGGACAAGTTAAACTTGTCCCACACCTCTTAAATTGATGTACCAACTCTACCTATGGGTTGGGGGTCAAAATTAGACCCCATTAGGTGTTTTGGGAAGAGAAAAAGGTAAAATGTTTATTACACTTTCTTTCAAATATTTAATTTTTTCCTTTGGGTGTGTGGGCTTAGTTTGTGTGTGCAAGTATCTTGTCATTCCTCTCACCCACCAATTTATGGTGCATTGGGGTTGAGGTTTGACCAAGTGAGGTGGAGTTGAGGATGAGTGATGTGGCATCCTACATGGAGCCACCTCATCCTCCTCCCTCCCTTTTCTATTTATTGTTGCTCCTTTGCTTGTTTGGGGGTTACTTGATCATTTTGGACTCTTGTATTTTGGAGAGTTAGAAGATTTTTTTGGGAGTGCTTGTGGATTGTTGGAGATTTGTGGATGCTTGCTTGGTTTTGAGGAGCTTGGAATTTCATCCTTGGAACAAGCTCTACTATGGAGAGGTAGGAGCTTCACCTTGTTTAAATTATGTTTTTATTTTGTGTTTATATGTTTGTGTTGAGTGTTGTTTTTCCTTTGGAATGCTTGTTTGGGTGTGGGTAGATTGCCTAAGTTTGGAGTAGGAGGAGACTATGGGGAGTTTTCATGTAGGGAGGCATAAGAGTTTACATTTTTTATGGAGGGAGTTTGGGTTGGGTGCCCCACCTTGTATGAGGAATGCTTGCATTTCTTCTTGTTCTTGTTATGAGGGAGGCATAAGAGATTGAGGGAGGCATAAGAGTATATGGAGGTATAAGGGGTACTTGAGGGAGGCATAAGAGTTTGTAGGGGATTTAATATATACATTGGAGGCTTTAAGGTGGGCACCCATTCCCATTGGGAGGCATAAGTGGCCTCCCCATAGGTCTTTCTCTTTTGGCTTTCTTGATAAGCCTTGTTATATTATTGTTTTTTGTTGTTCCTTATTTGTGTTGTTGTTGTGTTTGAATGTGGATGGAATGGATTGTGAGACTATTTTGTTAAGTATTGTGGAAACCTAGTTGTTTCCATGTGTTGAATCATCTTCCATTGTGATGTGGTTGGGGCTCGGGGGCCAATGAAGAGGATGGCTTCTCCTCTTCATTGGATGTCTTGGTTGGGTGGAGAGCGTTGCCTCTCCCCCCATTTTCTTATGAATTAAACAATCTTGAAGGAGTCATCTTTCTTGGAGTTGTGGAGCTTGGAGTGTTGTTGGAGACCTTAAGAACTTATCCTTGTGAAGAAACTTATTGTATTCCCACTTAGAGTGGAAGAACTTGTATTATTATAGTTTTCCTTTATTTACATTCTTGTATTATTTCCCACCTTGAGTGGATGACTTTGTAATAATATTGTGTAGAAGAGTTTTGCATTCAAATATTTGTATATTGAAAAGAGAAAGAAAGATTTGTGTTGAATTAGTTGTGAAATGGAAAAGAAAGTTTTCTTCATTGTGAAGTATTGTAGTATTGTATAATGAGAAGAAAAAAGGAAAAATATAAAATCTTGATTGTAAGAAGTTGAACTTGTATGCATAGATAAATTTGAATGGAAAATAAAGTTATTGTAGCTATTTTGAATGTATGCATATTGTAGTGAAATGAAAGAGAGAACAAGTTTGAATATATTGTATTTAGAAATGTTGATTGTTTTTTATAGCAAGAAAGTGAAAATGTAAAATAATAGATTAGATACTCTTGCTCTTGAAATGGAAAGAAAAAACTAGATGAACATGATAGAATGACTTTGTAAGTAGATGTATTTTCATTGGTTTAGATAGTTCCTTAAAATAAGTAAATTTAACCAATGGAATGAACAAATAGAACTAAATTTCAAAACTGAAAACTTGAGATGCTTAGAAATAGACTCAGAATGCATTTTTCAACCTTTGGGTAACTTTTAGTTTTTTGGAAAACCTCAAAATTAAGTTCTATTTTTCTAGAAACAGGATCGCTGCCCTGTGCAGAGTGGCGGTCCCATAACCGCTGCTCAGGATAAGGCAGTGGTCTCAAAACCACCACTCAGTAGGGTGAGAGGTCCGTGGTTTGTCACCCAGGAAGGGCGGTGGTCAACGGTCCCAGGATCGCCAGTCTGCTCTGCTCTGGGTGGTGCAGTTCTGTCACTTGCGACAGAACCTTCCGGATCCGCGCCTATGTGTGATTTTTAACTGGTTCCCTTCAATTTATAAGATGAAAAATTTATGTATTAACTACTAGAAACAAAACAATGAGTAAAACCATTAGATTGAGAAATAAAACATACAAATGGTGGATCTAAAACATTTCTTCTCATTTTATTCATGGGGTAGGGTTTGCCCCAAATTTAAAACCCAAATACAAATGGTTTGTAATAAAAGTAGATTGGGGAAAGAGATCCCTCCCAATCTTTGAATGAAATTGAAAACAATAAGAAACCTACAATCTAAACCTTCTAAAGCTTGGTCCTTGTAGAGTCCTCCATGATTTCTCCATTCTTGCTCCCATGGCCTTCTCCTCTCCAACCTACATTTTCACAAAGGAAAAATAGACCAAATGAGGAGAATAGAATAAAGGAAGAGTTTAATAGGAATGCTTATGGAATTTTAGGGCTTGCTTGTAACCCTAAGATCTTGTGGTTGAAATTGATTTGATCCAAGGGTGGAGGATCAACCCTACCTTTGTTAGGTGAAAATGAATTTTATTAAAGTTGCTTTTAAAACCTTAGGGGTATGTGTAATTTGGGAATGGGGCCATTTTTATTACCTTAGAGTGTCAAACCTTTGTTAGTCCTTATCAAACTTTAGTTAATAATAGAAAAGACTCTAAGTTATTAAGATAATGATTTTATATTAATTAAACAAGAGGCTAACCTTATTAGGATTTTAATATTATTAAGGAGAAGAAAACATTTAACTAAGTAAATTAAAATATGTTACCTTCCTAGTTGAATATGGGTTTAATGGACCTTAATGAGTGAATTAGAAAGTATGTTAACCTTGTAACTAGACCTGGTTCTTAAACCATAGGGTTGAGTTTAGTGGTGTAAGTTAGTTGTTGTACCCTAGGGGATTAACCCCGTGTAAACTCTTTTACCTGTATCCTTAATCTTGTAAACAAAAAAAAATTAGTCACAATTTTCAGGGAAGTGTTAGGTGTTAGCGTGTTCCTAGAATGTCATTTTGATGGGCGTTACATTTGGTATCAGAGTCATGGGTTCAAAGCTTGGACCCTTGGGCACACTAGAAAAACATGAGACATGAAATTTTAACCTAGTGCAAAATTTTCTTCTAAATCTAGAAAACTACACTATCTGATATTTGTATAATTTTAGAAAACATAGAAAACTGAAACAAAACCTAAAATGATGAACTAACTCTCGCCTTGGTCTATGCAGGAGGCACAGACCAGACGAGGGGTATTTCCACATAGACCTAGGTATACCACCTCCAGATCAAGCTATAGCGGCCATTCTTCCACAGATTTTACAGACGCTTCAGGACGTCAATGCCACTATATGTGGAGGGTCACTAGGAGGATGACCTGCTAGGCATGATATGGAGCCATCAGTTGAGGCTAGGGCATCTCCTTGATATAGTGAGGAGCATGGGGGTAGAGAAATTCCACATGGAGTTGGCCAGGGCAGAGTCACCTTAGAGAGGGCATGGGGACAGGATTTCAGGGCACAGGGATAGGTCTCGGAGCCCTAGGCTTAGAGATGAGCATGCAGAGAGGCCTAGGGTTGCCAGACTATAGTTATAGACCATATCAGGGAGATCCTGAAGCTTCGGCCATCATGCATTATTCTAGAGACACAGGAGGTTTTCAGGCAGAGGCCTAGTTAGTGAGCTTGAGCAGATGCTTCAAGCTTTGCCCTTGTACTAGCAACACGAAAGCTCGTGTTGTGATCCATCTACTGAGGGATGGAGCAGGAGTTTGGTGGAGGACTGAGGAGCAGAAGCTCCATGTAGACTCAGAGATAGTTACCTGGGAGCTATTTGAGGAGTGTTTCAAGAGCAAGTACCTTTGCTAGGAGGTTTATTCAGTAGCGGATAGATGAGTTTCATGATCTCTGCCAGGCATCTATGACCGTAGCCGAGTACGAGAGTCAATTTCTAGATCTACTCCAGTATGTCAACTACATGTAGGATGAGAAGGTATGGATACACAGGTTCATCCAGGCCTGAATTTGGATTTGGGTGGTGCAGTATGCATTCACTACCCACAGACACTAGCAGAGGCCGTGGAGAAGGCCTATATTGTAGAGGAGACATGGGGGAAGACACAAGCAAGGAGAGAGAGAGAGTTCGGAGCCACATCCAGCAGATGCAGGATAATAGGTCGAGGGGGTCAGTTCCTCCTCCTCATGGTGGATAGGGTTTAGTGCAGTCTTCCTTCAGGCCACCTCAGCAGCCAGCAGCAGTAAACCCACCCACCTTATAGACCTCCTCAGAGATTCGACGCATAGAGGGGGCAGGAGTATGGGGCCTCCTCCTAGTGGTCCCATCAGGACACAGGGTGTACAAAGAGCTCAGTCAGCAGGAGCTCGTCAGTAGAGACCTCAACAGTCCATAGCTGGGTCATCAGGATCCACAACATAGACATCTAGAGTACTGGCTGGAGCTGCATCCCACTGGAGAGGACTGGGAAGCTGTTATGGTTGCGGCATCACTGGACACCATTGGAGAGAGTGCCCACAGAACCCTAGTAACAAGGGTAAGATGCAGATCTCAGAGCTGACTATTGGAGATATGGGACGGAGCCATCAGATATATATGCTGCGGTCAAGAACCACCAGGCTGAGCATCAGAGTACCGTCATAGAGACGACATGTAGTATTGGTGGTGTTTCTCGCCTCTATTTTGTTTGATTTTGGATCTTCTGATTCTTTAATTGCATTATCCCTAGTAGATAATTACAGGTTGGTGGCAGTTAGGTAGGGTCATAGTTGGGACATTGAGATGGCTTCTGGAGCCAAAATTTTTGTAGACTCCTTAGTTAAGGAGTGTGTAGTGGATTTGGGACCCTTCACCACTACCTCAGATCTTCGAATCCTTCCATTGGGTTCTTATGGTGTCATCTTGGGCATGGACTGGTTGTCTACACACAAAGCTAGAGTGGACTGTTACCACAAGACTATTTCTTGTACAGATGATTTAGGAGTGGAGTCAGTGATAGAAAGGGTTAGGAGGCCCATTTCTATTCACACCATCTCCACTATGTAGCTTAAGTGGTGTGTGTGATGAGGTTTCCTAGATGTATGCTGTTACAGTCAGTGACAGATCTGAGGATGAGTCTAGTGGACCATCCCTTGATGACCATCCCATCCTGAGAGAGTTTTCTAATGTTTTTCCTGGGGAGCTACCGGGGTTACCTCCCCCACGTGAGATAGATTTTCACATAGATCTGGTTCCGGGCGCAGAGCCTATCTCACGAGCACCTTATCGGATGACTACCCCTGAGCTCTGTGAGCTCAAGTTACAGCTTGAGGGCCTTCTGGAGAAAGGTCTAATCCATCCTAGTGTATCCCCTTGGGGTGCACTGGTGATTTTTGTGAATAAGAAGGATGGATCTCTATGGTTGTGTATTGATTACTGCCAGCTGAATAAAGTAACAATCAAGAATCATTACCCCCTTCCACGCATTGATGATTTGTTTGATCAGATGAAGGGGGCCACAATTTTCTCCAAGATAGATCTGAAGTAAGGGTATCACTAGCTGAGGATTATGGAGGAAGATATTCATAAGACTACCTTTCACATGAGATATGGCCACTATAAGTTCACAGTGGTACCTTTTGGTCTTACGAATGCCCCGCAGTGTTCATGAGCTTGATGAATGGGGTGTTAAGGAATTTTCTAGATCGTTTCATGCTCATCTTCCTCAACGATATTCTGATTTACTCATGTACATGTGAGGAGCACAAGGAACACCTTCGCCAGGTTCTTCAGTGTCTTCATGAGTAGCATCTTTATGGGAACTTGAGAAGTGTGTGTTCTTTCAGATCAGAGGTGCAATATTTAGGCCACATCATTTTTGGGGAAGGTATCGTAGTCGATCCTTCCAAGATTTGAGCTATCATGGATTGGCTAGCACCCACAAGTATGACAGGGTGCATAGCTTCATGGGATTGGCAGGATATTACAGGAGATTTGTTTAGGACTTTTCTCAGATTGCACACCCCATCACTTCCCTTCAGCAGAAAGGGAAGAAGTTTTTGTTTGGTCTGATAGATGTGAGTAGGCCTTCAGGACACTGAAGGAATGCCTCACGACAACACCTATTCTAGCAGTGCCAGATCCTCAGGGTGAGTTCTACGTTTGCACAGATGCTTCTTTGGTAGGACTTAGAGGTGTGTTGATGCAGGAGGGAAGAGTAGTTGCTTTTGAGTCTCACAAACTCAAGGATTATGAGATCAATTATCCAAATCATGATCTTGAGCTTGCAGCAGTAGTGCATGCCTTGGTGCGTGGAGACACTTCCTTCTTGGCTGGAGATTTACACTCAGGACTGATCACTTGAGTCTTCGCCACCTCTTCACAGCCCAATCTCAATGCTCGTCAGTGGCATTGGATGGAGTTTCTTTGTGAGTATGATATGGAGATAGATCATGTGAAAAGGGAAGGAGAATGTGGTTGTAGATGCCCTGAGTAGATGGAGACATGTGGCTATGGCTACTTCAGTGGGTACAGATTTGTGGAGCAGGATTTTACAGCAGCTTCCTCATGACAACTTCTACCTTACAGCCAGAGTAGAGATTGAGTCTCAGAGACCCCTTGAGGGGAGATTTGATGGATTTTCATTAGAGGCAGATGGTCTTCTCAGACACAGAGGTCGGATATATGTTCCTAGAGATGGAGGCTTGAGGCATGACATTTTGATAGAGGCTCACCGTGCACCTTATTCAGCCCATCCCGGGGTGAAGAAGATGCATGCCACTTTGAGATAGTTGTACCATTGGAGAGGACTTCAGAGATATGTGGCTTAGTTTGTGTCACGTTGTTTAGAGTGTCAGAGGGTGAAGGTTGAGCATCAACATCCAATCTGGCCTTCTCTTTCCTCATGCTATACCAGAGTGGAAATGGGACACCATTTCCATGGACTTCATTGTTGGGTTACCGACGTTGAGATACCACCATGACGCCATCATGGTCACAGTGGATAAATTGACGAAAGTGGCTCATTTTTCTCTCGGTGAAGACCACCTACATAGCTAGTGTAGTGGCATGGGTATACCTTGATGAGATTTTTAGATTACATGGGATTCCATGGAAGATCATTTGCGACCGCGATCCTTTGTACACTTCCCATTTCTAGACCACCATGTTGCATGCTCTCGGGACAAGGATCAACTTCAGCACAACATATCACCCTGAGACAGATGGATAGACTGAGTAGGTGAATCAGATCCTAGAGGACATGCTTAGGATGTACGTTATGGATCACCAGTCTAGATGGGAGGAGTATTTGTACTTGGTGGAGTTTTCCTACAATAATAGTTTCCAGAGTTCGATAGGCATGGCTCCTTTTAGGCACTATATGGCAGAGAGTGTAGGACACCTCTTAGTTGGGACAGGTTAGAGGACAGGGTTTCTCTTGGGCCAGCCTTATTATAGGACATGGAGCAGTAGGTTGTTTTGATCAGACAGAGATTGCAGGAGGTGCAAGACAGGCAGAAGAAGTATGCGGACCAGCATAGGACAGATCATAGTTATGAGGTGGGCACGAAGGTGTTTCTTCATGTCAGACCACATAAGATCCCTATCCATTATGGAAAAGGTTCTAAGCTTGCTCCTAGGTTTGTGTGTCCCTTTGAGATCTTGGAGTGCATCGGTCCCTTGGCCTATCGTCTAGCATTGCCACCTAGCTTGTCTCACGTCCATGATGTGTTTCACATTTCTATGCTTAGGAGATATGTTTCTGATCCTTCTCACGTATTAGATTGGACCACATTGCAAGTGTAAGATCAGGGGCAGGTGATGGTGGATCCCATCCGTATTATAGAGCGTAGGACCCTGGGCCTTCGAGGTAGAGAGATTGACTAGGTTCAAGTTCAGTGGGACAGGTATGACGAGACTGTTGCTACTTGGGAGGATGCTACCTTACTACAAGATCAGTTTCCACACCTGTTCCAGTGACTTCCAGGAGGAATTCAAGTCTAAGGGGAGGGGGATGTAGTGCCCACTTCCCTTCGACACTTTTGATTTTGATTATGATACTATCGACTACTCTTATGGACACTGTTGTAGCTTTTTTTTTAGCATGATACTAGATGCTAGAGATACTGGATGGTTGTTGATTTTTATTCATATACGATGCATTTGGATTATTAGAGATATTTATATTTGATGTTGAGATGTTGTGGACATGGTTATTTCTATATATTATATATGATATATTTCTATGCGATATACTTTCGCACACACTGACGTAGGCTTGGATAATTGAATTAATGTTGTGATCATTTTGACATGGATGAAATGTTAGAGATAGAAATGTTAGAAATTTGTAAATGATTAGTAATTATCTAGATGATATTAATTCGTATATAGATGATTTTAGATTTAAATTTCATATTTTGGCATGGATGTTTTGATGCGGCCACGAGGCCGAAGGAGGTATATTGTATGTTTTGCAGGTATATTTATATTCACAACAAACATCGGGGGGATTGGAGACCAACCACATTGGAATTCTTGATGAATTCAACAAGGGTCACCATGGCAACATGTAATTGTGTGTGTTTGAATTTTGGTTAGGGGGAAATTGTGACCAAGGGGTCATGTGTTGTCTTTTATTTTAGTTCCTTTATTAATGTTAGTATGTGTTTCCTTTAGTGATGTAATTTACTTGTTTTATTTATTTAGAATTTTGATGTATTGTTTTCCCCTTTATCTTAATGGGTCTAAGTGTCTTAATTAGAGTTAAATTAATCTATTCCTAAACTAATTAAATATGTGACCAAAAGGAGATCATTTATTAGACTTGATGTGCTCTTTTATTTTGTGTTGTGTGTTGAATGCTTGAGATCTTGAGTGTTGTACACTCTATCCTCCATGGAAAACTCGAATTTGACCTTTAGGGCCAATTTTGAAGGCTTGTGGGACAAGTTAAACTTGTCCCACACCTCTTAAATTGATGTACCAACCCTACCTATGGGTTGGGGGGTCAAAATTAGACCCCATTAGGTGTTTTGGGGAGAGAAAAAGGTAAAATGTTTATTGCACTTTCTTTCAAATATTTAATTTTGTCCTTTGGGGGTGTGGGCTTAGTTTGTGTGTGCAAGTATCTTGTCATTCCTCTCACCCACCAATTTATGGTGCATTGGGTTGAGGTTTGACCAAGTGAGGTGGAGTTGAGGATGAGTGATGTGGCATCCTACATGGAGCCACCTCATCCTCCTCCCTCCCTTTTCTATTTATTGTTGCTCCTTTGCTTGTTTGGGGGTTACTTGATAATTTTGGACTCTTGAATTTTGGAGAGTTAGAAGATTTTTATTTGGAGTGCTTGTGGATTTTTGGAGCTTTGTGGATGCTTGCTTGGTTTTGAGGATCTTGGAATTTCATTCTTGGAACAAGCTCTACTATGGAGAGGTAGGAGCTTTACCTTGTTTTGTTATACTTTTATTTTGTGTTTATATGTTTGTGTTGAGTGTTGTTTTTCCTTTGGAATGCTTGTTGGGTGTGGGTAGATTGCCTAAGTTTGGAGTAGGAGGAGACTATGGGGAGTTTTCATGTAGGGAGGCATAAGAGTTTACTTTTTGTTGAGGGAGTTTGGGTTGGGTGCCCCACCTTGTATGAGGAATGCTTACATTTCTTCTTGTTCTTGTTATGAGGGAGGCATAAGAGATTGAGGGAGGCATAAGAGTATATGGAGGTATAAGGGGTACTTGAGGGAGGCATAAGAGTTGTAGGGGATTTGATATATACATTGGAGGCTTTAAGGTGGGCACCCATTCCCATTGGGAGGCATAAGTGGCCTCCCCATAGGTCTTGCTCTTTTGGCTTTCTTGATAAGCCTTGTTATATTATTGTTTTTTGTTGTTCCTTTTGCTTGTGTTGTTGTTGTGTTTGAATGTGGATGGAATGGATTGTGAGACTATTTTGTTAAGTATTGTGGAAGCTAGTTGTTGCCATGTGTTGAATCATCTTCCATTGTGATGTGGTTGGGGCTCAGGGGCCAATGAAGAGGATGGATTCTCCTCTTCATTGGATGTCTTGGTTGGGTGGAGAGTGTTGCCTCTCCCCCCATTTTTTTGTGAATCAAACAATCTTGAAGGAGTCATCTTGCTTGGAGTTGTGGAGCTTGGAGTGTTGTTGGAGACCTTAAGAACTTATCCTTGTGAAGAACTTATTGTATTCCCACTTAGAGTGGAAGAACTTGTATTATTATAGTTTTCCTTTATTTACATTCTTGATATTATTTCCCACCTTGAGTGGATGACCTTGTAATAATCTTGTGTAGAAGAGTTTGCATTCAAATATTTGTATATTGAAAAGAGAAAGAAGGATTTGTGTTGAATTAGTTGTGAAATGGAAAAGAAAAAGTTTTCTTTCATTGTGAATAGTTGTAAAGTTGTAAATGAGAAAGAAGGAAATTATATTTTGAAGTTTGTAAGAAGTTGAACTTGTATAAGAATTTTTGTAGTATTATATGCATCTTGTATGAATGAAAATAAAGTTATTGTGGCAATTTTGAATGTATGTTTATTATAGTGAAATGAAAAAGAGAACAAGTTTGAATATATTTGTATTTAGAAATGTTGATTGTTTTTTATAGCAAGAAAGTGAAAATGTAAAATAATAGATTAGATACTCTTGCTCTTGAAATGGAAAGAAAACTAGATGAACATAATAGAATGACTTTGTAAGTAGATGTATTTTCATTGGTTTAGATAGTTCCTTAAAATAAGTAAATTTAACCAAGGGAATGGAACAAATAGATTGAAATTTCAAAACTGAAAACTTGAGATGCTCAGAAATAGACTCAGAATGCATTTTTAAACCTTTGGGTAACTTTTAGTTTGTTTTTGGGTAAAAATCCTCGAAATTAAGGTTCTATTTTTCTGAAACAGGACTCGCCACCCTGTGCAGAGCGAGGGTCCCATAACCTCCACTCAGGCTAAGGAGGCGGTCTCAAAACCACCGCTCAGTAGGGTGGTGGTCCGTGGTTTGTCACCCATGCAGGGCGGTAGTCCCAGGACCACCGGTCTGCAGTTTGTCACCCAGGTAAGGTGGCAGTCCTAGGACCACCGGTCTATCTTAGGCGGGTGGTTCTGTCACTTGTTAAAGAACCTTCTGGATCCGTGCCTGTGCGTAATTTTTAACTGGTTCCCTTTAAATTTATAAGATGAAAAATTTATGTATTAACTACCAACAACCAAAACAATGAGTAAAACCATTAGATTGAGCAATAAAACATGCAAAGGGTGGATCTAAAACATTTCTTCTCATTTTATTCATGGGGGTAGGGTTTGCCCCAAATTTAAAACCCAAATACAAATGGTTTGTAATAAAAGTAGATTGGGGAAAGAGATCCCTCCCAATCTTTGAATGAAATTGAAAACAATAAGAAACCTACAATCTAAACCTTCTAAAGCTTGGTCCTTGTAGATTCCTCCATGATTTCTCCATTCTTGCTCCCATGGCCTTCTCCTCTCCAACCTGCATTTTCACAAAGGAAAAATAGACCAAATGAGTAGAATAGAATAAAGGAAGAGTTTAATAGGAATGCTTATGGAATTTTAGGGCTTGATTGTAACCCTAGGATCTTGTGGTTGAATTGATTTGATCCAAGGGTGGAGGATCAACCCTACCTTTGTAGGAGAAAATGAATTTTATTAATGTTACTTTTAAAATCTTAGGGGTATGTGTAATTTGGGAATGGGGCCATTTTATTACCTTAGATTGTCAAACCTTTGTTAGTCATTATCAAACTTTAGTTAATAATAGAAAAGACCCTAAGTTATTAAGATAATGATTTTATATTAATTAAGTAAGAGGCTAACCTTATTAGGATTTTAATATTATTAAGGAGAAGAAAACATTTAATTAATAAAATTAATCCTATGTTACCTTCCTAGTGAATACTTGGTTAATGGACCTTAATGATGAGTTAGAAAGTATGTTGACCTTGTAACTAGACCTGGTTCTTAAACCGTAAGGTTGAGTTTAGTGGTGTAAGTTAGTTGTTGTACCCTAGGGGATTAACCATGTGTAAACTCTTTTACCTGTATCCTTAACCTTGTAATATAAAAAAAATTAGTCACAATTTTGGGGTAAGTGTTAGGTGTTAGCTGTGAGTTGTTCATGTTATGATGTATTTTGTAAAACTGTCCATTTATTTGAATTTTTCCTTAAGTTGTTCAAAATAATTGCAACATATATCATTTTCAGCCAAAGAGAATCTTTCTCTAGTGCTAATTGCTACAGTATTACCATTAAATAAACTTTCTGATTCATGTCTACTATAATATTTTGAGATCATTTTAGATCTGGCTGGTAACTCTGTGTTGGAAAACAACTTTAGATTTTCTTTCTTTCCAACTCTTATAAGTTGAAACTCCTAGAAAAATTGTACCTGCACAATAAGAGAAATAGTTATAAAAAACAAAATGAGGCTAAAAACCCTCCTTTTACTATTGATTTCTTCTTGTGTTATGCTTATGAAGATGATATTCTACTCTTATTTCCTTCTGTACTATCTTATTTTCAATTTCATTTTAAGAAAGTCCATTTGTTTGAAGCTATGGGTACAATAGGAATGAAAATCTAGAGCTCTAACATTTGTTTCTTCTCTTTCAGGTAAAACAACAGATTATAAGGATAAAGAAGAGAAATGGGTGAGGACAACTGGAAGCCAACTGCGGGAAATCTATTTGAACAGGAAATGATGGATCTCCCTTTCTCTTTTATTCACAACTTTACATACGTGTACTTTATTTTATGTACTTGATTTCAAAGTTATTTCCACAGCTTGTGTAGGTCCATTTTACTTGATAATTATGAAATAAATTAAAACTTCCTAATGTAACGAGTTTTAATTACTTTTTTTGCATTACTTTTCATTAACATGGTGTTTAAATGAATTATTTACAACTCATACACACTAGGAAATATTCAATTAATCATAATTAATGAATTCAAAATAACTTGATAAAACTAAAAATGTGAATAAGAGATAAGCAAAAACCTATTTGAATCTTTGAAATGGAATGTTCTTCTGCAAGCTTTGGGATGTCCATATTTAATCTTTTCTGTCTTTTCTGTTTATGTTAGGGTCCTACATTGTTTCTTGAGGGGCTGATGCATGATCATGATATGGACGTCTTCTAGAAAGACACTTTAGGTGGAAGGTTGACATTCTGAAACCAACACAATGGCAGTTCATACCCCTCTCCCTTCAGTTAGCCCCTTAAACCAATCCCTTCAATCTAAGAAACAAAGTTTTGAGTTGACCTCTCACATGGGTGTGAGAAATGTCAAGAGGTTCTCAAATGACTTGGAGTCACATAAAACATAGAATTTATCACTTTATAGTCATAGGTTTTGTGGCATATACATGTGTTTATGATGAGCTAAGGAAGAAATTAGACAACAAAGGAGAAAATTGTATTTTTTGTGAATATTCAAATAATACTAAATCCTATAATTTTTTCACTATAGTTACAAAATAATTCATTGTTATCTAGCAAAAGTGCACCCTTTTGAGGATTGATAGGTTCTAGATTTCTTTCTCCTCACTTCTACAAATATACAATGGATGCACATTATGGGATTTGGGTATCCTAATCGTTAATGTAAATCTCCATATTTTATGGTTTGGTTACCTTTAGTGTATCCCTAACTATTTTTGACTGAGGTAAGGGTTAGAATGAAACATGGAAAAGACAAGGGGTGATATACCATAAATTTTGGACACTGCTCAGATGGGAGTGTTAAAAAACTAACAAGAATTAATTTTACATGAACCAAAGGTATTTGAGTGATATTTTAAAGGGAAAAAATAGAAATTTTTGAAGGGGTGGCCCACAATACATAGTATCAGTTTCCATCCACACTAAAACGACATAGCAAAAAATTATTTCTAGCAATAAAGGTAGATAACATAAGTAATTGAATTAAAAAATTCAAGGATAAATATCAGGAGAATAAATTATCTTAGTGCACAATATTGTAAATAAATTTAGGAAATACATAACACTTCATTACCAGTAGAAAACTTGTTGAAAATGTTTTGTAGAAATGTGTTACAAAAGTTGAATTCCCTAGTTATTTAAAAGCACTAGTATATATAAGAAAATGTGACAATATATTAGAAGAATAAGTGTAGATGAACTGATAAACACTTTCAGTTTATGACATTAGTTAAACTATTTGGAGCAAATACAATGTTAGTTCTCATGCAGAAATGGAAAAAAAACTTCAGCATCAGTTTGAGTCGACCCCATTTGCTGAATTTTGATTAAAATAATCAAGATATAATTTTATCCTTACAAAATAATAAAATATTGCTTTTCTAATATGCCTTTTGCATAGAATAAAATATATGTACATACATTTATCATGAGTTGAGGTACATTTGAGATTACAAGGTAATGGAAGGTTTGTCTTATCTCAAAAAGTAATTTTTGGCACTACATGATTTTATTTTTCACGTTTGGCTAATTATACAAAAGTGCAATTTTTAAGTTCCTTGACTTTTATAATACAAACTTGGTCTAATTATCTTAACCTCTTAAATGTATACAAAGGCACTAAAGGATTTAATCACGGGCATGGATAAAATTGGCTCACTTTTTAACTCATGTAATACATAATTATTAGACATATCTATCCTTGGGCACATGCATGAAAAAGGTGACTATGGTAATTATATTTTCCCTAAGCTACACTACATAATTATTACCAACATATATAAAGTGGCACATTATCGTTCACCCCAATCATCATATGTGGGTAAATAAATTATTTAAACCCTTGTTTTGACCACAATTTTAACCATGGTCAGTTTGACTATGGTTCAAAATATGGTCAAGCTTAATTTTCCAAAATCAAACCATAAAAGTTATTAATTCACTCTCAAACTTTATAGAGTAGGGGGGTGTTGGAAAAATTCCAATGGTTACCATTTTTGGAAGTTAAAGTTTTGGTTCCCTAGATTTTATATCTCCACCTCACTATCAGAGCTTTTTATTTTAAGGGTTTCACTTTTTCGAGTTCATGTTTTACTGTTACCTCAATTCATGAATGGCCACCATTGTGTTGTTTTTAATTCATTTTCCTTCCTTTATGAAAGAACTCGGTTAGGGTTATGAAAGTAGATGAGTTGGCTAGGATCAAACTAGGAATGGCTAAATATTTTTTCCCCTGATTTGAAGAAATATGAGTTCTGTAATTTCATTCAGAGGTTGTGAATTCCACGTTGATCTTCTTGAGAAAACGTGGCTCGACATCTGTTAATTTAAAACCAAATTCAAGTTTCTTTTTCTTCTGTTATTTTGCAATCCGGATTGGAACCGTTATGTTTTTCTAGGTATTATTTTGGATGTGGGTTTCTCTCTATTTTCTAGGCACTTATCTATGAACCCCAACTTCTGGTGTTAAAAAATACAGACCAGTAGGTTAAGCATACAAAGAGGAAACAATTGCATTTGGTGAGGTAAAATTGATAGCATTTGGAAATTATTCTTTGATAGCTCCAAAAATCATCATGGTTTAGGAGTTGGTCTCATGCTTCTTTCTCCTACTAATCAAAGGAATTTTTCATCTATTAAGTTTCATTTTGTGTGTTCTAACAATGTTTCAAATTATGAGGCACTCATTCATATCCTAGAGTGGGAAAATAAGAAAGGAATTAAAAATTTGTAGGTATGTGGTGATAATGACTTGGTTATACACTAGATAAGAGACTTAAATGCTTGTAAAAATCCATTGATGAGGACATATATGAATAGATTTTGAGATATGATTGATGATGTCTTTGTATTTAATATTCAAACCATTCTAAGAGACAAAAATAAGCATGATGATAGACTTGCATCCATTGGTTCACAATTTGATATATCTTTTGATATCATAAATGACAATTCACAACCCCCATATTAGATTTTTGGTGAGGACATGCAACCCAAATAACAACTCAAATTGACATGTTATTGATGATGGTGCTCACATAGTGAGATTATTGTAGGAATAAGATAAATTTTCTTCATAGAATCAACAAAATATTCAAAAAGGGTATAAGGATCATATTGTTCAACTTAAAACAAATAATATTTCTAAAGGCCTTATAATCCTTGAAATAATTTTTGTAGAAAATTATGAAATGAAGCAAGATAGAATTGTTTTGACTACTAGTGAAGATCACCATAGAAGTGTTAATATTATTTATAACAAATACCTTAATCTTGGTAAGGTATGATTCAAATCATAGAAGGATTAACTTATTCAGTTATGTGGAAATTATGTTGAGTTATTTGTATGGAAGTACAATGATTTAAAAGGGTTTTATCCCTCATGGAACCAACATACCTTTGAATTGGAAGAAGATGTAAAACCAGTGAGAGAAATAAAAAGACTAATAAACCCAAATTTAGAACCATTGATGAGGAGGGAACTCCAAAATTTCATTGAATCATGTATTATATTTCCCATCAAATATTCTACTTGGGTGGCCAACCTTGTGCAAATAAGTAAAAATAATGGTGAAATGAGATTGTGTGTGGACCTCCGTGATTTAAACAAAGCTTCACATAAGGATCATTATCCTTATCCATCTATGGAACAAATACTTCAGCTAATTGCTAGTTAAGAGAGGTATTATTCACTTTATAGGTATAGTGGATATAACCAAGTACTCGTCAAGGAGGAAGACCAATACAAAAAATGCATTCACAACCAAATGGGGCACTTGTGCATACAAGAAGATTCCTATTGTGATTTTCAATGCAGGAATGACATTCTAAAGAGACATGAATATAGAATTTCAAGGTATTATCAATAAAAAAATTCTCGTTTATTTGGATGACATAACATTTTTTTCCAAAGTTTTGAGTGCTCATTTTTCTCAATTGAAAGAGGTATTTGAATTATGTAGAGAGTATGTGGTGTCACTCAACCCCAAGAAGTGTGTTTTTTTTTTTCTATACATCAAGGCAAGTTTCTTGGACATGTTATTTCCAAGCATGGTGTAAGTATTAATCTTGTAAGTGTGAGTTCCATTCTTGCACTATCCTTGTCAACACATAAAAATGAATTACAAAGATTTCTTGGGAATATTAACTTCATAAGGAGGTATATTTCTTATTTTCCCTCATTGTAAAGGCCATTAACCAATATGTTGAAGAAATATTAGGCTTTTACATAGAATAAAGAGGGAGTAAGCATATTTTAATCCATTAAGAAAATAATATCTTCAGCTCCTTCACTTATAATTCATGCTTTTGTAAATCATATTATGGTATATTATTATTTGAACATTGATATAATATTAGGAATGTTAAATCAACACAATGAAGATGGTTTAGAATAGCCAATAGTATTTTTAAGTTAAATATTGCTATAAAATGAGACAAGGTATTCATTTATTGAAAAACATGTCCTTTCTATTGTCAGATCTCTTAAAAAAAATTAGGCGTCTATTCTCTAACATTATTATTTACTTAATGGTTTCTCACCCTAGCATTAAGGTGTTTTTATTAAACAAGGATGTATGTGAAAAGAGAGAAATATGGATAACCAGAGCCATGGAGTATGAAATTAAGATCAAGGTCACAAAACTGATAAAATGAAAGGGTTTGTGTGAACATTTGGATCAAGACTTGCAAAATACCAAAGATGTTATCATATTTCTGCAACCTGAACCTAATGAAGCTCAACTTGAACCTAATGAAGCTAAAAACCAGACTTCTTCAAGTTATATTTAAGACATGGAAGTGTATCTTCAGTATGGTATGTATCCCCTAATTTAAAAAAAATTCCAAAAGAAGGTATTTTAGATTGCAATTAATTCCCTTTTTACTGGTTAAAGGTGACTTGTTTAGAAAATATCTTAATGGTGTACTCTTGAGGTGTATTGAACAATGCTAATTTCAAAAGTTACTTGAATAATTTCATAATAGACAAGGTGGAGGACACTTTTCTACAAGAACTATAGCCCTTAATATCATGAAGGGTGGATAATATTGGCTAAATCTCTTCAATGATTGCCATGCATGGGTAAGGAAATGTCAAATATGTGCATTTTTAGAGGAAAGAAAAATCTTTCTACCTTACCTGTTCGACCAATTTTAGTTTATTATCCCTTTGTCTAATCAGGAGTGGAATTCGTAAGGAACATTACCCAACCTTATGATTGTGGAAATATTGGCAAAAAAATCTAAATATTAATTAGGTTATAATGCAATAATATAGTAATGAAGTAAAAATTTTACACAAGCATGTAAGCTAATAAATTTGAATCCTTAAGTGCAAGAGAAGGGATGAGATACTTAGCTAATTTCACAATAATTATGAAGATATACCGAGTTTGAAAACTGCTGCAATAGGAAGGGACATATTGTTTCAACCAAGCCCAAAAAATTATGCGAGCTCCAAAAATGTTGGGACTGGGGAGCCTGGTTTATATTAGGGGCACATGGGCATTGTAGACCACGACTGTGATCTTGTGACTGATCAAAACCTCTAAGAATGATTTTTACAGTATTGATTCTATGTCACTTCCCTTTTCTTTTGATTGCCTGTGTGTCACACTAAATCTGCAAGATTCTCTTATAACCTATAAAGAAAAATAACACCTGCAAAACCCCCAAACTCATAAAATATTTAAAAGAAAAATATGTGAATGGGGAGTTAGACTAACCCTAGTGGTCACTGACTAAGTGAACTTATGATCTAAGAATTGTACTACATTTCATAATCCATGTAGTTCTATGTGTGTATGTGTATAATCATGCCCTAGGTGGCTCTTGTGCAAAAAACCCTTGAATAGCGAGAAATAGCTAGATGTAGAAGATGCAGATAGATGTTTCCATAGAAAAATGAACTTCACCTCCTATGAAGTGTATACAGATGCTTATTTCTTGAATGTATGCTAGATGGATGCTTTAATGCTCTTGAGAATTCATTTGGATGCAATATTAGGCGATAGTAGTAAATGCTTAGTTCTTGGGTCCTTTATTATGGTCACATAGATTTGTATTTATATGATTCCCTTGTTTGAATTTCGTAGTTAACCACTAAAATATGGAGCACCATGTTAATAACATGCCTAATAGCTAAAAAGGACTTAAAATATACAAACAAGATACAAATAGGTTGGTGGCGCCCAGAGGGGATTGGGGCACTTGGGGGATGACGTCCTGGCTGGGCGCTCTTGTTTAAACTCAAAAAAATTGAAGTTTAAAAAGTCACACTTGGCAATAAATTTTGTAATACCAATTAGCAAACCAAAAAGAAAGCAAAGAGGCCAAAGACAATGGTCAATTAGTACTTTTATCTCTGAGGAATCATATGAATAGTAGTATGTGATTAGGACTTAAAAATATACCAAAAGTGTGTGGTTTAGTGTCTACATTTTCCCCCACTTGGCTATGTTTTTGAATGATTGATTAATAACATAAAGTAAATAAGAGAGGTGTACCTAATAAACATGTAGATTGATGGCGAAAAGTTTTCCTAAGAGAAAAGAAAAAATGTATAGTGATAAAAAATAAAGCATGGAATCTAGAGAAGAGGAAGTGACCCTAGGGAGTGAACCAGTGCTATGTGTATATGTTAGCCAATGTACATCTATTTTCGGCCCCACTGTAACCTCATTCAAGGATGCATTGATGATGTGAGGATTGTCCTATGAAGCCAGCAGACATTCACCCCATGCATAGGTACATTTGGGGAGGAGGTCATTACATGCATCAAATTCTTTAGTCCCAAGCAATTATGCTCTGATTCTGCAGATTTGAAAGGACTCATGTTTCTAGGGTTCCTGACCTACATATGGATTTCTAAGCTCTGGACTCCTGTGCTCAAGTAGGGAGGTTAGAGCTTAGTATTTGAGCTAAATGTAAAAAATTGCATAAAAAACAAGCTCTTCAATTGCCAGATAAAAACTCCATCGCTTCCAAGCTTTGGCTAAGTCCTAGTCTAAGGCAGCCCGGGATCAGTTGGGACATCCGGGTTCGCGAACCGGCTTTCGAACCGGCTCGAAATGAGTCTTTTTCAGGCAAACCCGGGACAGTTGGGACATCCGACTGCGCGATTTACCCCTCCGAATTTTGGAGCCGTGAATGTTTGAAATCAATTGGAAACAGCTCGGGAACTACGTTGTTTATAGACATCCGGGTGCGAACCGGCCGATTACACGGCCGAAACTGAGTCAAGGTAGCCCAGGATCAGTTGGTGGAACATGACACGGGCTAAAACCAGCCAGCAACTGGCCGAAATGAGTCTTAGGCAGCCCGGGACAGAACTTGGTCACATCCGGGAGATGACGACCGGCCGAACCATTTCGAAATGCAGAAGGTGTTTCTGTTTAGGTCATTTCTCTATTTTTAATGAGGGTAGGCATATAGGGCCAATGAAAGGAAACATAGTTCGGCTCCAGTCAGTCAATGCTCATTCCCGTCAACATTGGTTTTCGATGCAAAAGAGCCTTGCTTCAGACCCAAAATAGCTAAGGTTGCACTCAGAAGGTCCATGAAATTCCTTTATTGGAAAATCCTATTTCTCAACAGCAAGGAAATTGCACACAAAATTGGTATCTCGTTGGAATCGTGGTTTCGAGCCCGATGCACAGCATTATCTCATGAAATTCTATGATGTTGATTCAGTTGGAAATTTTGCAACTTTGGAGGATTCTCCTTAAGAAAACCCTGGCATTCGTGGAGGCAGAATCAGTGTGGGTTATTGTCCGTAGCTGGGAAAAGGTGCAATTTAAAGAATGCCACTTCTCCGCCTCGATGATTTGTCTCTCTTTTGCACATGTTCGGCAGTATTCTACATTGTCCCATGTCTTTTCCGAACATTGTCACTCAATTTTGGATTTACCAGGGTGCTGCGGGACAGTTGCTGACTGGTTGTTCCATTTTTCAGCTGTTTTTTTGCTGTTTTGTTACTGGAGTGTTGGTTCTTTTCTAAGGAGACTGTTTTCTGCTGTAGGGCTTTCATGATTCAATCTTGGCTTTTGAGCCAATGTCTTGTACAAGGGTATAGTCCCTTGTCAGTGGACTCCTTGCAATGGTGAAAAAAAACAGGCCCTTATCTTGTAATAAGACTTAAACTGTGCATACCAGGAAGCAATAAAATACAAAGTTTAGTGGATGTATCTTCCCCTGCTATGTTTTCTTAGCATTCTTCTTGCCCCTTTTATATTTCTACAAGAATATTGTGTCTATTATTATGTTCTTGCTAGGAATTCACTAACATTGTGTATGACTTGGAATATTGTTGTGAATGCATTTTGCCTAGATTATGGAGAACTGTACATTTACCTCTTCTAGTGTGCACTTTGCCTCTGTATTTCACACATTTGGAGATTACTCTCACGCCCTCCTTTTCTGGTGTATCACCGCTTTAGTGTAGGCTTTCATTTTATGTATTCTCTCCCCCTGGTCCCTTGGAAATTTAGATTAGAACAGTTAGCTGTATCCTGCATTAGAGTAGATTGATGGCAGGTAAATTTAGGAGTAAGAACCAGCTTTCTCTGGAGGTTTGTCTCAAGTAGCAAGTCCCACAACTTGGAGATAGTACCACATGTTATCCAATCACACTGTGATATGTTCAAATACATGCACAGGGGTGCTGTGATTCGGTGATAACATGAATTTTTCTTCTGATAAGGATGAACCTGCATAAGAGAAGAGAAAAATAGTATTCAAATATGTGTATATGAAAAATTCAATCCAAACGTGTAAAAAGTATGTAAAAAATGAAAAAGGAACATGTGCATCTAATCTGTGATGAGTGAAAGGATAGAGAGGATCCTGAAAATGATATATAAGAATGAATTTTTTGGGTGATCTCATACCAAGAATGATTTTTTAGAGTGATCTCATGTCAAGTGTGAGTTTTGTTGGCGATCTCATGCCACGACAGAAGAGTGTAGTGAGAAAGATCTAGTTTTATTATCTAACATCTTACTGCTTCCTAACATTTTATACACCACTGTAAATGGTATGATCCTACTTTGTTCAAATCTGATCCATTTCAATCCAACCGAATAGAGAAAATGAGAAAACATACACTATGATTTCCGGAGGATTGTTCCTATTCTAAGAAAATTGTTGTGTAAACTACTGAGAACTGTGCTAATATGATAAAACATTTGTAACTGTCCCATGGTCATAGGCACCCAAAACCTATCATGAGAGTCTAGGCGCTCATGGCCGTGTCTAGGCATTGACACCTTTGTTGTGCTGAAGACCCAAGTCATATTTTCAGTCGTTGTTGAGACTAGAGATTATGTTATACCGATACTAAAATGTGTTATACTACTACTAAATTGTGTTTTAATATGATTATGAGATGTTGTATGGGGTGATTGATTCTTTCAATAATGCCCCCCTTATTTTGGGTGCATGCCACGTCGCTAGGGAGTATACAAACCAAAGAAGGACTAGACGTTGAAATGGATATTGATGCCCTGCAATGCGGAGTGAATGTACTTGGTAGAAAAAAAGTGTCTAAAAACAATTGGGTAAGTGCATTAAGTTGGGTGGCCAAAAAGTGAACAAAAACCCAAAAATGAATGAAACATGACCATGTTTTGTAATAAAACGATTGTGTTATGTTTCCCTAGGCTCAAGAATTCACAAAACACAAACACGTATGTGTTATAATGCATACGTGTTTCTAGTACTATCAAACACATACGCGTTTTGAGATTTATGAAGTTTAGGAGGGCTGGAGGAGCTATATTTACTAAAATAAAATATAAGATTTCGTTTATTTATTTTTTTACTTTTACTATTTCTTTATACTTTAATATTATTTTAGTAAATATAAGAAGCTAGGGTCACTCTGCACCTGATGGAAGTGGTCTTGTAGCTCAAAAAATTATAATTTAGAAGATCAATTTTCACAATCTAATCTGGTCAGTACTTTCTCATTTTTGGAATTTTGGTAATGACCTAAAACCTTTAGGCCATATATATTGTAGTCGATATTTAATTTATGAAAATATATAGTCGTTGTGTAGGTTTTTTGACCTTCTAGATTGGATTTTGGCCCTACCACTGCTTGAATTAGAACTAATTTTGAAAATTGGTCCATAATTCACTTTAGTGACCATGAATCATCTTTATGATGCTTGTATACTTCTTACCTAAATGAGATCCTCACTTTAGGCCTTCGGAGGAAGTAGTCTCTTATTAAAAGTAAATATGTTGATCGATCACCTTAGACACTATTCCCTAAACACTGAAATACATTGAATTATCTTATTAGGGTTTTCCTTTGGGTTAAGGTTTATGATTTACGTTTTACGGTTTAGGGTTTAGGGCTTAGGGTTCATGGTTTAGGACTCAACGATTAGGGATTAAGGTTTAGGGTTTAGTGTTTAGGGCTCATAGTTCAGGTTTTAGGGTTTATTGTTTAGGGCTTATGGTTTAGGTTTCATGGTTTATGGTTTAGGATTTATTGTTTAGGGTTTATGTCTCAAGGTTAAGGGTTAAGGGTTTAGGATTTTGGGTTTAGGGTTTTGGGCTCATGATTAAGGGTTTAGGTTTTGTAGTTTAGGGTTTAGTGTTTATAATTTAAGGTTTAGAGTTTAGGATTTAGGGCTTAGGGTTAATTAAATGTTTAGGTTTTAAGATTTAGGTTTTAGGGCTCAATATTTAGGGTTTGGGTTTTAGGGTTTAAGGCTCAAGGCTCAGGGTTTAGGGTTTAGGTTTTAGGATTTAAGGCTCATGAAGGGATAATTTTAGTGGCGAATATTCGTAATATGGATGAATATTCCATTTTTGAAAAAATTTAAAAGGTGAATTTTCTAGCGCGGGTCAGTGACCTGTTCGCCTAAAAATTACAGTTTAATTTTTTTTAGGGGTCGGCTTCACCTACCCTTGAAACTATCCCCTATATAATCCTATATTATTCGCCAGGTAGAACACTACTAGCTCACTCATACCACCTGGGGGCATATGTATTATCAAGTACAGTAAACGTGTGATAGGAGGGAGGAGGCTATAGATGCGTGACAGGAGGGCGGAGGATACAGATGTGTGACATAGAGTTTGTTAATACGCGACAAGGAGCTTTTTTTGACACACGATAGGGAGAGTTTGTTGACGTGTGATGGGAGATTTTGTTGTTACGTGACCAGAAGGCTAAGGCTGCAGACGTGTGATAGGAGATTTGTTGTCACACATCAATAGGGTGTTGACGCGCATCAACGAACCGTCACTAACGTGTGTCAACAAGGTTTTTCACGCGCGTCAGCAAACCTTGCTGACGCGCGTCAACAACCTTGATGATGCGTGTCAGCGAGGTTTGTTGTCGCGCATCAACAAGGTTATTGAAGTGCATGTCAAAGAGGTTCATTGACGCACGACAACAACCTTATTGACCCACGACACAGATATTTTTTTATCGTGTGACCAGAGGGAGGAGGCTGCAGACACGCGACAAAATATTTGTTGTTGCGTGTCAACAGGGTATTGACACACCTCAACGAACCTCGTTGATGCACATCAACAACCTTGTTGATGCGCGACAGAAAACCTTGTTGACGTGCATCAACAAGGTTTGTTGTCACATGTCAACAATGTTGTTGACACACGCATCAGTGAGGTTCTTTGATGCGCGACAACAAATCTTCTGTCACGCGTTTGCATCCTTTTATCACACCACTTAAAAATTACGTAAAAATTTTGCTGTTGGACCCCCAAAAAATATGCCTTCCCACGAAACCAGTTCCGAGGATATTCTCCAGGTATTCTCCACCTCTGATTTCCAAGAGGTCTCTTAAAATGAACCCTGGGCTCAAGGCTCAGGGTTGGGAGTTTTGGGTTGAGAGTTTAGAGTTAAGGTTTTAGGGTTTATAATTTAGTGTTTAGGGTTTAGGTTTTAGGTTTTAGAGCTCATCGTTTAGGGTTTAGGGTTTAGTGCTCAAGGTTTAGAGTTTAGGGTTTAGGGATCATGGTTTAGGGTTTAGGGGTTCAGGGTTCAAGGTTTAGGGTTTACAGTTTAGGAATTAGTATTTAGGGTTTATGGTTGAGGGTTCAGGTTTGAGGGTTTAGAGTTTATGATTTTTTCTTAGGGCTTAGGGCTTATCGCTTAGGGTTCAGGGATTACGGATTAGGTTTTATGGTTTAGAGCTTAACGTTTAGGGTTTAAGGTTAAGGGTTTAGGTTTTAGGGTTTAGGGTTGAGGGTTGAGGGTTGAGGTTATATGGTTTAGGGTTTAGGGTTTAGGGTTTAGGGATTAGGTTTTAGGGTTTACAAGTTAGCTTTTAGGTTTTATGGTTTATGGTTTAGCACTCAGGGTTTATGGTTTAGGGCTTAGGTTTCGATGTAGTAAAAATAGAGTTTGGCATTTCGGGTTTAGGGTGTACAGTTTATGGTTGAGGGTTGGGGGTTTAGGGTTTCGAGTGTGCAATTTATGGTTGAGGGTTGAGGGTTTGGGGTTTAGGGTTTATGGTTTAGGTCTTAGGTTTTAGGGTTTAGGGCTCATGGTTTATGGTTTAGGTTTTAGGATTCAGGTTTTATGATTAAGGTTTTAGGGTTTAGGGTTTAGTGTATAGGGTTTATGGTGTAGGGATTAAGGTTTAAGGTTTTAGAGTCAGGTTTTATGGTTTAGGGCACATGGTTTAGGGTTTAGGATTTAAGGCTCAGGGTTTAGTTTTTAGTGTTTAGTGTTTAGGGGTTAGGGTTTAGGGTTCATGGTTTAATTCTTGGGGTTTAGGCCTGATGGTTTAGGCTCATCCATTCACTCAATGTGATGTTTTGTGTCTTACCCATTCTTATTAGTATTTTTAAACTATTCAACTAAAAAGGGTTCATTTCCTTCGTAGGAAGAACATTCAAAGGGAATCATCACAATTTAATTCCTTTCATCTGTTGATATTTTGAAGGAGGCAAATTCCATATTTCCAAGAACAATTCGATACAAAGAAATATTACCCAATACAGTTAGCTTTGTTTTCCCATCACACATGGGAAATATTTCACTCACTGTAACATTTTGTGTCATACCCACTATTATTAGTATTGACAAAGAGTATTCAACTGAAAAATGTTCATCAACTTCGTAGGTAGAACATTCAAACAGAGTCATCACAATTTGATGTTTTTCATCTGTTGATATTTTGAAGGAGGGAAATTTTAGATATATAAGAACAATTTCATACAAAGGAATGTTTTTGACACTCTTTTGAATGATTCTTTTAGTTTCAAGTTGTCATGAACAAATGTTTCATTCAAAGGCCAAAGATTTAAATGTCTAATGCTTTTGTAAGCTAGCGATTTGAGAGGATTTTTGAGGTTCATTTTTATTTTCCAAGATGCATTACTCTAATGTTTGAAAATATATCTCCAGATGCAACGAAATTCTGATTCAGACGCTCAATGATTCCTGAATGTCCAATCCTTCCATAAAATCCAATAGTCCTTTATGCTTTGATACATGGAGGAAATGTTGTTTGGCTTCCATTTATAATGATATAGATATTTGTAAATTTGTGTTATGACCTCGAAATTTGTAAGAATTTCATGTTGTTTTGAAATCACATCACACCCTTCACTAGGCTTGATGACTACCCCTATCTTTTTGAAAGTGCTTTTGAAAGAATCCATGGGTTTATTATAGAAGGAATTATAAATGAATGGATGGTCAGTAATTCATAGGCCAGGTGACTCCCATTCATAACTAAACAAGAAATATTTACTAGGTGATTGATAACCCCTTTGTGTTCTTTTTCATTCCTCTGTTGTTATACTTATTTTTAACACTTTAGGAAGTTTTGTCAAATTTACTATCCATTCCAGTAGAAGAAGATATTTCTCTTTCTCTAGAGGAGAGAATACTGTAGGAAATTTGGTTATGATCCTACACCTCTCCATTGGTATATTCTCTATGTTTTTTCTGTTCCCTTTGAGATTAATTTTTGTGTTGCGATGATTATTTTTTCAATATTATAATGGGTCATTCTGGCTTACATAATACCATACATGGGAATATGAGAAATGTGAAATTTGTTTGAGATTGTGAAGAAAATAACATTGAAGAGCGCAAGTATATGTGGGGAGAAACAAGTTAGGTAGAGATGTGTAATATGCATTAGAAGGCAGAAGGTAGATGTCATAACCATTTAGTTACTCGTCCCACCTATCATAAACAAGATAGTTGTACAAGAAGACTAAATGATGGTTCTAGGAATGAGATTAGGAAATATTAATGAAATATGGTTTGGGTATTATAGTTTATGATTCAGGGTTTAGGGCTCATGGTTCGGGGTTTAAGGTTTAGGGTTCAGGGTTCAAGGTTCAAGGTTATCATTTAGGATTTAGGGTTTATGTTTAGGGTTTAAGATTTAGGTTTTAGGGTTTATGGATAGGGTTTAGGGATTAAGGTTAAGATTTATCTTTCTCCAGATGAGAGGATACTGTAGGAAATTTGGTTATAATCCTATACCTCTAAATTGGTATATTTTCGATGTTTCTTCTATTTCTTTGAGATAAGTTTTTGTGTTGCGATGATTATTTTTTCAAAATTTTAATGGGTCATCCTGGCTTGCATAATACCATACATGGAATTATATGAAATCTGAAAAAATTCAAAGTGTGAAAAAAATGACATTCAAGAAAGCAATTATATGTGGGGAGAAACAATTTTGGCAGAGATGTGTAATATGCATTACAAGGCATAAGGTAGATATCATATCCATTTAGTTACTAGTCCTACATCTCATAAACAAGGTACTTATAAAAGCAGACGCAATGATGGTTCTGGACATAAGACAAGGAGATATTGATGAAATATGGTTTGGGGATTAGGTTTTATGGTTTAGGGTTTAGGGCTCATGTTTAGGGCTTTAAGGTTTAGGGTTCAGGGTTCAATGTTCAAGGTTCAGGGTTATCATTTAGGATTTAGGTTTTCGGTTTAAGGTTTATGGTTTAGGTTTTAGGGTTTATGGTTAGGGATTAGGGATCAAGGTTAGGGGTTTATGGTTTAAGTTTTATGGTTTAGGTTTTATTGTTAAGGATTTAGGGTTTAGGGTTTAGGGCTTAATTTTAAGGGTTTCTGGTTTAGGGTTTATGGTTTAGAACTTAGGGTACATGGTTCAGAGTTTAGGGTAGGGATTTGAGGGCTCAGGGATAAGTGTGTAGGGTTAAAGGTTTAGGGTTAAGTGGTTAAGGTTTAGCATTTAGGGCTCATGGTTCATGGTTTAGGGCTTAGGACTTAGGGCTTGAGGCTCAGTGTTTAGGGATCACATGTAAGGGTTGAATGTTTAAGGTTTGTGGTTTAGGGCTTACAACTTAGGGTTTAGGGTCTATGGATCATGGTTCAAGTTTTAGAGTTTAGGGTTTATGGTTCATGGTTTAGGTTTAGGGCCTAGGGTTTAGGGTTTTGATTATAGAATTTAAACACTAAAATCTTTAGGCTAAATGTTGAAATCCTAATAATTACCTATGTACTGACTAGATTATACTATAAAAAAACTATCTCCTAAATTGTGGCTTAAAGAGCTATGAGACTAGTTCCATAAGGTGCAAAGTGGCCCTAGTTTCTTATATTTACAAAAATAAATTTAAAGTATAAGAAATAATAAAATATAAATAATAATAAATGAAAAACATATACTATGACATTTATTTTTGTAAATAGAAGCATGCCAAAAGCACATACAATGTCTATACTACGAATAATGTGTATATGTTATAGTGCGTATACATTATAATGTGTACACATTTTACGTTTTCACTTTTTCCAAGCCATGCCTCAAGGCTTAGGATCTGGTTTGGATCCCCAAGCCTGAGGCATGGACCTACACAAACATAGCAAACCATGCTTTTTTGTAGGAAAATGAAAACAAATTCTCTTCCACCAACATAAATAGACATAAAACGATCAATTAGCTTACAAAACATTATACCACAACATAGAGAAGACTATCTACTTTCTAAAAATATAATTTTTCAAATTTTATGACTAATATAAGGTTTTCATATTTTTTTTTTCTAACTATGCCTTTTTTTTTCTATTTTTTAAAGTTTAAACACGTCTATCTTTTGTCATATATCTTTTTTTGGCTCATCAAAATTAATTTTTTTTTATACTAGCCCAAACTAGGACAAATTCTATACACATTGAAAAAAATCTAATTTTTGACATTTTTTGAGGTAGTTAGACGGGCACGGGCGGAGCTCCATTATGTTTTTAAATGTCAAATTTTTAACTAGAAAAATCACAAAAAATAAATATTCACTAAAAAAATCTAATTGTTTTTCCCAAACTAGATGCTCCTAGCTATATTTCTACCAAAGGATTTTCAAAAAAACTAAATGGTGCTAATAAAATGGCGGGAGGCATGAAAGTCACTTTGTAATGTTTTTTAAAACATAGGAGCTCTTGTTGCTATTTTAGTTATTTGACCCACTTAAACTTACCCGTTTTCAATAAAATTTAGTAGCTTAGAGACTAGACTCAAAATTCTACGATTCATGTTTATACAACATCTTCCAATTTTGAGTATAACTATTTCATAAAAATAATACAAGTTTGAGTATTTTATTTTTCAAACAAATGCGTCCACTTAAGACCCCCTTTTATCCCCCCCAACTTGATGCACTTACCCAAGTGTTAGTGCTAACAAGACAAATACGCATATTGAAGACAATATGTAAGATAGAAAACAAGAGGATAATACGTAAGAAGACAATGTAGACCATGATAAGTGGGTTTCAAACATGGGACATCACTCATGATGTCGAAAGCTAATCAAGGTCGTAGCTGGAAAAAGAAGATAGTGTGCATAAAAGACAAAGGGTATAGCCCACAAACAATGGAAAATAATGACATAAAATAGCAAGAAAAGTAACATAAAACCATGGTGGAAAATAGTTCCTACAAGAAAAATGTAGCACATGAAGCACCCATTAGCATGTTAGAAAGATTAAAATTATGTCAAAGCATGTAAAATCCAATATAGGAGTTTGATAGTAATAATAGGAAGTAGTTGTAAAATGAAACAATACCACCTATGATGTGTACGAAACTAGATGCCCTCAGGAGCCTGATGCAGGACTTGTAATATGTACAATACCAAACATCTATATTGTGTGTAAAAATCTGTTTAAATTCTACAATCAAACCTAGAAGGCAAGTGAATGTGCATGTGTATATATAAAATATAATGACCTGCGAAATATCTACCTAATGTAGTAAACAAAGTCTACATGGGAGTATAAGCAACAACAATATGCAACTAAGATACGCAGTATGTTGTGAATGTAAATGGAATGGAAAGTAAAGTGAGTAAAATGAGAGGCGTGCCCCCAAGTGAGTATGAATGAGTATGCATGAGATGAGGTTCATTTATAAAATATCCCTCAGCACTGAAGAATGAACCATAAAACAAGAGTGCGTCATTAGGAAATGGTTTGAATTATGTGCTAAATAGATACGAATGATGAAATATAGAGCATATACAGTGAGTGATTTTGGTGAGGTTAGTTTTTGATTTAGACCCTCAGCAGTTGAGTATGAACCATGGAAATAGAGTGCATCATTGGGAAGTGTGTTGTGATTAAATTGCACTAGAAATATGTGTCATGAATGCGTCGAGTGTGAAATGTGTTGTGTGTATGATGTGAGGTTCATGAATGTAGTATGTCCTCAATATTCAAGTGTGAACCGTATCACGAGAGTGTGTCTTTGGGTAACGACAATACAAATGTATTGAAATGTGTGTGAAATACTATATGTGAATTGTACAATATGTAAGAAACCTAATAATGTGAGAATGGGGAAAGAATAAGCGTGATGCCCCACAGTGTGTGATGTAGAAGAAGAATAAAGTAACATCATCTAAAACATCGTCGTCGTCATGATTAAAAATGAATGGTGATGCATCTGATACTTGATAATAAATAGTATATGGTTGATCATATAAAGAGCCATTGCAACATAAATTTTACATGCACTTGGTGTACTCTTCATCAGTGAAATTTGTTGGTGGACATCTATGTGCATAGCATGAGTGAGGTCTTATGACTAGCTAAGAAATGAATAATTACAAATACAAACACGGGTAAAAGGCATACGAAATGTTATACTAGTATGATTAGGGTCAAAATTTTCCTCAATGTAGTAAATCCAAGGTTTCCCAAGTGTGAGTGAAGAAGCACAAACAACGCATGTAACGAAGACTGGTAGATAAAAGACAAGAAGACCATAAGCAAATGTAATATGAATATATTGATGATATAGATGAGGTGAATGAGGTGGTGGTAATATATCATCGAGTGTAAACTCAATCCAAGTCAATCCATCGCGTGTGTAGATAATGTTAGAGAAAGTGGGATCAAGTGGAATATGATGCCACTAAGAGTTATACATGAAAAGTGTGAATGTGAAAGGAGGAAGTGCAGATATGGTATCCTCATGAGAATATTATATAGCTGGTATGAACTCCAATATATGGACATACCCCCTATAAGGCACCATAGTATTCATATAAGGAGGGGGTAACTTGAATTGATATTCACTATGGCCACTAGTCATGAAAGTATCATCGAACCATGAATCATCTCTCTTGATAGAATTGAAATTAAGGTTCCACAATTTTTCATCAGTAATCTCAATGACATCGACCTCATCATAAGAATCATCAGTACTAGCATTGTCATGTTTGATATAATTATCAAGAATATTTATAGAAGGTAAATCAAATGCAAGAGCGAGAGGAGTAGCAGAGTGGAATCATTTATTGGAGTAGATACAATGGGTGAAATGGTAAAAAAATTATGAGTTGAAATAGACAAAATTATTATGGTTGTGGAAGAAGGATGTGAAGCACTAGATTGACCAATATCATATTTATCAATGTGACTATATGGAATAGGATGCGATGGAGGGATATACATAGTAGTAACAAGTTTTATGTGGAAAAAATTGAATGGATCAAGGTCAACACTAATGGTATGTTCATAGAAATCATGTAAAAATTTGGCACAACGGTGGAGAGTAGATGGGACATCATGCATTGCATGAATCCAATGTCTACCCACTAAGAGATTAAACTAAAATAAAGCATCAATAAAAAAATAATGTTGTAGGAATAACCTTTGGCCTGACTTGCATAGGTAATGTGATACTACCTAGGAATTAGAACGTAGTGGAATCATAAGAAATAATGAGAGTGGAAATTTTAGCAATGAGATTGTCAGTTATGTAAATTTTCTTTAAAATAAATTGAGCACATAGATTAAAGGTGAATCCATTGTCAATGAGTACATGATTGTTACAAGCAATCATAATGATAGCAATGATAAGTAGATGTGCACATGGATTATCAATAGATGATGGTGATATGTCCTCATCATTAAATGATATAGCATGTTGTAAATTTATGAGAGACTGAATAAGACATTATGTGAAGGCCACTGAAGAATTAGTGATTTCAATGTTAATATACCTAAGGATGACATCTAAATTATTAGGCACATTGCATAATAACTCATGAAGTGATATCTTGTCTGACATATTCTTAAGTTACTGGATATTATCATATCCTTTAGAAGTGGTGGTAGGATCCACATAAGTGATAGGCATTGGGATAGAAATGGGATGATCCATAGGAGGGTGAGTGCGGTGATTATTTACTACATTGATATTGGGATCAGCCCTAAGTGTAATAAAGTGAGGAGGATGTTGAGTAATAACTTGCATGGAATCAGCAGCAATAATAATTATACTAGAAACTTTAGTTGGAGTGAAATAAGGATAAGAAGATTGATCCTTGACTTGAGAAGAAGAAAAAACACTCAGAAGGTAGGGTTTGATTTTTTAGGTTCACCGAATTATTACTCAAATACTAGAATAAATGCTAAATCCTAATTAACATACAATGTAGTGATATAGCAATGAAGTACATATTTTACATAAGAAAGTAAGCTAATAAATTTGAAACCCTAAGTGCAAGACAAGGGATGAGATACTTAGCTAATTTTGCAATAAATATGAAGTTGTGTCAAGATGGGAAAAAAAATGGAACAACAGGGTAGACTATTGCAAACAAGCATAAAAAATTGTGGTGAATGCCAAAAATATTAGGACTGGGGTGTCTGAATTAGGTCAAGGGTGCCTGGGCACTATAAACCACTGGTGGGATCTTGTGACTTCTCATAACCTCAAAGAATTATTTTTATAGTTTCACTTATATGTCCCTTCCCTTCTCTTTTGGTCGCCTATGTGTCGTTGTAATTCTACAAGATTCACATGTAACCTATACTGAAAAAGAGGACCTAAAATATCCTAAAAACACAACAAATATCAAAAACAAAAATATGCAAATCAAGAGTCGAAATGACCCTCGGGGTCGCCTAACTGAGTGAACTTACAATCCAAGAGTTAGAATACATTTCATCCTCGATTTAGCTATGCATGTGTGTGTAGAAATCATGCCCTAGGTGGCTCTTGTGCCAGAGGCACTTGAATAGAAATTAATAGCTAGATATAGAATATGTAAATAAATGTGGTAAATGGAACAATGTAAATTTTCTTCTTATGAAGTGTATGTAGAAGAGTGTAGTCCCTTTGTCAAAATAATCAATGCTATATGTATGCTTTGATGCTCTTGATAATACCTTTGGATGCAACCTTAGGTGACATTAGTATATGTTTAGTTCTTGGGTCCTTTATTATGGTCACCTAGCTTTGTATTTATATAATTCTTGTTTTTGAATTTTGTGATTAACCACTAAAAGGCTGAGCACAAAGAAAATAAGATGCCCAACAACTAGAAAGGACCTAAAATATGTGAGCAAGATACCACGAGGTCGGAGGACCCCGAAGGGTACGGAGGACCCCGAAGGGTACGGAGGTGCCTGGGCACCAATGTCTTAGTCGGGCATTGGTGCTTTGACTCAAAAATAGTGAAGTGTTGAAATTCAGACTGGGCAACAAGGTATGTAAGACCAATAAGGGAAATTAGAAATAAAACAAAGAGGACAAAGACAATGGTCAATTAGTACTTTTCTCTCTTTGTAATCATATAAACAATGGCTATGTGATTAGGACCTATAAATATACCCAAAGTGAATGATTATGTTTCTATACCTTAAAGCTTTGGTAACAGATGGATCCTTACTGCAACAAATTACTTTACAAGGTGAACATAAGCACTAGTCATGAAGGAAGAAAATGAGTCAAATTTTTTATATTTATATGAAGGTTTGTTAACAAGATTTGGTTTTCCCTCAACCATTATTTCAAATAATTCTAATTCTTTTTTAGGTGTAAATATTTCTGCATGGGATATAAAGAATGGATTGTTTCTCAACACTTCATGTAATTATTATCCATAAGACAATGGACTTCTTGAATCCACTAGTAAGAATATCTTGAGGATTATTAGGATTATTATTGATGAGAGTATCAAAAATTTAAATCATTTCTATGGGATAATAGGATCACATATAAAAGGTCCATTGTTAACTCTCCATTCAAGCTTGTGTATGGCCTTAAAACCAAGTTTCCTATTTCACCGGAGCTTCTAGCTTTTTAAACTAATGCACCAAGTGGATTTAATGGATAATAAATGTATGGAGGTGAGGTTTGCTCAGATTATGGAGCTTGAAAAATGAGTAATTAAGAAATGAGATCTATGGAGATGAACCAAGCACAAGTGAAAAGGAATTTTGATAAGAAGACCACTTCAAGGAGCTTCAATGAAGATGATTTAGTGCTCAAGTGAGATGATAATAGAGCCAAATAAGGAGGTCACAAAACGGAGTGGACCCTACATGATTGTCAATTGTAAGCCTCACAATGGCTTCCAATTTTTCAAGATGGATGGTGGAGAGCTTCCAATCCCAATCAATGGGATCCATTTAAAGCATTATTTCTAAAGATAGGTTGATATTTTTTCAACACATATTTCTATTTTATTTAAATTAAGTTTTTTCTCTCTTTTTGGCTAACCTTGGTTGACATTGTATATTTCCTCAGGTGTTTTTTTGCACATGTTGTTACTTTTGGTTCTCAATAAGTATGGAGGATTTTTAGTCTTGAGGAAAACTTATTCGCCATGGGATTTCTCGGTCAATCTTATGTGGAGGTTTCATATTGGTTTTCATGGCTATGACAAAATTAATAAAAGGGTTCTACTGATTAGCAGGAAATTAGTCCTTGTAAATGAATTAAATATATTGACCAGTTTTTTCACCATAATGGAGGGGGAATATGAAATTTTTTATAGATTCCTTGTTTTCAATAAATCAGCTAATGAGAAGGCATAGAAAAATTTGGGAATCAAGTTTTTGGAATTCTCATTCCCCATGTAGGATTCCATTTCAATTTCTTTTATCTTAACCAGAATCATGCATCAGCACTTATTAACTATTTTAGGGTTCTGACGACTATGGGAATGACATCATATATAAAAAGCAGACATGCCAAAACAAGAAGTGAATCAACTTTCAGAGTTAAAAAGTTGTTAACTATAGAAGTAAATTACAACATCAGGATGATCATTTTCTTCATTTATAATTGTTTTCTTAGTTTTGGATGATCAGAAAAGGTAAAATTAAATTATTATCAATTCACTTACTATTTTATGTAATTTTATTAACCAATTGAATTTTCAAACATTCATTCAGTTATGTAGGTAAAATAAATGCAAAAGAAACAAAATACAACTCATTTTATAAAACAATTGTTTATATTCATAAGGAAGTTTCCTAAAATTTCCCAACACAAGTCATGGGATATAACTATGGAAAGAAAGAATACACATACATCTAAAACTAAAAATAGAAGGAAAAAAAGGGGACCCATAATTTCCTGAAAGATGAATCCCCTTACTTGATGATCTATTGTTGATCAAAATTGTTCCATTTTTTTCTCCAAAACACATGAAAGAGAAAAAAAATATATTAGAGTTAATGGTTCTCTTTAAGCTTCAATATTTTTTAGTGTCATATGTATTTGCATTATAACTGCATCAAGAGCGTTAGGATTTTAGAGTAATTACGTTCCATTAAGATACAAACATGCATGATACCAAGAAATAGAAATGCATTGACAATGTTTTAGCCCTAATAAAGGAACAAAAACATTTATGAGATTCAATTTTAAAAAACCACATGAAGATGAACATAAACAGAAAAGAGGATCCTCACCTCTAAGTTTAATTTCTGACTTTTTTTCTAAGTGTTCAAGTACATAAACAAGTAGAGAATGAAAATAATGTAAGAATCATTTAACAAGGACATTATCACGCAGAAGTTATTTATAAATTGCAAGTTTTCATTAAAATTTCAGCGTATAAATGAATTTTTATCTTTAGGAAAGCTTTTAACAACACAATTTTGGGAAAATTTCTATTTCGTCATCCACATATGGAACATAAGATTTTCATTTAATTTTCAAATTAGAATATTGTAAAGTCTTCTACTTTTTTCCTAGAAAATGCAGGGTTACCGTCAAAAGGATGAGAGGGAAGAGTTATTCAACCAAAAATAATGTAGATTTTATGAATTCATTTCAGCCGAATTTAGCCAAAATTTCAAAAGATCTCATAACTACAGGTTTTTCTCATACAAAAATAAAAATAAAGAGTTTTATATCACAAACCCTCATTATGGCCATACATTTTGCAAAGAATATAAAGTTTTTAGAAAACAAGTTTCGTGAAATGTAATGTTTAGACCTACAAATGGCATTCAGACTGCATTTTTTAATAGCATCAAGAAAAAATGTGTTTCAGTGTATGCTAATAAATATTAAAGGTACAACCATTAAATAAAAAGATTTGGGGCGTGTTTATTTCAAAACCGCTACATTTTAAAAATAATCCTCAGCTAGAAATGCAAACATGTGCTTACCTTTAACAAGGGTCAATAAAACAAGACACCATGGATGAGATGAAGCTGATGTAGGATCAATATAGTGAACACACAGATCAAACTAAAAAAACATGACCGCCAAGTAGAGGAATTATGTGTTACAATAGAAGGAAATGGTGTGCCTCATAGCACAAAATGATAGCTTGAACCTGTTGTAGTCCTCAAAATTCCCCTCTTTTTGAAGTCAAATTCAAAATTTTGAGTTAGTACCTTGGACTATTGGATCATGTCAAACTTGGTATTGTTTTCTATTTTCTATTCCATAGAGAAAATTTAGAAAATCAGGCATACAGGTGGAATTTTTCCTCTTCTGTTTATTTCTTCCCGCAGTCGAGAATGACAGGTGTATCCTCCTCATCAATGTTTTCCTCAACATCCATGGGTAGTACGTGGATATCTCTAATTGGATGCGGCATGGCCATGTTTTAAGGAACAACAGAAGCCTCCACACGTCCAAATGACGCAACTCTAAGGGCAGGGCCCAGGAGACAGTCCTCAAATAAGCACAGGCTTTCCACATGTCCCAGGTCCAAAATGAAAGCAAAACAAACCCAAATTGGCTAAGTATGGAATGTTCAGCAAACGGTGCCACATGCCTCATCGACGCAACTTCAAGGATTGAATCCATCCAGTCCTCCACGTGTCCTAGGTCCAAAAGGGACAAAGCTGGTTATTTAAATTGACTAAGTATGAGAGGGTCGGCGGAAGTCTCCACGTACCTCAACAACACGATTTTAGAAGTGAAACCATATTTACAAACCACACTGCAAAGGGATCCAAAATTTAACTTTTTATCACATATCTAACTATGTATATGTGTTTTTGCAATATTATTTTCTCTATAATCTATATGGATACTATCTATATATATTCGCATTCTCCAATAATCTATCTCGTTGTTTCCGTAAAAAAAATTAATTCAACCTCTCCTCATGCACATACCTGTACCTGTTCCCAATAACTATAAATCAAATCTAGTGTGAAATTTAATAAAGTTTTAATCTTGAATAAAACTCTCTCAATCAAAAAAACTTGTGCAACATTGTATGATAGTTATAATAGAAATTCAATAAAGTTTTAAGATTGAATAAAAATGTCAATAAAAGAAATCTCGTACAACATAGTATGTTAGTCACTGGAATACAATTTTGATAGGTCACAATTATGTAATCACATAGTTCTATACATATCTAAAATAAAAATTTATCATATAATATATATGATAGCATCTCTTGGAAACCTTCCACTTAATTTCTACTTAACAAAGTAGGTCCATCACAAACAAAAAAAACCTCTCCATGTGGATTTAAAGTGAACCCAAAATACAACCTTGAATGAATTCCCCTTGACAACAAAAAAAAAAAACCGATTATTACATAATTCAAAAAAAAAAAAACTTAACCCATAGAGTTGCAAAAACAGGGAGCAACTCTAACTACAAATAAGAATTGTTTTCAACAAACACTCTAATTTAAATTGGTGAATGTTGGAAATAGAGAATTCCTCTAATGTATGCATTGGTTATTTTAAATAAAAGTAAGAAGTAAGTTATTTTTCCATGCATAAGTTAGTTTTAATTAGATGTCGTTATTTTTAGGATAAAAAGAAATTGTAATGTCCACAAATTTAACTGCATGAAATCCAAAACAAACGTAGGTCAAACCAGAAAAATTATGGATCAATTTTATTTTTGTTAAAACCTACTCGTAACACCAGGTTAAAATATATTATCACACTTTCTCATTTTAAAAAATTACATTAAATTAATATTATTAATTTCCCCTTAGATCCCCTTTGAATAAAATAATTAAATCTCAATACCATTTAATAAGATTAATTAGTCTAAGGCAATATTTAGGTTCCCTTACAGTGGTTTCAATACAATTAGATTTAACCTTAATTAAACTTGCTCAAATTAATCCCAAGGGTATTGTGGTCTAGTTCTTTAAATAATAAAGTTCTATTATATCCACAAAGGGGTCAAAACTTGCATTAAATTAAAAGGTCTCTAAAAAGACACTTGAGTTAGGAAATAATAACATTATAGTGCCCACTTCCCTTCGACACTTATTACTGTTGACTCTACTTATGGATATTTTGTATTATTTTGACTTAGCATGATATTAGATGTTAGAGATACTGAGATTATTGTTGGATTTCGATTCATAGTATGATGTGTGAGGATTATTAGAGACTTTTTATATTGATGATGTTATGTTGTTGACATGGTTATATATTTCTGACATGCGATATTTTCATCATATTGAGTAGACCTTAACAATTGAACTAATTTTGAGATCCTATTGATATTGATGAAATGTAGAATCAAGATGTTGTTATAATTTGTAAATGATAACGTAAATTGCCAAGATGATGATTTGATTCATATGTAGATGATTGTGGATTTATATTACATTTTAATCTTGGATGTTTTGATGCGTTCTCAAGGCTGAAGGAGGTATTATGCGTTTTACACGTAAATATTATCACAACAAACAATGAGGGGATTGGAGACCAACCACATTAGAATGCTAGGTGAATTCAACAATGGTCACCATGACAACATGTATTTTGTTGTATGTGTGTATTTGAATTGTTGTTAGGGGGTCCCATGGGGGGATTACCTCTAATTATGACCAAGGGGTTTTTGTGTTGTCTTTTATTTAGTTTCCTTTATTTAATTTTAGTATGTGGTTTTAGTGATGTATTTTTCTTGTATTAATTATTTAGATTGTGGTGTATTTTTTCTTTATCATTAATTGGTTTAAGTGTATTAATTAGGTTAATTAATCATGTTACTAAAATAATTATATATGTTACAAAAATAATTCATTTATTAGATTATATGGCTCTTTGGGTTATGTTTTGTAAGTTGAGTGCTTGTGATCTTGAGTGTTGTACACTCTACCCCTTCATGGAAATTCGGATTTGGCCTTAAGGGTAAATTTCGGAGGCTTTTGGAACAATTTAAACTTGTCCCACACCTCTTAAATTGTTATACCAACCCTACATATAGATTGGGGGGTCAAAAATAGACCCCATTATGTGTTTTGTAAGTCAAAAAGTGACATTTATTGCACTTTTCTTACATGGGTCTTAAAGTTTGTCCTTAGAGGGTGTGGGCTTGGATTATGTGTGGAAGAGGTTTGTCATTCCTCTCACCCACTAATTTATTGTGCATTGGGGTTGAGGTTTGACTTGTGAGGTGAAGTTGAGGATGAGTGATGTGGCATCCTACATGGAGCCACCTCACCCTCCTCTCTCCCTTTTTATTTATTTAAGTTTTTTTTCTTGTTTGGGGGTTACTTCATTTATTTTGTACTCTTATATTTTTGGAATTGGAAGATTGTGGAGTTCTTGTGGATATTTTTGAAGCTTGTTAGTGATTTCTTGGGTTTGAAGAAGCTTGGTGTGTGAATTTTGGATCAAGCTCTACCATGGAGAGGTAGGAGCTATGCTCTTGTTAAATGTTTTCTTTTATATTTTGTATATGTGCATGTTGTTTGAATGTTTTGGTATGCTTGTTTGGTGCTTGGGTAGATTGCCTAAGTGTGGTGTAGGAGGGGACTATGGGGAGCTTGCATGTAGGGATTCATAAGATTTTATTTTCGTGTTTTGGAGCGAGTTGGGTTGGGTTCCCCACCTTAGACAAGAAATGCTTGCATTTCTTACTTGAATTTTATGAGGGAGACATAAGAGATAGTAAGGATGCATAAGAAAATGTGGGAGGCATAAGAGGATCTTCAAGGAGGCATAAGAGTGTGTAGGGGTTTTTGAGATGTGTATTAGAGGCTTTTAAGGTGGGCACCTATTTCCCATTGGGAGGCATAAGTGACCTCCCCATAGATTCTTGCTCCTTTGGGCTTTACACTTTGAAGCCTTGTATATTTTATTGTTTTCCTTCTTGTGATTGTAGTTGTGTTGTTTGTGTTTTTGGTGTGGTTGTGAAAACTTGGTTTTTTTATGTGGAAGCTTGTTTTGTTTCCATGAGTTGGATCCATCTTTCATTGCAATTTGATTGGGGCTTGGGGGCCAATAAGGAGGATAGCTTCTTTTCCTCATTGGATTTTTGGTTGGGTGGAGAGTGTTGCCTCTCCCCCCTATTTTTTTTGTGGATCAAGCAAAAAAAGAATAAGCTCTCTTGTTAGTGATGTGAAACTTGGAGAATTTTTTGTTGTCCAAAGAAACTTTCCCTTGTGAGAATACCTTATTGTTATTTTCACTTAGAGTGGAAGACTTGTAATATTGTATTTCATCTTAGCTTTCATTCTTCTAAAATTTCCCACTTTAAATGGAAGATATAGTATTAACCTTTGCGAAGGAAAGATGTATTGATTATTGGATATTAAAGTTGTATTGTATGTTGAAAAGGGGAAAGAAATATTTGTGCTTGTAAAGCTAGTTTAGTAGATATAGAAAAGAAGTTATAAGGGGAAATATCTTATTTTCATTGTAGTTGGTTTATCTCCCACAAAAGTGTGTTGTTCTTGTTATAAATAAATTATTGGAAATATCATTGAAAATCTCTTGTGGAATGTTGGAAAAATTGCATGAAAAAATATTACATTTCATTGTGTTACTTGAAAGGCATGTAAAGGAAGAAGTTAGACTATCTTGTTCATTTTCTTGCATTGTTGAAAGAAAGTTTGTTGAACAAAATGAAAATGACTCTCGTATTTTTTGTTGTTATTATTCAAGTAGGAAATGGTTTAAATTGAGAAAAAATTACTATGAAATGAATAGATGAATTTAAATAGTGCAAGTGGAAACTTTAGGCATACAAAATCAAGTTCAGAATGACCTTTAGAACACCATAGCAACTTTTTTTTAGAAAAAATTTGGGTTTGAAGGTTATGTTCCTAAGGAACATGACCGCCGCCATGTGCAGAGCGGTGGTCCCATAACCACCGCTCAGGCAAGGCGGCGGTCTCCAAACCGCCACTCAGGAAAGGTGATGGTTTGTGATTCGTCGCCCAAGTAGGGTGGCGGTCCCAGGACCGCCGACTTGCTTTGGGTAGCGGTTCTATCATTGACTGTGGAAAACATAAATTCACACCTGTGTAAATTTTAGCTTAGTCAAAACAAAATTATAAGCTTGTAAAAATTACAAGGAAACCTCCAGCAAGCAAATATTGGTTAAATTTCATTGTTTAAAGAAAATAAATCTTCAAATGGTAAATTCAAAGTACTCAATCTTGTATATATTAATGGGGTGGGGTTTCCCCAAATAAAGAACTCAAAATACAAATAACTTTGGAATAACTCCATATTTGGAGTGGAAACCCCTTCAATCTTGGAAGGAAAGAATTTACAAATGATAGATCTACAACCTAGACTAAACTAAGCTTGACTTTGAGAATCCCTCCATAGTTCCTTTCTTCCTTCCTTCCATGGTTTCCACTTCTCCAACCTGCAAATTAAACAAAAAAATAAAGTGACCAAATTAGGAGAAGAGGGTAAGAAAAGGATTTAATAAGAATGCATAAGGATATTTAGGGTTAGTTTGGAACCCTAGGATCTAATGGCCACAATTAGATTGATCCAAGGGTTGAGGATCAACCCTACATTTGGTTAGTAGGATTAAATTTTATAATTGTTTTAAATAAATTTTAAGGTATGCGTAGATGGGTGAATGGGGCCTATTAATTACCTTGGTGTGCAAAGTCATTTATTTGGTTCCTAGTATGTTTTAAGAAATCAATGAAATGGACATTAAGTTATTAGGATAATGAAACTAAAATATCTATGTATAAGGTTAACCATTTTGGGTTTGAATATTAGCTAAGGAGGAGAAAACACTTAACCAAGTAAATTAAATTAGGGCACCTTCCTAATTGATTTTTAATTAATCAACCTTAGAGATAAAGTAAGAATATTTAATCATTTAACTAGATCTGGTCCATCAATTGTAAAATTAAGATTATTGGTGAAAATTAATTTGATTCACACTAGGGGTTGACACCCTTGTAACCTTTTAACTTATAAAAAAAAAATTAGCCACAATTTTTAGGTAAGTGTTTAAGTTTTTAATGTGTTCCTAGAACATCGTTTTTGCGGGGCATTACAAACACCCCCTACACATACTAAGGTGGCCCCAAAATAAAGTATACCCATGTAATTTTAATTTGAAATTTCTCTCAACCACTTCCCACCTACTTTTTGTAGGGATGGATCTCATCCATTGGATGGATTCATTTAGGGCCTTTAGATTTAGGGATCAAACTAACCCTAAGCATGCTTGTCAAAAGTTTTTTTTCTCTTTTTTTTGACTTATTGTTTTTTTTTTTTTTTGTAGATTGGTGGAGAGGGAGGTGGAAGCCATGAGAGGCAAGCTCAAGCTCATGGAAGGATGCACATTCTCCCTTTTATTTTTAGTTCTATTTACACCCTCTTCTAGGGTTGTATGTATTTATTTAATTTTGTTTATCTTGCTATTTTTTTGTATTTTCCCAAATGGGCGAATGGGTATTTTCCCTATTTTTAGAGAAAGAGGTAGAATGGTGTTTATATACACTTGTGTAAAAATGATATATACATTTGAGCATGTATATGTAAATGTGTATATTTCTATTAAAATTTCACTTTAGTAAAACCCAAAATAAAAAAATACAGATAATATATATATATATATATATATATATATATATATATATATAAAGAAACAAATATGAAATTACCCCAAGCTGCGGTGAGGGCTACACCATCCAATCGATTGTACCAAACAACAAAAAAAGGTACAAAAATTTGTGTAGAGTTTAATAGTGTTGGGGTTTAAATATATTGTGGATGGGGAGGTTGCTGACCCCACCCCCCATCCCATAGTAAATGGGGTGGGGAGTGGGGTTGGCAACCTCCTCCCCACCTTTCCTCCTATCTAAAAGCACAGGCCATGCCCTATCCAAATATTTTCACAAATTTTTATTTGGTTTTCTTTTTTTTGTTTAATAATCTAAATTTTAATATGTTTTTTATAATTTTTAATATATATATAAAATTCCTTTTAAAATTTGATAACATTTTATAAGATGTTTAAAAATCAATCCAAGTTCCACTTCTTGTTACATTAATTAACATTGGGTTTATATGTAAATTTATAATAACTTAATAATAAATTTACATAATCCAATAAGGCTATGGTCTAAATGGTAATCAAGAAATTTCCTTACTCCACTAGATTTAGAGATCAATGTATTTTTATTGACAAGGTAAATGACAAATAAGATTTTTAAGTCTTTTCCATCTACACAAATAAAGGTAAAAAGAATGGGAGAACTTTGGATTCCTCTTTCAACAATACAAAGGAGGAACCAATATAGTTTATTTCACTACCCTATGCTTTTCATGTAATACAATAGGAATAAATATTTCTTTTCTTGTACAAAATACAAGTTTGCAACTATTCCCAAAAGCAATTATAACAAGATTTCCCCATAGTTTTGAAATAATAACAGCAAACCTAAAGAAGGAAATAAATCAACTAAAATGAGAACAAGGTTGTTTCCTTTTCAATCACGTTTCAATGTCTTGATTCAATTTAAAAATATTATAGTCTCACTTTCCAACAAGTAATGAAAGGATTTTCAAACTTGTGCCTTCATTTACAATATCAACTAAGATTACATTTTTGATAATAAAACAACTAAAAACTTCACTTTAAACAAATACAAGTTTACAAGCCCTCCATACACAATGGAGACAACATGGTAAATATTTGCAAGAGAGTCCATTATTCTTTTCTCCAAAATCACAAGAAGCCTTCATCATCTAAATTCCTCATTCTTCCAAGATCAACACACAACAAAAAATGGGGGAGTAGGCAACACTCTCTACCCAACCATTACTCCAATGAGGAAGTGAAGCCTACTTCCTCAATGGACCCTTAGCCCCAACAATGAGACAATAAAGAATATTTGAAAACCATAGAAACAAATACAAGGCTTCCAAATTTACTTTCACACAAGAAAATAACCACAAACATTCATTTTTCAACACATAAACTTCCCAACACATTGGCTCTAAAACAAGCCAAGTAGAGAAAGGAATATGGAGATACCCTTGTGCCTCCCAAGGTTTTGGATTCCCACCTCAAAAACATCCAAAACAAAATCAACCCCAAAATATCTTATGCCTCCCTACGATTAAAATATATCTCTTATGCCTCCCTCACTCTTATGCCTCCCACAATGAACCAAATAACAAGATGAGAACAAGGTGGGGCATCCAACCCACTCCCTCCTAAATACCCAAGAGAAACTCTTATGCCTCCAAAAAAATTTCATCCCCATTTCACTATCTCATACATATCCTAAGTACATTTCACCACCCAACAACATCAAGCAAGAACACACATGTATTCAACACATAAACATACAGGGCAAGAGGAAAAAAATAAGGGTAGATACGCTACCTTTCCTTAACAATAATGCACTCCACAAGAAAGACCAAAAATACTCCAAGCTCAAGCAATTCCAAGCAATATTCAACTCCAACAAGCACTCCAAAAATTAAGCATTCTAAAAGGAGAGAGAGAAAACCAATCAAGTAACCCCCAAAACTTCACAAAAATTCTAATAAATAGAAAAGAGGAAGAGGAAGATGATGTGGCTCCAGGTAGGATGCCACATCATTTCTTCTCCATCCCACATCACCAAAGTCAACCCCATACCTCAAAGCATAATAAATTGGTGGTTGGGAAAAAGACCACCCTCTTACACACTCAACCCAACCCACACCCCTTAAGGACATAATTTATTTACCCATGTAAGAAAAGTGCAATCAATTTCCCTTTCCCTTCATTAAAACAAAAAGTAGGACCTAAAATAAGTCTATCACATCATATGCCTATGTGGGTGGGTGACTTTAAAAGGTGTGGGACAAGCTTAGTTTTTCCCACAAGTCTCCAAAATAGCCTAGAAGGTCAAAATCCGAATTTCACAAGGAAGATTAAGTACACACTACCCCAAAAAAAATTAAATTCATTCCAAGCCAACACACATTAAGGCCACCAAATCAAATTTATTTCCCCCTTTTTGGTCACATCCTAATTAGCACTAGATAAACACTTTTAAGTTAACTTAAGAGGGGTGTTAAAAACAATTAATAAAAGTGACTCCGAATGCAAATAAAAAAATACAATAAATCACAATTAAATAAAATCAACAAGACAAATTACAAATATTCACAAGGTCACTTTTGAGGTCACCCCGCAATGGGAACCTCCTAACAAACTACAACAACAAACAACATACGAATATACGTATTTCCATGGTGACCTGTTGCCAATACACCATATTCTCTCACTGTTGGTCTCATATCCCCCTTTGGTTTATTTGTGTTGCAAACACCTACAAAATTCAAGACAATACCTTTCTGGCGTCATGACCATATTAACAACATCAAAACAATAATAATGCATGCATTTACATATAATCAATTATCACAACTTAAACCAAGACAATTAATTTTCTATCATTCACAATTCAAATTATTTAAATTTCATTACTTTATCAACTAGCAATAAGATCACGACATCGATTACATCATCAAGCATCATATAATTAGAAAAATAAATGCATTAGTCTAATATAAGATTAAAATAAACAATTCGAATATCCAAATATGGATATAATCCATCCTGTAATCATGTCATAAGTCTAACATCCATACTATCTATAAATTAACCAATCAAAATAACAATGTCCATATGTCAATATCTAAATTATGATAGAAAAGTCAATAACTCTAGTCTATGCTAAGCAACATCATAATTATATAAATGTCAAAGAGGAGTGGACACTACAAAAATTTAAAAAATAATTTTTTTTACATAAACAAAAGCATGCTCTATTTGTAGATGATAAGTCTATTTTTAAGATGTTCTATTGTTAGATGAAAGACTTATATATAATGGCGGAAATTGTAAGTGTTTTACACATAGTATGAATTGAGCCATAGCTCTAATATGGAAGGAGACACACACACACATTGTATTGAGCCAAAGTTATGACATGGAGAAGACATACAAAGCTTGTATTGAGCCGAAGCTTTGACATGGAAAAATATACATACAGATTGTATTAAGCCGAAGCTCTGACATGGAAGAAGACACACATAGATTGTATTGAGTTGAAGCTCTTGAAGAGGAAAAATATATATATGCACAAAAGTACTGATTTGAGTTTATAATAATATTTATTTTATTTCTGTTAGTTTTTTTTATTTGCCTAATTTCTACAACGAAGAACACAACAAATAGCTGAAGGTGGAACCTGTTTATCTTAAAAGTATTCAATATAAATAAGAAAAAAACATAAATAGAGTTACTACATTCATATAACTGAAAGAAAAATGCAAAACAAATTGAAAGTGTACAACTCACAAAATGCTTTACAATTTTGTTCTGGTCAATCACTATAGAATTGATCATTGAAATCTCTTCACAACGCTGAATTCAATCAACAACGCTGAAATTTTATACTTGGATGCCATTCATACACAAATATTAATCTATATTTTAAGAAAAAAAAATGTACTTCCACCAAACATTAGTATAAGGTACGCACTAATCAAAACTATCCCTCTGCTCGTATATAAAATCAACTCCATTGCAACATCCTCCATTAGCTTTAATTGGCATGTTTGGGACAATGTACTAGTAAATAATGATTAACATTTGGACATGAATTCCAAAGTATGTCATAAGTAAAATCATGTTATGGTAAAGTTTGATTTAGTTTGTGATTTAATTTTAATTTCAATAATATATTATTGAAAGAAATATATTCCATGAGATCATATTTTTGTGAGTAATTTTGTAAAATAAATTGTGTATTTCGTGTATGTTTACATATTTTGTATAGATTTGTACAAGACTGTTAATGACTACAAAATTAGACAAAATTAAAAATTCTATTATACCTTCATTTATATCCATACCTTGTTCTAAATAACCAATTTTGACATGAACTGGGAGTATGTTACGAAGGTTGGGGAGTCGAGCTTTACAACTGTAAAATGCTTTTGATTAAAAGTTTTTAAGACATTTTTAGAATATTTTTTTTATATATATCCTACATTCATTATGGTAAATGAGACCACATCTCATCTAGGATTTATTTTGAATAGCTCATGTGCCCTGTCTATGGTTCTCGATTTTGTATTCACATGCCTATCAAGATAATTGCCAAAACAATTAACAAAAACAAAATCTTGATTATGCATTTATAAATATTTGTAAGTTGTTTTATATCTTTTATTTTAATATAAGATAGAAGGATGTTATAAAAACATGCCAATTTTATTTGATTGTATGTTTTTAACGATTTATCATCAAACACCATTTTATTCATTGTTTTGCAATTCTCAATATTAATTATATATAGATACATATTAAACTTAAAAATTAAAAAAATTCAACAATGTAATAATATTGTTTGATTCAAATTAAGAATATTGTTGAACCTGTCTGGGTTCGGATGCCGTATTTGCCTCTTCAATTTTGGGCTGAAAATTATTTTCTTTACATTGGGGATACCTTGGGAAAATGCTTAGCTATTGACATGAGAACGACCTTATATGATTACACCTCATATGCTCGCATTATGGTAAATATGAATACTTTTGTCGATTTTTTGGCTACTATTGAGCTCAAAGTTGTGTGAAAAAATTAGACTATGAAGGGTTCCCCTTCAGATGCATGACATTTATTTTCTCTTGGCCACTTAGCTTCGGATTTTCAGGTAGAGAAGAAACAAGTTAATAGTAGATCTTCTTAGTGGAAGAATTCTGATCCCAGTCACTTGGTGGTTTACAGTCACTTGGAATGTGATTCAGATGTTGGTTCTAAGGACGAGATTGGTGCTTCGAAGGATGAGGTGGCCATTCCTTCTTCTACCCATGTAGAAAAGGTTTATTCCCCAAATCCTGATTCAATGGTGGAATAATGTACTCTACACACAAGACAACATAGAAAAATATAGGATAACTTTTTTTTGACTTGTTTGAAGTATAGAATGACATAATAGGTGGTCATAATGGCTACAACTAACTCTTTGAACATCATGACACAATGATGGCCAATTAGGCAACACAAAAACATTCAGCACCCATCAAGGACAATTCACTTTTCTCTTTGACATGAGGCACAATGATAACAAGGACCAACCACAATACATAGTTACAGTTCATGACATCCCATTGTGAAAATATTCTTAAGGTTATTTACTTTACTGAAACACGCCCATTCAAAATATAGCTTCCGTTTTAGGAGGTTCAGGAAATGATCTGTATAATCCTTCTTAAAAGGTTAAACTCCTTTCTTTTATACTATATACATAATGCTTAGATAAAAAATACCAAAAGAAGATCATCTTTACTTTGAATTTTTTTTTGTTTAATCAGTTATGATATTAACACTATAAGGGGTGGGGTGAAACAAATCCCACAAGGTTATATAAACAACCACAAGCTACAGAATCCTCATTTCAACCTCCATTGCAAAAGGAGATGAGTGTACAGATCTAATTGATGGAGGTACCATTTCAGTTCGGAACGAAAAAAGCCTTTAAGAAAGGATAAAAAAATTATCATGACTTATGAAAAGGGTTACAAAGTACTATGGAAATGGTTAGAGAGAGATAATGTCAATTTATTTCGTTAAGATCTATTTAGTTATTTATTAGTCTCTTAATGAGACTTAAGAGTTCAACTAGATTTGGGTAAAAGATTCATTAAGCAATCTCTTGATTAAGTATGACAAAGGAAACACATGGGGTCCCCAAAGAAGAACATAAGTTTTAGAGTGTCCTTAATCAAACTCCCCTAATAGCTAAGATCTGACTATATCCTCAAATGCCAACAAAGTAAATACTTTTAGAAATAATTAACAGTTTTACTGATAAAGAGGATACATTTGAATTCGTAGTTAAGGATAACGAGGGTATGTTTCTTTAAACTGATGGAAAACTCAATTCTTTCCTAATTTAAGATTCCTAAATTCATCGAACGAGAAACCCAATTTTCATTTTTACTTTTATTTATTGATTCATCTATGAATTCATTTTATTTTGTATTTTTGTTTAAGTTTAGAAGAAGGATTGTCACTCTTAGTAAAATATACAAAGAATTGTACTAGTGCCAAGACCATGGGGTGGAATTATTAAACATGAAAGTTTTATGAGATGAGAGAAGAAACTACCATTGCTAAACGAGAGGGATAAACAAGGTTGTAACATTTCTATTCAATCATTGCCCACAAACCAAAGGTGTTAGAAGATTAAATAGAAATTTAGTTGAGAACAAGAAAGTAACAACAATGGTCAAGCCAAGCTACTACATTGTTCATGACTGTAAAAAATAAAATTACCAAAAGAATACTACACAAACAAGGTGAAGATTGAAGTTTTCTTCCTTACAAATGATAGTTACAAGTTTTCTCTACCAATGGACAAGAAAAATTTATATCACAAATATCAAGAATCCAAGGCAAGAGGCCTTCTGAAACTCCTTTACAAGCACCATTACAAGATTTACAACACATTTGACATTTGTACAAGAAACTTCATAAATCAACCTAATGAAACCTTTACAACTCTTTCCTTTTATCTACTCACATAATCCATCTGCACAAGTATTAACTTGAGTCATTTCGTGAGAACTGAGCATGCTAAGACTACCCATTGCAATAGTAAGCTAACATTTAACAATATCATGAAAGGAATGATCTATTTCAAGAATGGATCAAAGCAAAAACCACTTATCTGAATTCTTCACACAGATAAGAATTTACACCAGCCAACAAGGATAAAGCCAATTATTCTAGTGAGAATGATATCTCAAAAAAAATTCAAGGCAAAACCTGATTGGTTAGGAACAAAAGGGTCAAGAGTATTGAGATTTCAATCATGTAATCCTATGGATTACATGATTGAAATCTCATACTCAATCCATCCATCTAAAAAGGTCCTCAAGAAGTCAAAGCATACTAGTTACGATCATAGGTGTGAAACAAAACAAAGTTATTCAATCCTTCCAGGAGGGAGGTTTCATAGCAAAGAGGGTTCGTAACCCTCCTAAAAACAATCTATAGTTTCAGGTTTAACCTAGAAGTTTACCATCTCCTCCTTACCGGGTCACTAAAAGTAGCACTTGTTAACAAAATCAAAACCACTCTTCGAAGCAAATAAATGAGACATGAAAAACCTTTAATCTACCAACAAACCTCATCATAACCATCAACTAGGTTACTATTATCAATAGTCTATCAACAAGTGACCTTTTATTTACAGTTAAATGTCACACCCTTAAAGAATGCAAAAACAATCCCAAATTTCTTCCCCTTTCTCTTCTATCTGGAGAAGATATTTTCAACAATTTTTATTTTATTTAGGAAAACATTTATATATATTCATGATCGAGTTCATCATTTCTTCTTTGTCGAGCAAAAGAGGTTACTCATGCATTGGAGTACACTATGTCTATAAATACTTATATCTTAGCATAGTATATTAGATAATCCCCATGTTCTATTATTATACTATTTTATAACAATATCAAATTTATTGGTGTACTTTCTATTTATCGGTTCCCTTATTACTGTTGAGATAATTATGGTGTTCTATTTTTTAGTAGCAGTCAATAACAAAACAGAGAAACTTAGCATTTCATCGCAAGTAATCAAACCTTACTAATTCACAGTTGAGACCTAAGAGAATACCAAACCATATAAATCTCAGAAGCCAACCACTTAATACCCTCTTTCAAATGAAATAAAATCTATAATCACATAAGGTGGTCTGTCAAGATGCCTCGATCAAAAACAGGAATAACATATCATTCTCAAGTAATAGAAGCCACATATGAATTATACTGCAGAATACAATCATGGTTTCACAGAGAGTTTTGAAATCATAGAAATATATACCCACAAATGCTTAAACACACAGATACAAACAACACTATGCTTTAGATCTAACACAATTCCCAACAGATACCCAATTATCAAACAACGATGCTCAATCCTAGGAACCCATAAAAACACGTACACACAAGACTCACTAGGGTTCAAATCAAGATTTTTCCTATATTCAGTCAGCTTCCCAGAATCGTATGGGTATTTTATTGTAAACAAAAAACCTAAATATACATACAGATAAATAGGAAATAAACAAAGGCATCAAGTGTTAAAGTTCATTAGTAAATCCAATAAAATCGACCTACAACCATATCATATCTATAAATATTTATTCCAGGGAATCGTACTACCCCACAACCTTACTCAAATAACAAATGATATAACCAGATATTTGGTATTTACACAAGGGATTCGTTGTACCATAACATTCAGAATTTGAAATAATTCAATCCACCACATTTTCTAATGCTACCACATAGGTATAACAAGAACACATTATCAGATAAATAACAACATGACGTGATTTCAAAAGAGAAATCAAACCCCAAAAACCACAAAAAATAGGAAAAGCTTAATACAATATTTTATATAAGCAACAACAGGTAGAGAGAGTTATTAAAATAGACATAGAGTATATCATGCAAAACTAAGTGATTCAGAAGGAGGTAGAGAGGGGGCTTCCAGTACACTCAATGGAAGACACAAAAAAATGACTGCACACAAACCATTCCAGGCACCATTGCAGGAAGGAAGACTATTCATTGCATGAAATTATAAAAGGGTAGAAACCAGTTGCAAGATTCAGACTTAACATGCCTGGTTCGAGCCTCCACAACTCACACCTCTACCAGGCACAGTCCTGTAACAACAACCTGGGGTCTGATTTCCTTCACCACGAGCTTGTTGGGTGCCCAATCACACTACAAGCATCTGATGGCCATAGGAAGGGTCTGGTAAAAGAAAGATGGGAGGGGTATGCCTATGACTTGAAATGAAGAAGGTTTCAAAATGTTTGCAGCAGAACCAACTCTACCAGCACCTGAGTTTCTTCCAAAATGAATGCGGTTCAGCCTCCAAAAGGGGAAACACATGACCAAGCTCAGCACAGGAACATCTCCTTTCAAGCATTAAATGAATGGTAGGTGGCCACCAAACACCACCCTCCTTTGCCAACACATACCAAATATATTTTTGCAGGTGGTAGACAACTAGTGCCCAGACAACAATTAATTTCATTTGATGACATCCACATGACAAGGCTAGGTCATTGATAGAGTGGTAAGGGGTGATAGGTGGTATCTGGAAAGATTAAGTTGAGCATTCAAATTAATATCCCCATAAAATCTTGCACTACACACAACCTCCTTACGCACTCACAAGATAGAAAAAAGGAAGAAGCTAATCCAATTAATCCTATCCCAACCAAAAGATTAAATTGCATACGAATCACATGCTGGAGGAAGAAAAAAATCATAATTTCCTTTAATTTAAATGATTGAAATGACCAGCAAGCAAGCCTAAATGACCAAAGAGGAGAAAACTAGGAGTTGACGTTCGAAAGTGAACACGGATCAACGGCTGACTATGGCACCACAACGAGGTACATCCCTTCTCCAATGTGGAACGAGGTTCAGTCTACGAGAGTGAACAAAACTATACAACAAAACGACATAGAGATAAAAAAGTAATAATAACCATTACAAACAACGATAATAATAAATTATATAATTGTTGATCGACCCATTCGCTTAAAAAATATCATTATTATCCCCCCTTAATTATTATTATTGTTAATTTTACTACTAAAATAATTATTATTCATATTAACAAAGACCGACAGTCAAGTTTGTCAATTTGAGAACATGATTTTCCTTTAATAGGAAGATCGTAAAGGACATTGCAAGGACCAGCAACAGAAACATCGACACGACACAAGCAAACATGACGAAGAGGGAGAAAACTAAATATTCCCTGCGATAAGGGCGAAGTCAACAACAAATCAAAAGGAGCACAACAACGTTCATTGCTTAGCAACAAGGTCACCGAAGTATGGGCAGGTGTAACACCGAACAGAGCATTACAGTTTGTTTATTTCCGTGTTTTGTTACGTTTATTTTTTTGGCTTCTCTAATATCCCGCTGTATACCACTATTAAAAGTTGGTTCTTTGTGTTCCTCATTGTTATATCTTTATCTTCATTTGATATGATGTAATGGGGTAGGGTCCCCTCAACCATCTTTTACCACTGATTAAAAAGAAAAAACTCAAACAAATAAAGGCCATCAAATTTAAAACCTATCCCTAAAATTTTGGAGTTCAATAAAAAAAACCCATTAATTCATAAAGGAAAATTTTGCAAACAGATTAAGAAACCTTATACCATAAACTAATCGATTAAAGTGTTATACATGAAACCATTGTGTGAATCTGTCCCTAATTACACCAAAAATAATGTGTCAATTAAAATGTAACCAAGACCATACATTATACCCTTGAGAAAACAAACATAATTCTCTAATTTTATATTTAGATTTTTATAATACATCGGAAAAACGAACATTATCAATACATACCAACGTGTTCATCTATATCCACCCTAGGTGTATTTTCATAGCAAAACCTTTTCCAAAAGAGGGTGTCTCTGAGAAATTAATAATGATGAAATAGATAAACAATATTAGCAAGGATCAAGCAGGAATTCATAATTGAACCAATAATAATTACCCAGATGGAGATCCCAGTATCTCTAGAGATGGAGCTGTGTTGTTTTGGACCAAAAATTCTAGAAAACATCGCGTATTTAAAAACAGTAATCCACGCCATCGTGAACACCGCAGCGATAACCAGAACAATCCCAACAGCGATTGGAGCACTTAAAGAATATAGTACAATGTCGACGGCAACAAATATTAAAAAGATCCACAGGTGATTCTCGTCCTCTCTGAATACGTACTGCTTGGAACGAAAAATCATTATCCTTATACATATTGGAACGGTGCACACAATAACCAGCACACACGTAGCTATCTTTGCATGTTTCGGCTCCACCACGAGGAAAACGCCAGCCCCAAACGCAAGCAATAGAGCTACCAGCGCTATCCATAATCCCGCGATGGATGTCTGAAGAAGGAGAGAGTCTTCCTGTTTACCATAAAGTGCGTACATGAGAAGAACTGCTGATGCTATTGAGGTGCAAAATGCCACAGTCATGCATATCACTGCAGTTTGAAAGAAAAGGGCATGATGAAGATGGGAGCCTTCTGTTGGCAGAGTGTAGGCTGCGCTGAAAGCAACAGTTGCAATTAACACCGCATTCACCGAAACAATTTGAATTTTCCACGTTGTTTTGTCAGTCGTCTTTGAGCTCTCTGTAATTTCCTCCTCCGCGCCAGTCTTTGGATTCGTCCGTCCACCATTTCTTTGCAGTAACCTTTTAATCTACATCAACGTTTTCCTCTTTAAAATTAAAAAGTAACGGATTTTAATATAACTTTGTACATTCAAAACCAGATGAAGTGAATGACTTACCCCAATAAAAAGACGTTCATCATTGGGCATGTTGTCCATTACTATGTCAAGTGGTCTTTTGCCGTTGTTGATCAGCCTTGTTGACAATACCAATAACATTAAAACTTTGATGCGCCTGGAAATTCTATCAAATATTTGTACCGCGTTGTCAACAGCCAGGTGCAGAGCATTTCTCCCATCGTTATCTACAATTTCCAAGCAATCTTTGCCATAATTTAATATCTCTTTCACTAACTCGACATTCCCTTCTTTCACTGCAATATGAAGGGCCAACTTGCCATTTGTGTCCACCTGATAACACAAACTACTGTCTTTCTCTAACAACATCCTTGCAATCGGCGATATATCTTTGAGATAAGCGGCGTTGTGCAGTGCTGTCCTGTGAAAATGATCAACTTCTTTAAGGAGTTCTGGCTTACGATGCATAAGCATTTTAATCACAACTGCACGGTAGAAAGATATGATGATTATAGAAGATAGCGTTCAAACATAATGTAAGGAGTATTAGAAAGAATAAGAAGCCTTTGAGCATACCTTCGTGCCTGTTCCATACGGCACAGTGCAGAAGAGTTTGGCCATCGGATGTCCTTTTGTCGTACTGGGGAGAGGTCAGAGGCAGCAGTTTCTCTACGATTATCTTATGACCTTCCTCTGTAGCTTTGAACAGAGCCGTTTCCCCGGAGTTATTTATGATATCGACCAGATGAGGGTCATGCTCCAATAAAAACTCCATCACTTGGTAAGGTCCTCCCATGGCCGCTTCGTGGAAGGCAGTGTTGCCTTCCACGTTTTTAGCTGTTAGCAAATCACGTACGCCTTGATTGCCAGCCTCTATATCCTTGTTCATCAGTTGAAGAAACATTTCAATAATTTGTAAATGGCCATGATAGGCTGCCAAATGGAGGGAGGTATTCCTTGTGGGCGTAACCTGTTGAAGAATGTTAAGTCCGTTATCTATTAGTTTTGAATACATCTCCACATTGCCAGATGTAACAGCTGCATACAGGATTTTGTCCATTTTATTGATATCAGACAATAAGCAATAAACACTACAATAAGAACCAAATTAGAACATGTTTCAGATTTATGTATCATTATCTGATAAAATGACAAGAAACACACAGAAACAACAGGGAAACTCTACGGGAAGAGGAAGAACACTCACCTACTCCAATCGTTGTTTAATAATAATTTAATTGAATTTTCAATGGAAAATTATACTTACACGACAATTTCGAAAGTTCGAGAATAGGAACCTTCTACAAAAAGAATCTACAATTAAATTGCAAATCCACCGACTTGATTGAAGTTAAGCGTTGACTCATCATTTCAAAATTAAAAAAATGCAAAGGTTCCATTTTATTTTAAGATATGCTTTGCCAATTTCAATGAGAAGTGTTTTCTATGGCAGGTTATACCTTCTCAATATATTAGATAAATCGTGAAACACGGAGTACTAGTAGACAACGCACGTTATACATGAATTGGCAAAGCAATAAATAAAATCCTAAACAAACTTTTATGTGCTAATCAAAATTTGTTATATTGCTTTTAAACGAAATTAAATTTCAACATAAATTGATGTGAATCCAGCTACAAGAGGTTGAAAAACCTCCCAAATACACATAAATAACTTTGTAAATAAAAATCAGGTGTTTCAAAATAGTTTTCTTCTTATTTTGGAATCCACACTAATTTTTTATATCATTACAATCCACCTTTTATTTCATGTCTACTTTAAAAATCCTAAAATGCCAAAAAATTCTAAATTGCCAAAAAATCCTAAAATGCCAAAAATTACCTACCAGCAAAACAACTCGGATGGGCCCCAAAATTTGCGTGTTGTAACGCCCACATTTTCCCCACATAAACCCTCACGAAACCTGATAGTAAACATGACAACTTATGGAATAATTTTTTTTTTAACGAGTTACAAAGCATTAGCCAAGATTTAATCTAATCCGGATTATAAAATTTTAAACAATTATGAGGCATAGGGAAACAATTATCGACTAATTAAGATTACCCCAATTTTCAAAATTAATATTACGTTTTTAATTCTTTCACTAACAAGACTCCAAAATTTTATTTAAATAATCTACATTAGCTTTCCAAAACATAACTCCATTAATCCATTTTAAATTAATTTTAATTAAAGACCCATTAAATGTAAAATTTAATTAGGCAAGACCAAAATCCTATACCAAAATCCCTTACTATTTAGTTTATCTCTTAAAAGGTCAAGTGTGCTCAACTTGTGCTAACCCCTTGGGCCCCATTTAACATTACACACCCATTTTTTTATTTAAGAACATTCCCACCTAAATACCCTATCACTTAAGTGATGTAAGGGTCATCCTACACCCTTAGATCTAATCTTTCTCATTCCTTAGATTTAGGTTTGGCAAAAGTAGCCCTAGAAATATTTATGGAATGCTATATATTCAATTCTTAATTTTATTCTCTCATTTTCTCTTGTTTGTTTTGCATGTTAAAGGAGGAGGAGAAGATGAAGCCATGGAAAGTAATAGAGAGTGTTGGAAGCTCTCCTTTGTTAAGTTCTTGTGTTTAGGACAAGGATCTACCTATTTCCTTTGTGGGTTTTGGTCCCTTTTCTATATTTATTTTAATACAGTGTTTTACTTGCAGGTTGAATATATATACAATGAATATATACCCATTTGTGTAATAACAAATAAAATATAAAACCCCATTTATTTAGTTTGAGAGAAATACATATACTTGTATATATACTCATATATGAATTTGTATAAATTTGTGTATTTGTGTATTTAATTCAACAAAAAAATACCGAATAAAAAAAATATATAAAAACCATGAAAAATGCGGCCGCGCCAAGCTAAGGGCGATTTCCTATTTTCCATGGCCGCAAATCAAATAACAGTGGGTTCGAAGTAAAAAAGAATTGTTCTTTTCTTTGAAAAGGGGGCGGTTGAAATGTGGTATTAAATTTTGGTGGAAGCTTAAGGGCGGGGGGTTTGCCGACCCCACCCCTACCTCTTATTAAAAAACAAACTATATTTGCTTCCCCACTTTTTAAGAGCCAAAAAAACAAACTATATTTGCTTCCCCCATGGGGCCGACCCAATAAACACATTTGCATTTTTTTTTTTAACTTTATTTTTAAAACCAAATTCCTCCCCTCCACTTGGCCGCTTCAAAGATTGAAGTAATATAGTTTCTTTTTTTTTATTAAAGGTATGTGTTAATACATAGTTAAAAGATTAGGTATATTTATATTTGTAGATATATTAATATTAATTAATATAAGGTAAATATTGCTATTTATTAAAAATAAGATATCACTATATTATAAATTTATAATGTAAATTACTACATGATATTAATAAAAATGTATTGTATATTACTAATATGTACTTGTTTATTAATAAAGCTTCCAATTAAAATGGAAGGTTGTATATAGTGTGGAAAAATAAATAATTTTTGCATTTAAAATTTATATGGATATAATTATTGTAGCCTACAAATTTGTGCATTCATCAAACTTAAATAATTTATCACTTTTAACTTCCCTTAGATAACTATTTCAAGTGTATAATTTGTTGTGATTCATTCATTTACTTAAGACAATGCCTCTTGCAACAAGAAGGAATTATATTCATAAATCAATTCTATCTAATCATTTTAAACAATTAGCTAGTTAAAGGAAAATGCATTACTCTTAAATGAAATTTATTTAAATATTCAAGTAAACAAGGATTGACAATAATGCAATTACTCAACATTTAGTTCCCTTTCAAAAGCACTAGCCTTTTAAATTTTTTTTTTTTTACAATGCACTCCTAACACAAAATTTGATTTGTGAGAACTTAATTTCCATTTACAAGATCATTACAAGATTCTCATTTATATGGAGTAATGTAAATCATAATACACCACTTACATGGATCTAACCAATGTATATTAAAGTTATATCCAATATACTATTGTTATAGTTTACAAGTTGAGTAGTATTAATATTGCAAGCTACAACTTCACATGCCTTTCTTCAACAAGAGCACTTCATCCTTAGAGTTCACTATCTTCATCAAGCCATGCACACAACAAAATGGGGGAGTAGGCAACACTCTCCACCCAACCAACATATCCAATGAGAGAGAGAAGTCTTCTTCCTCATTGGCCCTCGAGCCCCAACAATGAAGCGATGAGGGCTATTAGACAACCATGACAACTCAAAAAAGGCTTCCACACACACATTCAATCAAGAAAAATAATGAAATAACACAATACCCATTTCTTTACAACCAACCAAAAAATATCAAAACACAAAGGCTTCATGCTAAAGCCATGGAAGAGAAAGGAACATGGGAGTTCTTCTTATGCCTCTTAAAGGCTTGGGTGTCCACCTATGAGCCTCCAAAAAAATTCATCACAAAACACAAAACACTTTTATGCCTCCCTCCAAAAAAATACACCACTCTTATGCCTCCCTCAAGGAATCAACCCGCTCTTATGCCTCCCTCACTCTTATATCTCCCTCAAGAAAATAACAAGATAAACACAAATCATATTTATCAACAAGGTGGACATCCCAACCCAACTCCCTCATAAATACCCAATAACATTTCTCTTATGCCTCCCTCAATTTTTACCCCCATTTCCATTTCTCCCACAACCTAACGATCAAATCTATTTCCCACAATCATAAGCAATATAACAATCGTCAACTACACATATGAGAACAACCAAAATAGTAAGATAAAAAAATAAAGGGTGAAGATCTCTTTTACAAATGAAGAGTATCAATACACAACAAGCTCCAAGCCTTCCAAAATCCCAAGAAAACAACATCCACTCCAAGCTCCATTCACCATCCTCAAGCAAGCTCTCCAAAATTACAAGCATTCCCAAAAGAAATGAGCAAGTAACCCCCAATACTTCCCAAAAACTCCAATAAATAGAAAAGAGGGAGAGGGAGATGATGTGGCTCCATGTAGGATGCCACATCATTTCTTCTCCACCTCACATCACTAAATTCAAACTCATACCCCGAATCATAATAAATGGGTGGTTGAGAGGAATGACAAACCTCTTACACACACCACTCCAACCCACACCCCTTAAGGACAAAATTTAAACAAATGTAAGAAAGTGTAATTAAATATAACCTTTTGCCTTCCAAAATACATAATAGGGTCTATTTTTCACCCCCAACCCATATGTAGGGTTGGTATAAGAAATTAAGAGGTGTGGGACAAGTTTAACTTATCACATAAGCCTCCAAAAATGGCCCTTAAGTCCAAAACCAAATTTCTGAAGTAGGGTGGAGTGTATAACACTCAAAATCACATACACTCAATTAATAAACACAAGAAACAAAGACCCAACCACTCTAATAAATGACTTCTTTTTGTCACATCCAAAATTATCTTAATAATATGATTAGTTCACTTAATTAAGACACATGAACCAATTAATGATGAAAGAGAATTACATCAAAAATTAAATCACATACACAAAAATTAAATAAAAGAAAGGAAAAGAACTACACACAAACCCTTGGTCACAATTGGGGTCATTCCCCTCATGGGAACCCCCAACAACAAATAACAAAACAACAACATTACACAATTTGCCATGGTGACCAGTTGCCAATACCCCACATTCTTTCGTTGTTGGTCTCATATCTGCCATAGTTTATTGTTGTGATATAATTACCTAAAAAAATCACACAATACCCCTCTGGCCTCATGGTCATATTAACAATGTCGAACTAATAGAATACTTATATCTACATATCACTTTCAACATCAAATATCATAACTACTATTACCAAGACCAAGTAATTCAACAATTACTCCAATTTTTAATATTTCGATTCTACTCATACATTAGTTTGCAACTACGATCATAACCTAACCGAATCATCTAATTTAAGCAATACTTTCATTTGTTCACAATTTCACCAATTTTCCAATATCAAAGAAATCACAAAATAACTTTGAACATAATAATAAAAATCAATACACAATATCAACATATATATAAACTGACAACACATTATTATCTTCCATATTGAATGTCTATCAAAGGTTAATCAGTTCTGTTATAGTAATGTCTAGCAGGGATAATTTTAGTGGCGAATATTCATAATATTGCAAAAATTTCATTTTAGGAAAATTTGAAAAGTCGATTTTTTCGGAGTAAGTCAATGTCTTGTTCACCTAAAATTTACAATATATATTTTTTGGGGTTGGCTTCACCTACATTTTAAAACATCTCCTATAAAAACTTAGGTGATTCGTCAGGTATTATACTATCACCATACTACCACCAGTACTTACGAACACCGTGAATTTGTATACTCTAAGCACCATAGCACAATACATATTTGATTGTTGTTTGTTGACACACAACAAATGTTTTCTGAAGACACATGACTCATTAAATTTGCTGACGCATGAAAAAAGGGTTAGTTGTTGACGCGTGACAGGAATAGATGTTGATGCGTGACTCATTGAATTTACCGATGCACGATAAGGAGGTAATGCAGATGCATGACTTAGCAAATTTGTTGACGCACGACTCAATTTCTTGTAACACACGACTTGTTTTCCTCTGACACGCGACTCATTTTCCTTTGACGCGTGATTAGGTTTCCTCTGACGCGCGACACAATTTTCTCTGATGCGTAACTTGGTTCTTTTGCTGATGCATGACTTTGTTTAGAATAATGGAAGGTGTTAGTCCTCAGAATGCGAAGACCAAAAAAGTAACTAAGAAATCTCAGAAGTCCTTGCTCAAGTATTTTGGAAACTCTACTGATACAGATAGTGCAACTACCAGCAACCATATAGTTGCCACCAGAAAGAATCAGAATACTGACTATGTGGAATGGAATATCAAGGTGGACATGCATTTTGCACAGTATCAACCAAATGACACCTATGATGATACCATACCAAATTTTGAAGATATACCTATTGAGATGCCCGATCTTGAAGATATTATTCCTGTTGGCGTGCAACCAGGAGTGTATCAAGATATCACACATACAAATACTCAGCAAAATGGAACACAAAAATTAAATTCATATTTTGGTTCACGAAAGAGGAAACTAGGTGATTGTGATATTGCTCAAAATTCTACTAAAAAAAGTAAAACATTGAAAATGAACAAGAATATGTGGACCATTGGGATGACATACAAGTTTGATTGGGCTGCCAAATTTATGTTTATCGAACCTATACAACCATCTAATTTAGAAGAGATCTCATCTGAATGTACATGAAAAGTGGGAAAGTAATAGAAAAAGCAAATGAAGCTGGACACTATAGAAAAACACTTTGAAAAATAATATTTGACTGTAACGGGGGTAGACACCCACTATTTCAAACTCACAAGATAACATAGTAGAGTACAGGATAATGTTTTTTACTTGTTTGAAGTATGGAATGAAAGAACAGGTGGTCACCATGACTACTAGTACTCTTCGAACATCTTAACACGACGATGACCACATAGAGAACAAGGAAACATTCAACACCCACCAAGAGCGGTTCACTTTTCACTTGACAAGGCACCATGAAGGAGACCAATCCACAAGTACATAGCTACAATTCAGTACACTCCAATGTGTAAAAAATACTTTAAGGTTATGTATTCACTAAAACATCTTACAAGACCTGACTTTATGATCTATAATGTTTAGGTTGATTCGAGCATTTCTTCTTACAAGGGGAACTTATTACTTTTATACAATTGTCTATTTAGCTTGAGAACAAGTTTCCAAAATGAGGTTCATTTAAAGACTGGAAAACCTAGCTAAATTTTCTTGATCAAAAAGGACACCTTCCATCTCTCACAAGGTTTCTTAATCATACCAAAACTACTAAATCTTGATCCAAACCTCCATTGCATAGGCGACGAGCGTATGCTCTAATTGAAGTGGAGTGCCATTAAGGTTTGAAACTACAACCTCCTTGTGCAAGGATCAACAATTAACCACACTTAAGAGAAGATTACAAAGTACTATGGTGAACGTTAGAGTGATAAAATTCAATTTATTTCATCATCATGATCTCCTTAGTTATTAACCGGTATTTTAAAGAGACTTTAAGAGTTCAACAGGATTTGGGTAAAGCTTCAGTTAGCATTCTCTTGATTAAGTTCGATAGAGGATACACATGGGGTTCCCAGGATGGAAGTATTAGACTTAATGTGTTCTTATTCAAAATTTCCCACTAACTAAGATCTAACTATATCCCCAAACGCCAACAAAGATCTTACTTTTTAAAATATACTTAATGTTTCACAACAATGAGAGAAAAGTTTAATACATAGCTTAAGGTTAATGAGGGTAGATTCTTTTACACTGGTAGATAACTCCTTTCTTTCTAATTGAGGACTCTTAAATTTACCTATAATAACACAACTTCATTATTATCTTATTTATTTATTCATCTATGCATTCATTTGTATTTTTGATTTATTTTAGAAAAATGATTTCCACCCACTAAAAAATACATAGAATTGCAGTAATGCCAAGACCATGGGGAGGTTTATTATACCAAAAAGTTTTATGACTCGAAATAAGAGACTACCATTACTAATCGAGAGAACTAAACACGGTTATAAAATTTCTATGCAACATGGCACACAAACCAAAGGTGTCAAAAGATTCGATTGAACTTTGGCTGAGAACAAGAAGGTAACAAAATTGTTCAAGCCATGCTACAACATTTTCATGACTAAAAAATAATATTACCAAAGAATACTCGTAAGAAAGTGAAGATTAAATTTTATTTCTTACAATGATAATTACAAGTTTGCTACAAAAGGACAAGACAACTTTATTTCACAAATACTGAAATCTAAGGCAAGAGGTCTTCCAACTCCATTACAAGCACCATTGCAAGAATTACAACACATTTGACATTTGTACAAGGAACTTCACAAAGCAAACCGATGAAACCTTAAAAAATATTTCCTTTATCAATACACACAAGCCATTTGTACAAGTATTAACTTGAGTTAGTTCACGAGAACTGAGCATGATAAGACTACACATTGCAACAGTAAGCTATCATTTAACAATGCCATGAAAGGAATATTCTACTTCAAGAATGGATCAAGCACAAACCACAAATCAACATTTTCACACAAGGTAAATATTTACTCTAGCCAACTAGGAGGAAGCCAAATATTCTAGTAAGAATGATATCTCAAATAATCAAGTCAAGACCTTATTGGTTAGGAAAAAAGGGTCAAGAATATTGAGATTTGAATCATGTAATCCTATGGATTACGTGATTGAAATCTAATACTAAATCCATCCATCTCAAAAATAAAAATTGAGAAGTCAAAAAAATAGTAGTTACGAGCATCGACGCGAAACAAAACAAAGTTATCCAATCCTTCCAAGAGGGAGGTTTCATAGCAATAAGGGTACACAACCCTTCCAAAAAAAACAATCTATAGTTTCAGTTTTTTTGAGCAAGAAGTTTACCACCTCCTCCTTATAGGATCCCTTAAAAAGTAATACATGCTAACATAATAAAAACCACTCTACAAAATCATTTAAAAGAGTCACAAAAATCCATTAATCTTAACCACGAACTCCATCATTATCGTCAACTTATCTAAATAATATAAAGAAAAGTAATCCCCAAATGTCATTAATATTATTTTTATGATTTTCCGACATAGGCCAATAATGCATTTATATAATAAATTCCATTCGTAATCTCATGACAAACCGCATGATGTATCACTAATGTCATGAGTTAACAAGAGTCATATTTCAATAATGACTACGGTCATCCCAAACACATTTCAAATTCTCACCATCACAGAGGTTTGGTCATAAAATTATGACCATTAATGATACGTTCACTAACGATCCACATAAATAAACACCATTCCCTCATGAATAAAAAAAAATACACTCATCCAAAAAACTCAATACTTATAAACTAATCCAAGTGCAATACCGGAATCTGAAAGGTTCAGTATTCCGCTTAATGGTTTCAACAAAGTATAAAACAGAACAATACTTCCCAGACTCTTTGATTTGTTCAAAACACCTAACCATGTTTGACGAGCTTAGGCTCCACAAGAAACAATCAAAGAAAGGACAATCAATCACGCAACCAAACCTCAACATTCAGAGCCATCCAACCAATTCCATATTTGTTAGAGAGCTTAGCGACATAGTGTTATCAGAATTCATTCTCTACACCCGTCTATGGGCATGGTACATTTAAGTATATATAATATGACCACCCAACTAGTAAAACAAATTCTTGTCCTTGGTAATGCGGAGAAAATTTCACAGATTGAAGAACTTTTCAATATTACCAGGTTATCAATTTCCAGAAGTTCAACAAATAAGAAGGTAATCATGCTTACCCATAAGCTTATTGACAAGGTAGTTACATCTATAAGTTCATTACACTTCAAAGGTATTTAAGAAAGATTACAATTCTTAATAGTCTTCAGCTATGACATCCACAACAAGAAAACAAACATAGCCAATAATAAAATAGATTTATACTCAGAAAAAAAAACAAGTTCCAACATCCTATATCCCCAAGGCGTTATTATCTCTGAGTTGTAAACCGCCATTCCCTTCTTTTAGATTTCAGGGATCTATTTTAGCAAAACATCGTATGCACAATCCCTTCAATGGATTCACCCATTGAACCCATTCATTCCTCTTTTTATTAGAATTTTTGTGTTAACCAAATTTAAAGTAAAAATAGCAATAATATCTCTATTATAAGATAAAGTTGAAAAGGTATTTTGAAACCCATTCATTGCTACATGTAAAGATTACAATTTCATTGAAATGTAAAAGAATATGTATCAATTCCACTAGGCAGAAAACTCCTTAACAGACTCAAATATCAGAAAGAACAACAGATAAGAGTGATAAAATCATATCGAACACAGGGGATTAATAGAAAATCATAGAAGTAAGACAACGAATGTGGTGGGTGATTGCAGGAAAATTCCCAGCCGCAATATACTGCTCACAGCCAATAAGTAAAAGATTAAAGAAAAGGTGAAATCCCCCCTTTTGTTCTTTGTAACCCAATCACTCAAAAATCAGCGATTTAGAAGGAGAAAATAGAGGGAAAACAGTACACTCAAAGTAATTAATAACCAACCACAAACAAACCATTTCTAGATGCCATTCAAGAAGAAGAATCATACATTTCATGGAATTATAGAAAGGGTAGCATAATATTGAAAAGTTTAGGCTTAACATGCCTGAAAGGAGTTCCCCACGATGGTACACATGACAAGCCACTGTACAGCCACACCATAAAGCCTATCCCTTTTCTTTCACTGGATGGATGTCCAAGCTTGCCTCCAGTCTACAATCTCCTCTCCAAACCACCCATGCGGCCAGCAGCTTAAGCTTGGCATTTTGCCCCCAAAACACAAGCCAAGGAGTCAAATAAAACAATAAGAGAAAATAGGTGGCCAACAGGGTGAAGTAATGGGTGGGTGTCATTTATTTCACGCATTTAAATATTTCCAGGTGTTTAACCACCTCCACTCGCCAAAAGGGATTAAAACAACAAAAATAAAATAGCACAAAACCATATTTTTTTTACAAGAGGAAAAAGAATGATGCTTAGCATAAAGATAAATTCATTTGGTGAAGGCCACATGACAAGGGCCAAGTCATTGCTGAAGTGGTGAGAGGTGGTAGATGGAGGAGTTAGAATTTGGCATTAATTCATGGCCCCATCAAAGCATGCACCACTATAAACCTCCCTTCTCTTTCAAGCAAACCATCATTCTAAGATTTTATATATATATATATATATATATATATATATATATATATATATATATATATTTAAGAACAAACAATTTAGTTAGACTTAGTTAAACAATTAGGTACCCTTCAAACAAAATGCCTAAAAGTAACTTGAAAATGTTTCATTATTATTATTATTATTTTAAAAATTCTATTTGAACTTTAAGAAACATTATTATGAAACTGAAATTCAAACCACGATAATCCAAAGTATGAAGGTCCTCACAAGGTGTTACAAAATTCCGTCAGAAAAGGTAAATGCATTAGCAAAGGAACAAATTGGTATAACGGAAGGAAGGGAGTCAACTTCACTTCGCAACAAGGATCACAATAACTTAAGGATATGAGGTATGCCTTGGATCACTAAAATTGATCCAAGGCATGACTATCGACACAAAAACAACAAGGACTATGGTACGAGTAATGAATTTGGTTGCTACGGTAACTTGCCCATAGCGCCAAAGGCCCCACCTACACCAATTACTCGGGATCACAATGTGAGCTTTGAAACTCAACAACAGGGTACACAATGACCATTCCTCGTTGGCAACAAGGTTCAATAGCAAGGAAAGGAGTCAACACTGAAAGGGGCATTACAAATACATAGTGGATTATGAAGCAGAGAAGAAAAAACACAGACATCTTATGGAAAAGGGAGGAACGATCACATCGCAAATTGGTAAGATGAATCAAACAAATCTACATGCAAAACTCATACAATTCTCTACTTTAATTCACATACTAAAGAAAGGAAGACCGATTTCATATTTCCTCGATTTCAAAGTTTTGTATCAATGCAATGGAATGCCCAACGTACCTCAGTCTCATTGGTCTGAAAGTAGTGCATGGAAAATCACAAAATGCCTTTCGATGATAGAGAAGGAAGATTTGAAAGAGAATGTAGAAAAATCAAAGTTTATCTCTCTTTCAATTGATGATCCGTAAACTTTTACTTTGGAACTCTATGAATCACACAATTATGCTGTCCTACTTTCAACTTTGGAAAAAGATAGTTTAGCTTGAACAATTAGAGCTTCGTGACTAATTTTCTAGTGCTATAGAAAGGAAATTACAGAGAAGGAAATAATTCAAAACTTCAACACCAACAATTTTATCCTGGAAACCTCCAAGGAGGAAAACCAATTGGGAATGGAAACTGCTCTTTCTTCCCACTTTTATTGGTCTAATATAGACAATTACAGATTACAATAAGTATGAAAAGAAGCAAGAATGTTAACCTTCTCTTCAATTACTTGCTTTCTCTATTTCTACACCTCGCTCCTACAAATTCCATTCCCGCACTGAAGATCTTTGCTCACTGCTCTCATTAAACTCTACTTCTTGATCTATTTGGATCTTTGAATCCCATTCTCTTTCTCCTTTTATGCATTTATAGGCCTTCACATGTCCTCTCGATGCACTGGAGGATGTGAAAGGGCACAGGAGGGAAGATAAATGGATGGGCGCTTCAAGTTCACGTCTATTCGTATTCCATTCTTATTTTCTGTTCTAAAGTGACCAGACTGCCACCCTGAGCAGAACGACGGTCATAGGACCACCACCTGGCTGAGTGGTAGTTTCAAGACCACCGCCCTGAGTAGGGCATTGGTTCTAAAACCACCGCTCTGCAAAGAGTGGGGATTCCTTCCAGAACCTCTATTACCTCATTTTATTCATTTTTCTTATTTCTCCTTTTTGGTGTTGATAGAACTGATGAAGTGGTGTGTTTTTCCTGGATCCCTATGCATCATACCTCCCCTACTTAGGAGGATTTTTTCACACAAAAGATTAGTGGGGGAGTGGTATAGGAATCAACTCCCTCTCGTGCTTATTCGAGTACCACTGGGTCTTCCTTGGTGTCTTCTCTTCTCCAACTTGCCAAGACTCATGTGGATCTCTGGTTTGCTTCTCTAGTGCTACATCCTCCTCTGAGTTACCTCAAGTACAATTCTCTTTGGAAGGTAACTTTTGTATCTTTCCTTCTTTGTCATGCATAGATGGAATTAGTGGATGTGAGCTCTTGCAACTTGCTATTGCATGTATCTACGTGAAGTATGGACTAAAGGTTTCTTCTCCAACCTGCTCAAGTATGGCGAAGGTCCAATACTATAGTGGTTTAGTCCTTTCCTATCTTTGTCTCTTGAGATGGATTCGTCAAATCCTCTCCAAGTATGCTGCTGCTTTAGTCACCACAGTTCCTTATATCTCATCTTCTTCTTGCTGCCCCATGGTCAGGTCTAGTGAATCTATAGGTAGATATGGTGAATGCATAGTGGAAGTTTGTTTTGCTCCTTGAAAGAGAAGTTCCTGTGGTGGCTTCTTATGTAAAAATTGACAAGTACTATCCAAATTATCCATCCTTTGGTCAGAAATATCTATGCTCTAACATCCATTTTAATTTTCTTCCAATGAAAGCAAAAAAAACTGATGATTTTCTTGAATAAGTCTTGGTGCTTGGTTGACACCTACTAGAGCCTTCTTTGATTTTCTCTGGTGTGCTCAGATGTTAAAACTGACTCCATCCTTGACCCATCTGAATTAGTTCTCCCTCCTTGTGAACACAACAGATCCCTGTCATACAATTAAGGACTTCCAAATACAACATCAAATGCATCAAGTGGAATAATATCAACCTCTAATGCATCTATGTATTGGGTATTTATCCCAAACTGAAACTTACACTTCCTTGTAACTTGTATTTCTACACCATTCTTCACCCATCCCAGTGGGTATGGATGTGGATGCATGTAAGTTTCTAGACCAAGCTGCTCTACAACCGCATTAGAAATCAAATTTGACTGAGAACCAAAATCTACTAAAGTGTTTACCTTAGTCTTCTTGATTTGGATTCTGATTTGAAATAGCTTACTCATCTCTTCTTATTTTTCTTCCCCATACATGTTAGTGGCAATGCATCTCAGCCTCTCGTCTACATCCGAATCACCCTCAATCTCTACCTCTCTTTTTGTCTTCACAGTGGCCATGGATTTCTTGGAATCCTTGGTTCAGTGCTTTGGGTGCAATTCTAGATGCAAATTCCAACATGCGGAGTCAGTATGTCCATTTACATCACAATTCTTAAAGAAATTCTTAGGATCTTTACAAGTATGCAAAGTAGTAGTGACATGTTTAGCTTTCTATTTACCTCTGCTACTTGTCTTCCCAAGTTCTTTTTCCTACTGTTCTATTGACTGGTCTCCCTTTGACTCTGTTTATCCTTGCTTCTTTTCATCATCAATGTAGTATGCTTGTACACAAGCTTCATTTAGATCCTTGGATTTCATGGAGATTACCTTTCTCTGAAGGTGAGTGTGAAGTCATCCCAAATATTTGGTCAGAATGTCCTCATCCTCCAAGTCCATATTAAGCAACATGGCTTGTCTCCAAAATTCCATAGTGTAGTCATCTCGACTCTACGGACCAAGTTCTCTTCCTCCATTTGAGATCAAATTCTCTATTTCCACTTCTTCGTAGAAATATTTGGCTCGCAAGGTAAAAATTATTCACCTTTGGACCTTGTCATTTTCATACAAAATCATAAGAAAATTTGAATACCACAGTCTTGGATATATAATCAGCCTTGATACCAAAATGATCCATAAACTTCTACTTTGGAACTCTACAAATGACACAATTATGCTATTGTACTTTAAACTTTTGAAAATGACAGATTTTCTTGAAAAATTAGAGCTTCGTGACTGATTATCTAGTGCTATAGAAGGGAAATTATTGAGAAGGAAAGAATTTTAAACTTCAATTCCAACAAGTTTATCCTAGAAACCTCTAATGAGGAAAACCAGTTGGGAAGGGAAACTGCTCTTTCTTCCCACTTTTATTGGTCTAATATAGACAATTATAGATTTCACACTAAGTATGAAAAAGAATAATCAATGTAAACCTTCTCTCCAATTACTTGCTTGCTTTGTTTCTACACCTCACTCCTATAATTATTTTCCCGCACATGGAAGATCTTACTCACTGCTCTCATTAAACTCTGCTTCTCGATCTCTCTAGATCTTTGAATCCCATTTTATTTCTCCTTTCATGCATTTATAGGCCTTCACATGTCCTCCCATGAACTGGAGGATGTGAAAGGGCATGGGAGGGAAGATACATATATGGGTACTTCAAGTTCACATCCATTCATTTTCCATTCTTCTTTTCTGTTCTAAAGTGACAGGACCACCGCCTTGAGAAGACTAGCGGTCACAGGACCGCCACCCTGGCTGGGTGGTTCCTTCTAGAACCTCTGTTTACCTCATTTTATTAATTTTTCTTATTTCTCCAAACTTCGGTGCTGATAGAACTGATGAAGTGGTGTCTTTTTCTAGATCACTATGGCTTAGCTGAGCCACGAAAGGTGCCATGTGCCTCATCGACGCAAATCCAAAGGCAAAATATAAAGGTAAAATCCAAAGGTAGACCCCAAATGAGCGCAAACCTTCCACGTGTCCAGGGTTAGACATAGTGCTCTAGAAAATAGGCGGGATTTAAAAAAATAAAAAGGAAACATAACAGACCTGCAGACGATGCCAAGTGTCAGCTCGACACACCTTCAAAGGTAAAGTATAAAGAGGGGTCCCCAAATGTGCGTAGACTCACCAGAGTCTGAAAAGGTTGCACTAGCTGTTGAAAATTCTAAGCAAAGAAGCAGGCCAGTGGAATCCCCCACGTGTCTCTTCAGTGCAACTCTAAAGGTAAAATATAGAGGAAGGTTCCAAACATGCGTTGCCCTCTACGTGTCTAGGGTCAGACATAGTGCTCTACCAAATAGAGGGGACTTAAGAAAAACACAAAGGAAATAGAGTAGTCTCGTTGATGATGCAAAGTGTCAGTTCAACACAACTTCAAGAGTGAGAGAAGGGGTCTGAAACCTTAAGACGTGCGAGGCTGCCATGTGGATCCTGCATGGATAGGCTCTTTTTAGTATTATGATCCTGTGTTAAATGCCTGAACCTGACCTTTAGAAAGCCATATATTTCAACTAGGAACTCATATTTGAGTGAGAAAGGACTTTTGGAGAGCTCTCGGTGTCTGCTACTCACCTATCACCATTAATGGAAAATGATAAATTCACTTTGCCATTTTCGAGGCTGTCACACTTTTCACCCACCACCATAATGAATAATGAGCTTCCTTTCTTTCCTAGCAAGGAACATTAATGGAGGCATGGGCTCTGTCAGGGAATGCATCATTGTTGCAGGTGAATTTCAATGCTTTCTGGGGTGGCTGGAGTAGGTGAATTCAATGCTCTTTTAGGGGTGGTTGAAGTAGGATTAGAACTTCCCCTCTCTCCTTCTCTCATTCTTCCTGTATATTGTAAAGGAGGGGTATTTTTCCTAAGGTTGGTCATCTTTTGTCTCCTGCCCCCTCTCTCTTTCTTCCCTAGGGTGGAATGTGGAGTTTAAGCCTTCTCTCTTGGCTTTGTAGTGGAATTTTCTTGCCTGTTGCCCACTGATGATATATTGTGTGAACTTCTGGAGAAATAAAATATGTTTCGTGATGCATTTTGTCCATCCTTCCTTATTTTATTGTCTCTTCTTGCCTCTTATTATTGCAGGGTAAACTTTACATATCTTCTGATGTCTATTGCAGGTTTTGGGAGCTGTGTTTAATGGGTTGAAGTGGTTTTCCAGGTTAACTCTATCTTTGGTCTGTGATGTATCTTGTCCATCATATCCATTGCTCACCTCTCTCCATTTTAGGCAGTTGGGTTTGTGATTAGCAACCTCCTTTTCTGGTGTATCACCACTTTAGTGTAGGATTTATTTTCATGCACTCTCTCTCCCTGGTCCCTTGGAAGGTTAGATTAGGATTAGATAGTTTTCTTGCATTAGAGTAGATCATGACATGTAGTTTAGGAGAAGGAACCAACCTTCTCTAGAGGACCATCTCAAGTTCACAAGTCCCACAACTTTAGAGATGGTCCAATGTTGTGGAGATCACACCAGATGCCCCACTCACATCTAAGGCCATTCAGGGGTGTTGTGATATCACATCAACATTTTTTCCACACCCAGTTTAAGACCAGACTGAAGAGATTTATATCTTCATTGTAGCAGGTTGGATGTGTTGTTACTGAGATCTAGCCTTTGGAGGCATTTTTCAACACATATGGCGACTCCATCTTATCAAAAACCCATTCTCTAAGTTGGAGAAATTCTTTCAATCCATTTCCACCCATTCCTCTTTCACTATCTTTCATTTTCTTCCATTCCATGAAGTTGTGCAGTCATGACTTCATTCCCATAGTGGAATCCACACCTACAGCAGTTAAATCAACCTCCAATGTATTTCCCAACTCCTCTGTATTAGCATTATAATTAGATGCAGAACCATCATGCTTACCTATATGAGCAGTGTCAAAGCCATATTTGGCTATGGAGCTTATCAAGAGCAAGGGTACACATATGATGGTAACAACTATATGGAGAATGTTGATTTTCTAGAGAAGATTCAAAGAATGGAGGCTAGCATGGTGTAGTCAAGGGCTACAACACCTGTGAAAGCATCCAGGATTGGTTGCAAGGCACCTTATCCATGGGAGGCCCTTTTCTAGGACACTATAGCCCTCTAGGAGAAGCTTGACTTCATGGTAGAAATGCTACCTCAACTTGCACAGTGGACCAAGGAAATAAAGGCCTACGAACTTGGTGCCAAACAACCTTGTCAATGGGTAAGTCCACCACCTCATAGATTTTCTTTTCCTCTTTATCAATCAATATCATCATGACAGTGTCATGAGTCTAGTTTCTCATCTTGCTGCCCCAAGTGTTGATTTCCCTTCTCCATCCCCTAGTCTTCCATCTCATCTCAATTCTTCTACCCTTTTCCCTTCCAAATCCAATTCCCATCCACAAGAGCCAAAATAAATACCTTCCCCTCCACCACAAATAAGGAAACAACTAGTGGAGACCCTCACCCACCACTCCTCTTACTTTCCCGAGTCCATGTCAGGAAGAGACTCAAGAATCCAGCCAAGGGAGCAACAAGAAAGAGAAGAAGATGATAAAAATGATTAGCAAGCTTGGCTCTTAAGTTTGGGAGCTTGGCCCTTAGTTAAAACTTGGAGGATTGAAAATATTCCACTTATTGGTGGAAGGCTATGGAGAAAGGATGAGAACAAGCTCCAAGTCCCATTGAAGAGGAGCTTCAGCTGGAGGAGATCAAATAAGAGTTGAGGCCACTTAATGAAGAAAGCTATTGAAGATTTTTTGCTTTCAAAAGAAGGGCTTGACATGATTGATGAACCCATATGGAGGAGAACCATACAGTTTTAGAGGCTTCAAGTGTAGAGTAGGCCACAAAATAACCTTCAGTTTTTCTTCCCACTTCATCCCCTTCATGCTCTAATGTCGAAGAAGAGTTTGAGCTTTCAAACTTCATGTTTGAGGATGAGGGGAACCATTGTGAGAAAATTAGTAGATCTGAAAGGACACCATGGAGGAGGTCAAGCACACACAACAGGACAATGAGGAGGCAGATTATTTGTCTGACTTGGAGGATTGCTTCGATGGTGAGGATCCTATGGAGATCACATCATTTGATCCTCCATCATCTGCCTTCCAAGTACATGAGTCCGCTGCCATGGAGGAAATCATTCAATTACAACAGCCTGCATTTCACAACGAACCTCTAGAACCAAGGTTGGAGGATCATAATCTTCCATGTTATTCTCAGGAGGAGGAAGGAAAAGAGCACAAGGATCCCATCTCTCCCACACCATTCACATAGGAAGGTCTGTAAGAAGATTCCATTTTTGGAGTTAAATTTCAGAATAATGGGCACATTCATTGGATCAGACCGTGCCCAATAGGTACTTGGCTTCATTAGAGCCAAGGGAGAAGTTTCCAAAACCAATCATGCTCATTTCAGGACATGAGGATGAGTATCAAAGCACCAAGGGTCACCATCAACACCTCCCAGGAGTCCAAGCGTCAATAAGCTACAAGAGGTATATATTTTGATTTGTTGATACCTTGATGATTTGGGTGGAACATCAGTCTCTTGTCAGGTACTTTTTCACTCATGTTAACTACCATGTTTAATGCCAAATCATATACATGGCCACAATTTTTAATGAAGGGAAGCTATTTCTCCCTGCCAAGTGTGGGATTTGTTTATAGTTTCCTTTGTTAGGGTTAGTGTATAGAGTAGGTAGATTTTTCTTTCAGCAGAAGAAGTGCTTTTGCACACTCTACATGTCTTATTTGAGGTATGTATGATTTAATATTTGTATATAAGCTTTGTTTGTATTGCTCCAGAGGTACAATGCACCAATAACTTTAGTATTTACAGTAGGGAGACCCATAGTTGCCTATAACAGTTGCTAATTTAAAAGTAAAAAAAATGCAGAGCAACTAAAATCATGTTTCAAGGCAATCCATCTCTAGACATAGGTGAAATCCCAGGTCAATGACAATATTTTACTCTTAGAAATATCATCTTCATGAATTTATTATGAAAATTGAGAGTGCAAACAACGAGGTACAAGTTCAGGGTCATAAATTACAAGCGTCGCGTTTAAGTTTCAAGAAAATGCTCAGCATCAGGCTATTACTCATGACTCCATGCCCAATGGATGCAACAAGGCAACTAATCTGTTTACCTAGCAGGTACGTGTCCCCGTGAGTCACCAAATTGTTATCTAATTTCACCCCTCAAGAAAAATTGATCAAACACGACCTTGCATAGGAGAAAATTTAAGGTTCGGTTCAGTCATGCAAGCCCACACTTCAAATCCAACAATCAAGGGGTAGGTGGGCTCGACAATGGAGGAGAAATTTCAGTGAATGAGGCTAAACAAATTTTAAAGAGATCAGAAGCTCAACATGAGAAAACTGGAGAAATGGCTCGAAATTTTCAGACTTCACATATGAGTTGACTTGGGGCAAAACAACAGACTCAGCGGAAGGCACCACGTGTCATCTCAGCACATTTCCAAGGCCCCGAATTAGGTGCAACAAAATGGAGACCCCAAACGACCACAGGACCCCACGTGGATCTTGGCATAGAACAAGCCTTGCAGATGATGCCAAGTGTCCAACCATCAGCAGAGGCCTCTGAAGTGTCACTTAGCGTCAGCTTGCAAACTTCAAAGGTGTGACCCAAAGAAATAATCTTGAATGGGTGTTGGCCCTCCATGTGATCAGGGTCCGAGAAAGGTTTAAACTGGTCGTTGAAAATTCACAGAGCCAGCAGAAGGAGCTACGTGTAAGCTTGATGCAACTTCAAAAAGGCAAGACCCGAAGGGCAGGTCCCAAACATGTGTTTGAAGCCTCCAAAATGTGTCTCGGGTCAGGCACGGGGATGTCTCAGCCAACAGAAAGGAGCCGCGGGCATGGAGAACATAGAGGAAATAGAGAAGGCCTGCGGATGCAACGCCACGTGTCTCATCAGTGCGTAACTCCAGGAGCGAAAGGAGGGGCTGAATCTTGGGAAAAAGTGCGTGGGAGTGCCATCCTGACCCTTTATGGACAGGATTTTGCATCTTATTGCAAAAGTCCATGTCAAACTCCCAATTTTGGGCCAGTAGACCTTTGGACAAAACTTGTATCTTTCACCATTTTTGTACGGATCTCAGATTCAAATATTCAAATGGAGCAAGGATTTTTGGAAAGCTCTCAGCGCACTCACCTACCACAATTAATAATTTACCGTTGGAAAGGTCTCAACCTCCATTTTGAGGCTATTAAAATTTCTCACCTATCATGCATTGATGAAGGAATCTGGCCACCTTTCTTTCCTAGACAAGGAACAACATGTGGGGGCATGGACTTGCTTAGTGAACCCATCTGATATGTTGCAGGCAGATTTTAATGCTTTCTAAAGGACATGGTTGGAGTGGTTGATAGATTTTAATGCAGGGCATTGCATGGGGTGGTTGAAGCTTTCATAGAGTTCGAATTTTCCTTCTCTCTCTCTCATTCTTCTATATATTGTAAAGGAGGGGAATCCTTTGAAAAGGGTTAGACATCTTTTCTATGCCTGGGGACCCCCTCTAAAATCTTTCTTGACTCCTAGGGTTGGAATGTGGAGCTCTAAGCCTCCTCCTTGGCTTTGTAATGGATTTTCTTGCCTCTTTCCCACTGATGATGTACTGTGTGAACTTCATGGAGCAACATAAAATATGTTTTTTGATGCATTTCTGTCCATCCTTCCTTATTTTATTGTCTCTTCTTGCCTCTCATCATTTACAGGGTATACTGCTGTGCATATTTCATGATGTCTATTGTAGGTTTTAAGTGATGTGTTTATGTTTTAATTTTTTTGGCTCGAGAATCACCAAAGCATAACGCGTACACATGTTACATAACGCGTACGCGTTATGCCTACTATAAACAAAAAAAGAGGCCCGAGCCTCTATCATTTTACCTCCCTCAAACGTGAGTTTCAGAGCTTGTTCGTGCCCTCACATTTTTTCATTCAACTGGATCTCAAGCTCAAAGGATCATTTCTGGATCACTGGGAAGATCTGAATCGACGATGGCACCACGGAGAAGAGGTAAGCACAATTATTTTCTCAAAATTACATTGAAATATGATAATTATAGATTAAAATTTGAATTGAATACATATTTTTTATTGTTACAGTTAGAGGTCAAGGGAATCAACCACAACCAAACCCTGTTATTCCTGACATCCCTCCTGACACTCCCACAATTGCTCAACATCCCTCAGGTAGTCAAGAAGATTTAGCAGCCCAAATAGTTGAAAACAAAATTGAAATTGAGGATTTAATCAAAACAATGAGGGATGCACAATCTACAAACCCCCACCGCGCCTCTCTTGCAAACACATTGGAGGCATTACTTGTTCAAATTGATGTGGCAACGGGGAAAATTGATCGTTGGACAACTTACAGAGAGGGTTGTAGGGTTTATTATTCCAACAAATTGTCATATGTGGATGTAAAGAAAAAAGAAATTTCAAAAGAACTCATATGCGCCTTATTCATGGACCCCCGCACTAATTTTCCTGTTCCGTTGACATGTAAATGATTTCCCATCCATTGGTGCAATAATAATTTGATTAAAAATAATTTTTGGGACTGATGGTGGATGGTGTTTGATTTTCCACCTTGTAATAACAACGAGGTGCCACTATACTTTCTGAGGAAACTCTATTGTGAGTTTATCCTCAATGAGATCCCAAATTATTTTGATTTCTGAGATTTCCAGGGCCGAGGAAAAGGATCTGCATAGGATCGACCAGGTGCACAACATGCACCTATTCAGTAGGGTAGATTCCCCACACAGAAGCCCCCTCACCCTGAGATTGTCCCTCAAGCAGTGAAGGAGACAGTAGAGATTGATACACTCCACGCACTTCAGGGGCTATCTGTGACCCTTGTTTGACATACGAGGGAGATTTCTGAGCCAGATGCTCATGGAGGTACACAGAGTATTCCCTCAGGGAGTACTAGCATGAGGCCACATTTTTTCTCGTCATGTGGTAGCATATGTTTGGGGCCCGAGGAGGACGATACTTTCATGCGTACTGATTTTGGTGCACCTGGTGCTAGGGGTGAACATGATAATGTCACTATGTCAGATGTCCTTTTGAGTGAGACATTTGGATTACATTCATCGGCATCACCTTCGCAGGTAAATTTGTTATGTTTTGTTATGTGTGTTACAAAAAGTTTGGAGTACCTGATTTACTTATATATGTTAAATTTTTGAAATAATTGTATTTGTACATGTACATGCATTGATATTACAGCATGCGGGAGGTGCATCTTCATCCCGACCATAGGCGGTGAGCACCATGCATACACATACATTCACAGAGGTAATTTAGAATGTTAATTATGTAAAATTTTCACATACATGTGTGTGTGTGTGTGTGTGTGTATTTGCATGTATATATATTTTGTTTTGAAGTCAAATATATGTATGTTCTTGTATGTCCATCTAACTCACGTGATATACATGTTTGATAAAGATGTTGACTTCACTAGACACCCCACCATCTCTGCGACAAGTAGATAAAGGTGTTGCCGCTGCGATTTCATCTGCGCAACAACTCACTGAGGTATTCAAACAACACGTAAATTTTGTTAAATTTCTCGTGTAATTCATATTATGTTAAATTACATGTTAGTAATGTCTTTCATTGTAGAATTATTAAATTATGTTAATAATGTCCTTCATTGTGTGTATGCAGGAGTTACCTGTGACAGGTAGCGCAACCCTGTTCATTTGATTCACAGGCGTGGCGGGGTAAAAACAATAGTTCTATATTGATAAAATTAGTTAAAATATTGTCATTATGTAGATACATGTACTTAGCTCTATTTTCACTAATTCTGATGTTAGATTTTCTGATCTTATGTGTATGTAGGGAACTTCAACCCCCTCCATTTTGACTTCGAGGGCACAGACTCCTCCATCTCATCGTCTTCGTACCCCCATTCGTACTGTAGGAGCTCCTGATGACTCATCTGAGCGTGAGATGCAAATTCGGCATGATCGACAACTTGCGGTAAGTTTGTGTATTTATGTAAATACTTTCATTCTAGCATGGTCTTAAATACATGTTGAAAACATATATAAATTAAGTTTTGACAAAAAAACATTGTTTGCATTTACAGGCTCATCTACAGGCGAGTATTCAGCGGAAGAGGACTCGAAGCATGGGCTCAGATGATCCAAAGTCATCTCATGGATCTCCATCTTCGTCTAAGGGAGGGCCTTCTTCGAGCAAGGCCAAGAGAGGGATAGATTTTGATGAGTAGGAAATATATATGTCTTACATGACATTGTTTTTGTATGCCTATGTGCATGGCATTGTATGTAAGCCTATATGGCATTTGAACTTGATGGTATATGACCTATTTGGGCATTTTTGTATTTATTATGCACATTAAAATACTATTTGGAACTTGATAATTTTGTATGAGACCTTACATTTCTGAGATTATTTTCGCATGAATCTAATATGATGTGCACTTGACAATATTTAAGACATTATGGATTATTTTTTCATTTATTGGTGATGTACATGTACTAGCATTTTCAATGTATAATATGCATCAAACTTTGGAAATCAATATTTATATAATGTATGTATATAAAGAGTTACCTAATCTGAGTAATTATTCATTCAATTTATCAATGTGTATATGTGTATTTACCTTACTTGCGCTTCTTCTTGCTCATGGTCTCTTTGTACTGGTTCCTATCTTATCATGCACTTACTACATTCTTCTATGCTTCGTAGTCTTCTCCCCTGTTAAAACACCCGACAGTCGTCACAATTTGATGCCTTTCATCTGTTGATATTTTGAGAATGTCTCTCCATATACATTACTCCAATGCTTGAGAATGTCTCCAGATGCAATGACATTCTGATTCAGACACTCAATGATTCTTGATTGTCTAATCCTGTCCAATTCATGTTACTACCTTTAAATCTGTAGGCATTTCAAGTTATTTGGAAATCACATCACACCCTTCACTAGGCTTGATGACTACCCCTATCCTTTTTAAGGCACTTTTGAAAGCATCCATGGGTTTATCATAACATAAATTATCAATGAATGGAAGGTCACTAAGCCGTAGGCCAGCTGACTCCCATCCAGAACTAAACAAGAAATATTTACTAGGTGATTGATAACTCCCATGTGTTCTTAGACATACCCCTATCAAATTCATTCTTAAGCCAATCTAGTCATTCAGGGCTAGAGACTTAAGTGACTACGCCCAGATGGGGTAGCCCTACACTGACTCAGACTGCACTATTTCACGTGTTTGCAAACAATAGCACAACGAGAGAACCGGATGGAGATGGAGAAAACCATGAGAGGATTTCATAGAGGGCCCCAACATGGAGGTCTCAGATCTGACGAGATGTCTCTAGGTGCCACGGAGTCTGAGAAATCACCCGTCGAAGATATGGCGTGTTTGGGCCTCAGGGCTCTTAAGCGACTACGCTCAGACGAGGTAGCCCGAAAGCACGGGGAGCGTAGGGAACCAAAATGAAAAGCCTCTAGTAGCATTCACCAGGCCATTTGGATGTGTTGGCATAGTTGGTTTGGTCCCACGAGCTTCCGTTTGTAAACTACAACATCTGCAGCCCTACACTGACTCAGACTGCACTATTTCACGTGTTTGCAAACAATAGGACAACGAGAGAACCAGATGGAGATGGAGAAAAACTGTGAGAGGATTTTGTAGAGGGCCCTGACATGGAGGTTTTGGATCTGATGAGACATCTCTAGGTGCCACGGAGTCCGAGAAATCACCCGTTGAAGATATGGCGTGTTTGGGCCTCAGGGCTCTTAAGCAACTACGCCCAGACGAGGTAGCCCGAAAGCACGGGAGTGTAGGGAACCAAAATGAATGCCTCCACTAGTGTTCACCAGGCCACCCTGATGTGTTGGCATAGTTGGTTTGGTCCCACGAGCTTCTGTTTGTAAACTACATAGCCTCTGGAAGCCCTACACTGACTCAGACTGCACTATTTCTCACGTTTGCAAACAATAGCACAACGAGAGAACCAAATGGAGATGGAGAAAAATCCGCGAGAGGATTTTGTAGAGGGCCCCAACATGGAGGTATCAGATCTAACAAGACATCTCTAGGTGCCACGGAGTCTGAGAAATCACTCGTCGAAGATATGGCGTGTTTGGGCCTCAGGGCTCTTAAGGGACTACGCCCGGACGGGGTAGCCCGAAAGCACGGGGAGCATAGGGAACCAAAAAAAAATCCTCCACTAGTGTTCACTAGGCCACCCCGATGTGTTGGTGTAGTTGGTTTGGTCCCATAAGCTTCCATTTGCAAACTACAGCATCTAGTAGCCCTTACACTGACTCAGACTACACTATTTCTGCGTTTACAAACAATAGCACAGCGAGAGAACCAGATGGAGACGGAGAAAACCATGAGATGATTTCATAGAGGGCTTCAACATGGAGGTCTGATCTAACGAGATGTCTCTAGGTGCCACGGAGTCTGAGAAATCACCCATCGAAGATATGGCGTGTTTGGGCCTCAGGGCTCTTAAGGGACTACGCCCGGACGAGGTAGCCCGAAAGCACGGGGAGTGTAGGGAACCAAAAAAAATCCTCCACTAGTGTTCACCAGCCATATAGAACATGTTGGCCTAGTTGGTTTGGTCCCACAAGCTACCGTTTGCAAACTACAACATCTGACAAGCCTTACACTGACTTAGACTACACTATTTCACGCGTTTGCAAACAATAGGACAACGAGAGAACCGGATGGAGATGGAGAAAACCACTAGAGAGATTTCATAGAGGGCCCTAACATGGAGGTCTTGGATCTAACGAGACATCTCTAGGTGCCACGGAGTCTGAGAAATCACCCGTCGAAGATATGGCGTGTTTGGGCCTCAGGGCTCTTAAGGGACTACGCCCGGACGAGGTAGCCGAAAGCACAGGAGTGTAGGGAACCAAAAAAAATCCTCCACTAGTGTTCACCAGGCCATATGGACATGTTGGCCTAGACGGTTTGGTCCCACAAGCTACCGTTTGCAAACTACAACGTCTGGCAGCCCTACACTGACTTAGACTGCACTATTTTGCGCGTTTGCAAACAATAGCACAACGAGAGAACCAGATGGAGACGGAGAAAACCATGAGAGGATTTTGTAGAGGGGGCTTCAACATGGAGGTTTCAGATCTACGAGACATCTCTAGGTGCCACGGAGTCTGAGAAATCACCCGTCGAAGATATGGCGTGTTTGGGCCTCAGGGCTCTTAAGCAACTACGCCCAAACGAGGTAGCCTGAAAGCACATGGAGCATAGGGAACCAAAAAAAATCCTCCACTAGCGTTCACCAGGCCACCCCAATGTGTTGGCATAGTTGGTTTGGTCCCACGAGCTTCTGTTTGCAAACTACAGCCTCTGGCAGCCCTACACTGACTCAGACTGCACTATTTCGTGCGTTTGCAAACAATAGCACAACGAGAGAACCGGATGGAGATGGAGAAAACCGTGAGAGGATTTCATAGAGGGCCCTGAAATGGAGCTCTTGGATCTGATGAGACATCTCTAGGTGCCATGGAGTCTGAGAAATCACCCGTCAAAGATATGGCGTGTTTGGGCCTCAGGGCTCTTAAGCGACTACGCCCGGACGAGGTAGCCCGAAAGCACGGGAGCATAGGGAACCAAAATAAATCCTCCAATAGTGTTCACCAGGCCATACAAATGTGTTGGTAGTTGGTTTGGTCCCATGAGCTACCATTTGCAAAATACAGCATCTGCAGCCTTACACTGACTTAGACTACACTATTTCGCGCGTTTGCAAACAATAGGACAACGAGAGAACCAGATGGAGATGGAGAAAACCACGAGAGGATTTTGTAGAGGTCCCAACATGGAGGTTCTCAGATTCTGATGAGACATCTCTAGGTGCCACGGAGTCTGAGAAATCACCCATGTCGAAGATATGGCATGTTTGGGCCTTAGGGCTCTTAAGGGACTACGCCCGGACGAGGTAGCCCGAAAGCACGGGGAGCGTAGGGAACCAAAAAAAATGCCTCCACTAGCATTCACCAAGCCATACAGACGTGTTGGCCTAGACAGTTCGGTCCCACAAGCTACCGTTTGCAAAATACAACATCTAGCAGCCTTACACTGACTTAGACTACACTATTTCGTGCGTTTACAAACAATAGGACATGGAGAAAACCGCGAGAGGATTTCATAGAGGGCTCCAACATGGAGCTCTTGATCTGACGAGATGTCTCTAGGTGCCACTCTAAGAAATCACCCGTCGAAGATATGGCGTGTTTGGGCCTCAGGGCTCTTAAGGGACTACACCCAGGACGAGGTAGCCCGAAAGCACGAGAGCATAGGAAACCAAAAAAAAGCCTCCACTAGCATTCACCAAGCCATACAATGTGTTGGCATAGTTGGTTTGGTCCCACAAGCTACCATTTGCAAACTACAACATCTAGCAGCCCTACACTTGACTCAGACTGCACTATTTCACGCATTTGCAAACAATAGAACAACGAGAGAACCAGATGGAGACGGAGAAAACCGCGAGAGGCTTTCGTAGAGGGCCTCAACATGGAGGTCTCAGATCTGACGAGATGTCTCTAGGTGCCACAGAGTCTGAGAAATCACCCGTCGAAGATATGGCGTGATTGGGCCTCAGGGCTCTTAAGCGACTATGCCTGGACGGGTAGCCCAAAAGCACAAGGTGGAGGAAACCACCAATGTTCAATGATTTTTCCATAGGATGCAACTATGTAGACTATGAACTTAGTTTTGTTGGGGAGACCACCAATATTCCAACTGTTCATTTTGAAAGAATGAATATCTTCAATCAAACAGAGAATGAAGAGCCTGAATTTTTTTGGACATTACAAAAGGTTGTTTGTGCCCAAAAAGAAGCTGAAGGCCATATAAATATTCAGTCTTCAACTTTAGATGACAATGAACATCGTGAAGAAAAAAAATTAGGTGAAGATGTCACTATGATTCAAGAAGAAATGCCTCTTGAAAGTCATAAAGAGTCAATTTGATTACCCAAAAACATCTGGAAGAACTTAAAGAGAAGATACGAGTGGAAGAAAAGGAAAAATGGGAAGCGTGGAAGGATCACAACTTAACTAGAATGGAAGATCTATGTGATGTTGTCGATAGAATCATGGATAATCTTAAGGACAACATGCCAAGTTGATTATTTTTATTAATCCCAGATGCTTCAACTTCACAAATCAAACCAGGTAGTTCCAAAAGCAGCATACTAGCAAGAAAAACTGCAATGAAGTATTGATAATTGAGCCTGAAACTCATTTAGAATTGTAATTTATTTTTTGATTGAGCATTCACCCATAGTTTCTTTTTTGAAGGTAGAAATTCATTTTATATGTGAGAAATAGAATGCTGATTTAGTCTATTACTTTGACTATTTAGGTTAGATTTCTATAGTCTATGAAATCCTCTCGCGGTTTTCTCCGTCTCCATCCGGTTCTCTCGATGTGCTATTGTTTGCAAACGCGTGAAATAGTGCAGTTTGAGTCAGTGTAGGGCTGCCAGAGGCTATAGTTTGCAAACGGAAGTTCATGGGACCGAACCAACTATGCCAACATGTTGGGGTGGCCAGGTGAATGCTAGTGGAGGCTTCGTTTTGGTTCCCTATGCTCCCCGTGCTTTCGGGCTACCTCGTTCAGGCGTAGTCGCTTAAGAGCCTTGAGGCCCAAACATGCCATATCTTCGACGGGTGATTTCTCAGACTCCGTGGCACCTAGAGATGTCTCATAGATCCAAGAGCTCCATGTCAAGGCCCTCTACAAAATCCTCTCACAGTTTTTCTCCCTCTCCATCTGGTTCTCTCGCTATGTGCTATTGTTTGCAAACACGCGAAATAGTGCAGTTTGAGTCAGTGTAGGGCTACCAAAGGCTGTAGTTTGCAAATGGAAGCTCGTGGGACCAAACCAACTAGGCCAACACATCCATATGGCCTAGTGAATGCTATTGGAGGATTTTTTTTGGTTCCCTACGCTCCCCGTGCTTTCACGGCTACCCTGTCCTGGCGTAGTCTGCTTAAGAGCCCTGAGGCCCAAACACGCCATATCTTCGACGAGGTGATTTCTCGGAAGACTTCGTGGCACCTAGAGATGTCTCATTAGATCTAAGAGCTCTATGTTTAGGACCTCTTTGAAATCCTCTCACAATTTTCTTCATCTCCATTCGGTTCTCTCGCTGTGATATTGTTTAAAAAGGGGTACGAAAATAGTGCAGTCTATAGTCAGTGTAGGGCTGCCAGATGCTGTAGATTGTAAACGGTCAGCACGTGGGACTAAACTAACTACCCCAACATGTATACAGTGGCTAGGTGACTACTAGTGGAGGCTTCTTTTTGGTTCCCTATGCTTCCCGTTTGCTTTCCGGCTACCCCGTCCGGGTGTAATCTGCTTAAGAGCCCTGAAATCCCAAACACCAATATCTTCGACATGTGATTTCTCGGACTCCATGGAACCTAGAATGTCTCGTCAGATCTGAGAGCTCCATGTTGGTGACCTCTATATGAAATCCTCTTGCACGGTTTTATCTCCATCTCTATCCTGTTCTCCTCGTTGTGATATTGTTTGTAAACGCAACGAAATAGTGCAGTTTGAGTTAGTGTAGGGCTGTCAGAGGTTGTAGTTTACAAATGGAATCTTGTGGGACCGAACTAACTACACCAACACATCGAGGTTAGCCTGGTGAATGATACTGGAGGATTTTTTTGGTTCCATACACTACCACGTGCTTGTGGAGCTACCATGTCCAGGCGTAGTCGCTTAAGAGCCCTAAGGCCCAAACAGGCCATATCTTCTGACGTGATGATTTCTCAGACTCTTTGGCACCTAGAGATGTCTCGTCAGATTTGAAGATCTCACATGTGGGAACTTCTACAAAATCCTCTCATGGTTTTTCTCTGTTTACATCCGTTCTCTCGATGTGATATTGTTTGCAAACATAGAAATGTGCAGTTTGAGTCAGTGTAGGGCTGCTAAAGGTTGTAGTTTGCAAATGAAAGTTCGTGGGACCAAACCAACCTACACCAAGATGATCAGGGTGGCCTAATGAATGCTATTGAAGGCTTAGTTTTGGTTCCCTACAATCCTTGTGGTTTCGGGCTACCCCATCCGACCGTAGTCCCTTAAGAGCCGTGAGGCTAAAACACACCATATTCTTTGACGAGTGATTTCTTGGACTCCCATGGCACCTAGAGATGTCTCGTCAGATCCGAGACCTCCATGTTGAAGCCCTCGACAAAATCCTCTCGCAGTTTTCATCATCTCCATCCAGTTCTCTTGTTGTGCTATTGTTTACAACGCGCGAAATAGTGCAATCTGAGTCAGTGTAGGGCTGTCAGATGTTGTCGTTTGCAAATAGAAGACCATGGGACCGAATCAACTAAGGACAACATGTTGGGATAGCTGGGTCAACGCTAGTGGAGGATTCATTTTGGTATCCCTACGCTCCCAGCTGCTTTCAAGCTTCACAAATCATGGGCGTAGTCGCTTAAGTTCCTTGAGGCCCAAACACGTAACATACTTCGACAAGAAATTTCTTGAACTCCGTGGCACCTAGAAGTATGTCGCGTTAGATCTGAGACCTGAACACTCGGGGCCCTCTAACAAAGCCTCTGTACATTTATTTTTTCCATCTGAGCATTCAAACTGAGTCAGCGTAATGTTGTCCATTTCTAATCACCTGAAGGTAGATATAGGTGGTTCATTTTATATAGGTGGTGAAATGAGAATGCTGATTTTTTGTTCCTTTCTAATATTTACTTTTTCTTGACTTCATTTAGCTTCGAGAATAATAAATTCTCTACTGACAGTGCCAACCACTGTGAAGGTGGAAGTCTTTTTTGGCACCACTAACCTACATAAACATGTTAGTAAGCAATTAAATCGAATTTTAAATCATACAAAATTTAAACAAAATCATTTAAGTAAATATTCAAATTAAATTCATGAAGAACATACCTTAAATTTAATCCAATGAACCGTGAAGGATCAACTGCTATTCTTGACAGTAGCAAGAATTGCTTCATGATCTGATTCACGAACCTTCCATGTATTTTTGTTTGGATGGCCAACCTCGATATTTGATCAATTTAATATTTGTTGCAAGGACCAAATGTGAATAGTGAAGTATCTTCCGATGTACTTCATAGTCTTCAAACAACCAAATGTTTTATTTTTTGATAGGATATCATTGAAGCCAAGTTCCAGTAACTACCACTGATCCATTGGGATACTCAAGGTCTTCACCATCAATGAATGTGGAAGTCAATTTTTTTTCCCTCTACACAATGAGATAAGAAGTAGTCTGTTCCCTCTTCGTTAAATTCCATCGCAATAACTGCAAAAATGTGCCCTATGTATCACAAAGTAAAACTGTTCAGTCAATTTATAAATACATTAAGAGTTGACCATTTAATAATTTATAAATCTAAAACATGGCATGTACATATATGTATGTACCTTGTTGCACTAAATCAGAGACTTGGTCAAAGTCAGGTGATGTTGTCATTTGATCTGAAGACCCTGCAAGTTGTAATACTCGTGGAACTTGATGTGTGTTGATTGGAATTAGAGGTCTACAAGTCCATTCATCCACCCACTGCTGTGACTCACATTCATTCCACGCAAAATTAATGCATGATATACAAAAACATGTCATGCACCTAGTATAAATAGTCCAAGCATTTGCATCTGAACTATGGAATGAGTGCATATCACTTGATCCTTACAACTATCATACAATCTTCAAAGTTTGTCCATATGTTGTTGCTCTATCAACCAAAAATATCTACGAACCATTGATCTCTCTTGAGATTCATGGCCCATATTCTTAACACACCAATGAACAATGTTTTTTGCATCTGTAAATTTAGCACCATTCTTGAACTTTAACTCTTCTCTTGGAAGTGCTCTTTTCACACATGCTCCTGCACCATCATGCTCTCCTTTTCCATGCCCTGCCTCAATTAAACTCCATATATGTTGTACATTTGTTTCTTTGTGCATCTTGCTTAGACAATAAAACATCTCGTGTATTCTTGAATTGTGATGTGCAATTGTCTAACCAAATGTAATGTTGATCGAAACTAATGTTCCTGTAATTCAAGTTCACATAAAACACCTGGAAACAACCTTGTACATATTATGTAGAATGTGTCCGATCATCACTGATGTAGAAATGATACTCTCTTAATATTTTTCGATCTTTCTCAATGCTTTCAGGAGAGTGCATGACTGTTATATGCACAAAAATAGAAACTTCCACTAAGTTATAATATTGAGACTGAAACTCCATTTGTGGCTGCAATGTGTAATTCTCTGCAAACTCAACTACCAAAACAATAGTACCAATTGGTAATGTGTCCTTGCTTAACATGAAGGGTTCATCCAACCATCGAGCTCTATGTGTGTGTCTTGCATACTCATTAAAAAATTTCCTCTCTGAATTTGACCATATATTCTGATACAGGGAATTGTTTTCTAAGAAGCTCACACCTCTTAGATTCTTTTCCATATTTTAATTGATATGCCACCAATTTATATTTGGTGAAATCAACCAATTCTTTTCCTATTGAATAAGTACTCTCCTCATGGATACAACTTTTCATATTTGGCAAGCCACCGCATACATTGCACGTTCCATACAAACATTCCAAACATGCTTTGTTATAAAAAAATTGTCTTGTTGATTTTTCACAAAATATTGTCGGAATAAATTCCCTTGAAGATTTTTGTGGGAAATTTATTCCACACTCCTGCAACATGATGTCAGTATGCAAAACACGATGTATTTGACAAAAAAAACATCATAATTCATTGAAAATTCAACATGATGCATGCAACAACAAGTGATACGTGAGTGAATTGATTTTCACATAAAAGGGTATGCTCATTTTAAAGAATCTTTGGCTAATCTTAATTTTTGGATTTTCATTTTTAAACTTAGAGAACAATTCTATTTGAGTCATATCTAAGAAATGTTTTGCACACGATTCACGATTATGAGAACCTATTGTTCTTTTTACTGTATCTCTTCTATTCGGTGACACCCTTGTTTTCTCATTCCAAAATTTTACAATTAATTCTTTTAGAATATTAGATGTATTCTTTTCTTTTCCTGGAAGTCTGCTAGAGAAATCCTAATAGTCAGTGTTATTGACTAACTCAAGACGTTTACGTCTCTCTATTGCTTTCATTAGTGTTTTTCTGTTTAGCTTCAAAGCACTGCTTATTTTTCTAATCAAACATTTATTAACTGTTTTATCACTTACTATACAATTAGTTAGTGCATGCCATGTAGCATTACTATCCTTGGTGCGTCTTTTTCCACCTACAGTTTGGTATGCTTTATGTATGTTTTCAACAATTGACGCATTTTGATCAACAATATTAGATGTTTTTAACCCCAGGGTCTTCATTATAGGTCTCATCTTAATTAATTTCATCAATGAAACAAATAATTGACATCTTTGTGTGTCATTTAAATTCTCAAAGTAATTATCCCAAATTCCACTAGCTTTTCTTCTTGCATTTCTTTCAGACATTTTGTTAGGCATTGGTTTTATAATGTTTTCATCATTTTCAATTAAGTGAATTGGTTTTCCTCACAAAATGGAAGGAGTTTTTCTTAGAGGTGAAGATTCGTTTACAAGGTTACTTTATTCATTCAGTGTTTTCATATAAATTTCGGGGTTAACATTTGGATTCTCAAGTAAGGGTTCAACAATTGGATTCATATCAATTTCTTCATCCATACCAACATTATCATTCAATTCAATATCATTATTCATTAAAAAATCATTATTCTCTACATTTTCATTATATATTTCATCCCCATTTTCTAATACATTAGCTACATTTGATATAGCGGATGTACCTTGCCCTGCTCAAAGTTTTTGCATTCTTTTCAATTTCTTTATTCTCTTCTCTTCCAATTGCTCCGATGTCTTGTTCTTGACTTTTCTCTTGTCCTTAGCTCGACATTTATCACCCATGAGTAGAAAAAATCAACTAGTGGGGTAGGGGAAAAAAGGAACTACTAAAAAATCATGCAAGAATGTAGAGAAAATTGTTGACAAAACAGAATGTTTGCAGAATTCCCATGAAAAAGATGAAAGGAACGTTGGGGAGCCACAATATATAAAACAAAGAAAAATGTGTACGCATTATGTAACGCATACGTGTTTTACATTTTCTCTTTTCCCAAGCCATGCCTCAAGGCTTGGGATCCGGTTTAGATCCCCAAGCTTGAGGCATGGACCTGTAAAAACACAACAAACAACATGTTTTTGCAAGAAAATGTAAAAATACCACTTCCTCTATGATAAATCAAAATAAAACAATCGCTCCATTTTCAAAAAATTATACCGCGATGTAGAGTAGAGTTTCTTCTTTCTAAAAATATAATTTTTCAAATTTTCTGACTAATATAAGGTGTCCATATTATTTATTTTCTAACTATGCCTTTTTATAGCTATTTTTTGAAGTGTAAATATGTCTATCTTTCATTGTGTATCTTTTTTTTGGGTGATCGAAATTTTAAAAAAATTATACTAGCCCAAACTAGGCATAATTCTATACATATTAAAAAAAAATTGATATTTTTTGAGGTAGTTAGGGGGGATCACGATCGAAGCTCCATTATATTTCAAAACATAAAATTTATGTACTATAAAAATCATAAATAAAAAAATATTCGCTAAAAAAAATATTTAAAAAATGGAGCCCAAACTAGATGCTCCTAGCTATCTTTCTATGAAAGGGTTTTCAAAAATACTAAATGGTGCTCAAAAAATGGTGGGGGGCACGAAAGTCACTCTATTATGTTTTTAAACAAAAACAAGAGCATCTTTTGGTATTTTAGTTGTTTGACCCACTTAAGCTTATCTGTTTTCAATAAAATTTAGAATCTTAGAAACTAGACTCAAAATGCTATGATTCATATTTCTACAACATATTCCAATTTTGAATGTAACTATTTCAAAAAACTCATACAAGTTGAAGTTTTTTTTTTCAGAAAAATACGTCCACTTAAGATCCCCTTTTGGCCCCCCAACTTGGTGCACTTACCCAAACATGGACACATACCCATGCAGTGTTGTCGATTGTTGTCACTTCATCAATTGAAAGAGAGATAAACTTTGTTTTTTACATTCTCTTTCAAATCTTCCTTCTCTATCATTGAAAGGCATTTTTCCATTTCCCATGCACTACTATACCAATGAGACTGATCGAACTCTTGTGCATTCTATTATATTCATTACAAAACTTTAGAAATCGAGGAATCATATGAAATCAGTCTTCCTTTCTTAGAGTATGTAACATAAACTAGAGAACCGTATGAGTTTTGCATGCAAGTTTGATTGGGTTAGTCTTAACAATTTGTGATATAGATTGTTCCTCCCTTTTCCACAAGATGTCTTCATTTTGTCTTCTCTACATCATACTGCATGCTCTGTATTTTAGGCATGCATGCATTCTTTTTCAGTTTGTCCACCAGTGTGTTGTTGATATTGCTCTTACCATCCAGGACCCTTAGTATTACATGGTCAGGAGATATTATTTTCCTATAATAGTTGTTTTTCTATAGTGTCCAACTTCAGTTACTATTTTTTGTTTCTTTCCCAATTTCCACGTACATATTGTACATGCCTACATTCAGATGGGATCTCTTCTAAATTAGAATCTAGTTGTATAGGTTCAATAAATGGAAATTGCGGCAACAGGTTCAATCAAAGTAGTATATCCTCCCAAGTGTCCAGGATATTTTTGTTCATTTTTAATGTTTTAATTTTCGTGAGTCCATGCCCAATTTTGATCATTACAACACAATCACCTACTTCATCTAGCAGGCGAATGTCCCCATGAACCAGAATTTGCGTTATCCATTTTTGAGTTCCATTTTTCTGACACAACCATGTATGTGTGATATCTTGATGCACTCCTGTTTGCACCTCAAATGGAGCCCATATTCAAGCTCGGGCATACCAATAGGTATATCTTCAGGAGGATCTTGGCAATGGTAGCCAAATCATCGTAGGTGTTATTTGGTTGAACTTTGCATAATGTATGTCCACCTCAATATTACCTTTCACACATTCTATACTATGATTCATTCTAGTGGCAGTTGTAAGTGGGTGCTGGTGTTTGCCTCCACGTATCTAAACGAGCAGCAGAGTTTCCAAAATACTTGAACATGGACTTATGAAGATTTCTTAGTTACTTTTTGGGTCAGACTCATTATAAGCTCTTGTACCAAGTAGAGGAGTTCTAAATGGTTGAATTTGAAATAGAGAAGATGCTTCAGAAGCCACTGAGTTGTGTGCAACAGTCAAGAGCATCGTGCATCAACAATAACAAGTCGTGCATTAACAAGTGCCAGCCTTGTCCACGTAGTTTTAGGTCTATGTCATCGGCCGTGTCAACAAGATAACTATTGTGCCTCAACAGAAGGAGCTATGTCAGGTGTGCAACAACATAACCCCTATCAACGTCAGTAGAATCTCCAAACATGTGCAAGCCCTCCACGTGTCTTGGGCCAGGTTTAGTTCTACGCCAACAGCAAAGGACAATAAGTCAATGTCAATAAATATCATTAAACGTGCCTGAGAAAAAACATTACGTGTCGTCAACAACTCCAAGTTGTGCATCAAGGAAAAGAAGCTTCAGGCTCAAAAACCAAACTCTTGCCACATCAGTTATATCCCTTGTTGCCCATGGACAAAAAAACCTTTGTCACGCATTGAGCATGATACAATAATTCCGAAAACATCAATAGACATCCATGTCGTGCGTCAACAATAGTACAGATTCAAGCGGGAAAGACGTTTTCGGAGAGCTCTGCCACAACCACCTTGTCACGCATCAATTGTTTCATCCTCCATTTTGAGGCTCCACGTCTTCTCACCTAAAAACCATGATGACGCATCATGGGCCTCCTTTCTAGTCCGCATCAATAGGAACAACCTTTTGTGGACTGCATGGACTCTATCTAAATATCATAAATATAGGAAAATTTGCAATGCTTTCTGAGTATGCAGTTCACGTATGGATTCAATGCATTGGTAGGGACTGGTTGTAAGCAGGATTTGAATTAGTCCCTCTACTCCTCCTCTGATTCTTCTATATATTGTAAAGGAGGGGCATATTTCAAATGTAGGTTGGACATCTTTTCTCTACTACCCCCTCTCTTTCTTAGGCCTAAGGTCACTGACCATGGAGCTTAAGCCTCCTCACATTGTCTTTGTAATGGCATTTTCTTTCACTCTTTACGATTTATACTGTGTGAACTCTGGAGCAATAAAATATGTTTTGTGATGCATTTTGTCAATCCTTCCTTATTTTATTGTCTCTTCTTGCTCTCATCATTGCATGTAGTAGATTGTGAACATAACCTAAGATCTGATGTCTATTCCCACATGGCTTTGGGAGCTGTGTCCATAATGGGTATGAAGTGATGATCTTTGTTAACTTTGTCATTTTTTTGTGATGCATCTTGTGCATCCTCTCTATTCAATCAAGCTAACAACTTCCAACTTCAGGTAGCTGAAACTTTAATCTTACACGTTCTTCTCTGAGAAGCTTCACCGCTCCAAGTGTAAATGATCTTAAACAAATTATACTCTCGCTCCCTGATCCCTTGTAAGTAGTGGACTCCTTATTAGATTTTCAACTTACATTAGAGTAGCTTGTGGCAGGTAGTTCATGAAGAGTCAGATTTTCCAGAAACAAAAGTTTGCAAGTCCTTACAACTTGGGACATGGGTCCAATTATTTGACTATCAACCAAATGCCCCAGCTCATCATGGTAAGGTCCTCGATCGGTCAAAGACCTGTTGTCAATTTTCCAATTGCTAACTTATCCACTACAATTTTGCAAAAACATCAAGCTATTGCAGGATCGGAATAAGAAGATGTTCCTGTGACATGTATCTCTTTGAGTCTGTTATAGTTGAAACAAGAATAAAGATTAAAAAAAATTTAGAATCCTTATCATCATCAATTAGAGATTGTTTCTCCAAAGATAAAATTCTTGAAGCTGGGTGTGATGAATCCTAATTTTTGGAATACTGAAGGTGATTGTGCAGACTTTGTAAGAAAGCATTTCCATAAATCCATGGGTAAATAATGGAACCTTTCACAACTTAGACTTTAGACCAACAAGTTCAAGGGTATGCAAATCAAAGGTATACTGAATGTTGATTTATTAAATTTCAATCAACAAAATTTGCAACAACAATGAGGAACCAATATTAAAATTTAGAAAACCTTCTGAAAGTGGTGCTATTACAAGGATGTGGTGAGGAATCTATCAAAGTTCTATCTTACAAGAATATATCAATGAATATTTCAGATTATATGAGTTATGTCAAACAATGATTTTGGGGTCTGTGGAGGACTTTAAAGGGTTTTAAGTGCTTTATCATTTATAAAATCAAAACTGAGAAACAGGTTGGATAAAAATCTAGAAATTTGCATGAGGTGTTATGTATCTCACTACTCCATGGAAAATCTTTCCTTTAGATAGAGTAATTGCGCATTGGAATTCCCTTTCCAAAAGAAGAGGTGTGAATAATACAACTACAAGTAAAACTGTTCCCAATGATGAGAATGGAATTGGAGCATCGTCACACTCTACAAAACAGTAACATCGAGTTTGAAGAAGTATTGATAATGGATTGTTTAAACTTTAAATAGGTATCTCCTTGACCTTAATTTTATTATTTTTCACCTTAAATTTTAGCCGTGGTTATTTATTCAATTTTGTTAACTCATAGATAAATATTGATTGAGGATGATTTTTATCAAATTTTGTAACTCTTGTTATCATTATTTACATTTATTTAAATACAATTATTTAAATGTTTTTTTTGAAAATTGTGGGTTGACATCCATCCGAGGAAGCTCGCACTTCTCATACGACTGACAATATTAGGCAACTCACCCATCTATATACTAATCCATCTCTCTTGTTGAGTTTTCTTAAATCAAAGATCTAGCACACTACGAAGATGATTTATCATTTTCATATGTTTTTTCACATCTAAAACACAAGAGGTAACTTAAACCCTATCATATGACATTTCTTGATTTTTTACAATTATGTTTAATTTATTTTTATATTTGTGAAATGCTTTGATATATTGTTTAAACTTTGTGGGATAAAATCACACAATCAAATTTTACAAAGAGAGGAAGATTTTTCCATATTAATATGTTTATTTCATAACCACATCCTTCCAATTTTATATAATTCATCATCCACAATCTTGCTTGAAGCTAAATCTATGTCCACATAAAATTCATCATCATTTATATATATTTTAATGTCATCATCCATCTAATCATATATCATTATCATAATCCTGACATTGCAATTATTATTCCAATTATTTATCTATTTTAAATGTGTAGAAACGTCTCCTGTCCTAACACATTCCAATTTTTTAAAAACAATTATCCATTATTATAATCATTCATCATCATCTATAGCCATTCTAATGTCATCATATCATTATAAGTAGAGAGAAGAAGATTTTGAGAATTTTTAAATGTCTCTATCATACTACATTCCAAATTTACTTAAAACAGTGATCCATTATCATCATCCAAATTCCATGATCATGCTTGAAGCTAAATCTACGTCCACATACAATTCATTATAATCCATATATATGATTTTATTTTAATGTCATCATCCACATCTAATGCAATCATCATTACAAGTAGAGAAGATTCTGATAAGGTTTAAATTTTAAGAAACCTGATACAAAGTTTGAATTTTACAAGTAGAGAGAAGAAGATTAAACTCTTAGTATTAAGATGTTTGTGTCATACCATATTCCATATTTTCTTAAAATAAATAATTAACCATTATCATAACACCATCACATTTAAATGAAACATAAACACCACATACATTTTACAATCTAGAAATTCTATACATAAGATATAGGAAGATATAAAATTAAAGATTATAAAGTATTTCAAATTTTCAAATGCCATCACATTCAAGTTTTAAATTTTAAATCCAAATAATAAATTTCAAATGCCATGACCATCAAATTCAATGTTTCAAATTTTCAAATATAGATTATAAAGTATTTCAAACCCTCAATCAAGTTTCCACCCTCAATCATGAAATTTTTCAACCCTCAATTTTCTGTACCCCTTCACTAATGGCTTCCACTCCTGTACTCATTTCCCCAATGGCTTCTCCACCTGTACCCCTTTCCCCAATGGCTTGAATAATCCCATAACTAATGAGATCTTCCGCAACACTGTCTAGATTATTTAAAATTCTTTGTTCTTCCTTTGTTGCATCTCCATGGGATAGCAAATTTGGATCTACAACTGCCTTGGTTTTGAATAAAATTTCATGGTTGAAGCCATGCTCTTTAATTATCCACTTCAGTGTATTGTTTTGTTTGTTAACCAAAACAATATTTTCCTTCAAATTCTTCCGTTGTAAATAGACTTTTTTTTGCGGATTCCAAGTGAACTTGGAAAACCTTTGCTTGACTCTTCAAATTTTCATATTTCAACTGCAAAAAAAAGTAATCTCAATTAAACATATTACTAAAATAAGAAAAGGTCAAATTAACAAAAAATATTATTTCAAAGTAATAATACTTATAACTACTCTATCTCGTTCGGCATTTGCAATTGCTACCAGATCCTTGTTCTTAGACCATTTGTTAACATATGTCTAGGCTTCAGCACTAATATTTTCCAATTTGTTTAATGTCTTATCCAAAATGTCATCTTTATAGTTGTTGTTATACGTGAAATTCCCACTTCTTACTTGGGTAAGTAAGGAATCCATCTTTGTAGGTTGATTCTAGACTGCAGCGTATAAACTATCGCTTTGCCAATAATTTTCATAACAACTTATTATCTCATTGATTAGTACTTTTTCCCTTTTCTCCCATTCTATGAGCTGACTGATATGAGGTACAATAAACTCATTGACATGGGATTGACAATCATAATCAATTAAGTTCTCTAAAGAAAATGGTAGCAATTTTTCACCATTTGTATCTGAAGAAGATGATCTCACTGGAGAGGTATGGGGGCTTTCGGTTGATCACCGACTGCTACTTGTTTCTACCTTTGTGTGGCCTAATCCTATTTGTGATAAAATAAATCAATATTCAAATAAATAAATCTAAAGTGAATTGTAATGAAAGTTGAATAAATTATGTCGAAATAGAAGTATACCTACTGACCTTGAATCATCTCACGTGTATTGAAAAATATTGTTGGGTCATTGCTATCAATGCCCAAGTAATCTTCATCCAAAGTTATATTATTTGAAACCGATATGATCGTTGTGCTAGGCAAGCCACTGAGAGAGAGGGTTGGAATTTGAAAGGAGGAGGCCATGTTTAGTGTCCTATTAGGGGCCAGAGGAATTGGCATGTGTTTACCAATATTCTTTTTTCCTGATCCTCTAGTTGGCATTTTGAATATTATTGGAGGAGGAGGGGGTTGTGTCACTGTTTTTACAGAAGGTGAAGGAATGCAATGTGCTAAAAATTTCAAGAAAAATTATATGAAAAATTGTTAAACTATGCAAAAACTATGAAATTATATGAATTACTATTCAAAACTTGTACTAAATCAATAAAATAATACCTTGTTGTTGAGGGGTAGCTTGTCACAGTGCTTGAGGTGGCCATGTTGGAGTAGTAATTGGTGGTTTTTTGAGTTGTCTATTACTGGGATTGCTGAGGTGGTTTTTGAGAAGAGACAATCGCATGCGACTGAACTGAGTGAGTTGGTGAAGAAGGTTAAATTTGAGAAGTATGCGTATAGTCAAAAGTCCCTGCAATGTTAGAAACACTTGATTGTATGTCAATTCAATATGGTAAGATTTAAATGGTAAATTGAAAATACACAATGATAATTTGTAAATAATAAATGTTAAGGTATTACTTCTCTTGCATTTAATGAATTCAAATGGTTGGCGGTTAGGAGATGAGTGAACTTCCATTTAATATTGTGAATCTTCCACCTCCTCAGCATGTTGTTGTCATCTTCCTCTTGATTCCACCTTTTTTCAAGGAAGCGCCTCCAAAAATCTTCTCTGCAAACAGTAAATATTTAGTTAAACTCGAGATGAACATCGTGTTAGTCTAATGTTGAAATACAAACTTTATAGTTTATACCTATTGTTATTGAAATGGAATTGACAAATTCATCAACGCCTCATCCGTGCAAGTAGGAATTGGTTTGTTTTTTAAATTTAGAAGAGCCTCGTAATAAAGGCCAAGGAGATAGTTTGTGGAGTGAATGACTGATTTTTCTGAAAGCATTGCATTTGTAATGTCAGTTTCTATTTTTTTGGATAAAAACGTGCATGAATCAAATTTTTGTTTTTCGATAGTTACAAGAATGTATGCAATAGCCCAGTTTGGTATATATGTTTAGCGACCCTGTAAAACTATTCTTGCTTGAAAGAAGGAAATCATAGTGGCAAGAAAGTGGTGTGCAATTCCTTGCGTATCCACACCACATCTGGATTTCTTGACATGAGCTGCAAATGCCAAAGAACTGTTGGAACTAATATCAATTTGAATTGTATAAAAATCAGAAATTGAATACCAAATAAAAATTGAAAATAGTTTACACTTACAATCAACATGGAACCCGAAAATTGATTCCAGCTACTTCTTATCATCTTCGATGAGTGTTGCCTTAATTATAACAATGGGATAAATTTTCTGAATGGGAGGCCTGTTAACCAATGAATATCAGCTGGGTTGATACCGAATTGATGTAAACAAGGATGGAAGCCTAAAAATTATATTAGTCAGAATCAACCTAAAATATAGAAGTAGGCTATATATATATATATGTATTGCACAGCTGGGATACAAACAAAAGAGAATTTGCAACAATGCAACAACAAATCTAAAATACATTAGCTTCCAAATATTATCCTGGGAAGCACATAAATTGTTATAATAATTATAACAATTATCCCTGTGAAACAAAATAAACAAATATGGTTTTAAAACCATATAACAACATACAATAACCATATAATATTATTATTTAATTAATAAGATTAATTAAATAATTAATCATATAATGCATAATTAATTTATCCTAACATTCCCCCCCTTAATTGTGCATTGTCTCAAGGGATGAGGAGAGGAACTCTCTGAACAACTTGAACTTGTCACGTGCAAGTGACTTCGTGAAGATATCTGCTCGTTGTTCAGCTGTTGGAAAATATTGAAGCTGGATGTTGTGCTTCAACACATGTTCACGTATGAAATGAACTTGTACCTCAATGTGCTTTGTTCTCTCATGAAAAAATGGATTGTGAACAAGTTTGAGAACACCTTCATTGTCAACATACATGGTGGTCAGTTTGTCCTATGGTATTCCAAGTCCTTCTAGTATGTGATGTAGCCAAATCACTTCACAGACAGCTTCTCCTGCAGAACGATACTCGGCTTCTGTGGAAGAGTGAGAAACAAAGTGTTTTTTCTTGCTTCCCCATGATATTGGTCCAAATCCCATAAAGAATACAAATCCAGAAGTGGATTTTCTATCATCAATGTTACCTGCATGATCTGAATCTGAATATCCAGTCAAGAAGAAGTTGTTCGTTCTTCTTGTATTCTAGACCAAGATCCACTAATCCTTTGAGATATCTCAAAATGCACCTTGCTGCTTTCCAATGAAAAACTTTGGGTTCCTACATGAACCTGGATAAATAGCTCACTGCAAAGCTGATATCTAGTCTAGTGTAGGTCAGGTAAATGAGACTCCCAATCAGCTACCGATAGAGAGTGGCACTTACCTCAGGAGATGGATCTGAATGAGATAATTGTAATATGTTCTCCATAGGTGTAGAAATTGGTGTGCAATCCATCATCCTAAATTTCTCAAGCATAGTCTTGGTATATTTCATCTGAGAAACAAAAATATGATTCTCTTTCTGCCATACTTCCAATCCAAGACAATAGTGCATTAGCCCGAGATCAGTCATGTCGAACGATCGATTAAGATCTTTCTTCGTTGCATCGATCATCCTCACTAAACTTCCAGTGATGACTAGATCGTCGACATAGAAAACAACAATCACCATCTCCCCCCTTGATTTTTGAGGTAGAGATTGGGATCGTATGGATTTCTAACAAATCCATGTTGTACGAGATGCTCATCAATCTTGATGTACCATGTCCGGGGTGCCTGTTTAAGGCCATACAGATATTTCCTGAGTCTGCATACCTTTGCTTCTTGACCAGGTACTACATATCCCTCAGGTTGAGTCATGTAGACTTCTTCTTGTAAATCTCCATTTAGGAAGGCACTTTTTACGTCCATTTGGTGGACTTTCCATCCAAACTGAGTAGCTAGAGCAAAGATCATCCTGATCATTTTGATCTTAGCTAGTGGGAGAAAATGTCTCCTCATAGTCAATACCTTCTTTTTGTGCATACCCCTTTGCTACAAGTCTCACTTTATACTTGTCCACTGTCCCATCTACTTTGTACTTTGTTTTAAATATCCATCTACATCCAATGGGTTTCTTCCCTAGTGGAAGATCGACAAGTTGCCAAGTGTTATTCTTCATCACTGATTGATATTCAGAATCCATGGCATCTTTCCAAGCTTTTGACTGTAGGGATTCCTGGACTGTTGAGGGCTCATCAAATTCAATAACTCTACTCATCAAGGAAAAGTTAACTTCTTCTCTTGCTTTACTACAAGTCTGTGGTCCAGGGGTGGATGTATCTGGTGGAGCATCCATTCTTGCATCTCGTAATGTACTTGTACACCATTTAGGCATACGCTTGAACTGTTCCTGTGGGTCGTGGTTCTATCTGATCAACACCATCATCCCCATCATCACTTTCATCTTCAGAGGGAACATCAACTTCAATTTTTACAACTCGTGAAAAATCTACTTCTTGTGAGTCTAGAGGAGGAATCTCTGCTTCCTTCTTCTCGAAAAACTCAACATCTCTGCTGGTGTAGACTTTTCTGGTCTTAGGATCCATCAATCTATACCCAAGAGTCTCTTCACTGTACCCAATGAAGATGAGTTTCTGTGACTTCATGTCCAATTTATTTCTATTTTGTTTGGGTATGTGCATGCTTGCTTTGCACCTGAATACTCTGAGGTGTGCAATAGATGGTTTCCATTTTGACCATGCTTCTTGTGGTGTTACTCCATCAAGAGCAACAGTGGGTGCTCTGGTCAACAAATACACTGTTATCTTTGCTGCTTCTGCCCAGAATGTCTTTGCAAGTCTAGAATCATCGATCATGCATCACACCATTTCCATGATAGTACGATTTCTTCTCTCAACAACACCATTTTGCTGTGGTGTGTGTGGAGGAGGCATTTGTCGATGAATCCCGTGAGTTTGTAGGTAGTCTCTAAACTCATCACTGGTGAATTCCCCCCCTCGATCTGAGCAGAGAGTTCTGATGTGACGACCAGTTTCATTCTCAACTACTACTTTGAACTTTTTGAAGGTTTCAAATGCTTCACTTTTCTTGCGAAGATAGAAAATCCACATTTTTCTCGAATAGTCATCAACACAAAGCATGAAGTACTAGAACCCAGAATGACTTGGTTACATCAGACCACAAAGATCGGTATGAACCAGGTCAAGTTTACCATGAGCTCAAAATGTACTCCTCTGGAACGAAGCTCTGTGTTGTTTTCCTGCTAGGTAGTGAGGACACTTGTCTGTATCCTTCTGAAGAGATGGTAGCCCATGTACCATATTACGCTGGCGAAGTGTTTCGAGATATTTGAAACTTACATGACCAAATATCTGATGCCACAACTATGCTGAGGTGGAGTTCTTAGCCACAAGTGCTTGATCATCTCTGTGAACAAAATCAAGTTGGAACATGCATCCCACATTGGAGGCTTTTGCAATTATTTTCGAGCCTCTTGATTTGTCTCGAATCAAACATGTTTTCTTTCCGGATTGACTATCAAAGTCATTTTTTAGGTTGTGATCTAGGAGTTGACTGACTAAAAGAAGATTCTTAGTCAACCCAGGGACATATAGGACATCTGATAGTCTGCATTTGCATGAACCAAGGGGTAGAGAAATGTTCCCAATCCCCTGAACTGTATATGAAGAATCATCTCCCAACGAAACATGATTTTTTGATGGTGTGTCCCTCATTGAAATAAACCAGTCTCTGTGGCTAGTCATGTGTCGAGTGGCCCCTGAATCAACATACCAAACATCACTAGATGACGTGGATGGTTCACTTGATCGAGCAGTGAACAAGAAGTCTTCATTTTCTGACTGTTCTTGTTGCTCAGCAATATTACCTTGCTGTGGGGTCTTCTTTTCCAGTTCCCCTTTTTCTTCCCTTGATTGTAGTTAGAATGTCCCTTGTTAGATTGTTGTGGAGGTCCAGAGTTGCTTGATGAACCTTTCTTGTAAGTATTATACCAACAATCTTGTAGGTTATGTCCTCTTTTGCAGATTGGACATTGCTTCTTCTTTTGTCTATCCCCTTGATACTGATTTTGATTTTGGGATTTTTGATAGGAATTAAGTTTTCCTTTACCTTTTCCTTTCCATTTTTGATGTGAAGAAAGTTCCTGCTCCTCTTCATCATCCTTATTGTGCATTGTTTCCTCTTGTTGTAGTAGGTTTACCAATTTATCAAAACTAACTGTCGTATCTGACACATTTAGTGTTGTGACAAAAATGTGGTATGAAGAGGGGAGTGATCTCAGAACAATGGGAATGAGAGCATCATCTGTGATCACGGTTCTCCTAGGGCTAGAAGTGAAGCCCTCAATTCTGCAACTCTTCTTAAGAAAGCTTCTATTTTTTCATTCTGCTTGAACTTCAATGTGTGTAACTGACTCTGCAAATTCAGTATAACATTCTTGTTCTTGGCCTCGTATATTGTGCTCAACTTATCCCACACTTCTTTGGCTATTTTGGATCTCGAATGTGGGGTTGCACATTGTCGGAAACTCCAAACAAGATGATGAGTTTGGCCTTCTGATACACTTTATCAAACTACCGCTGTTGTGTTGTATCAGTAGTTGATCTAGTCAGAGTACCATTCACAGCAGGCTAGATTTCTTCAAACTCAAGCTGTGTCTTGATTTTTGTCTTCCATGCAGCATATTTGTTTCCTCTGAGTAATTGTGAATCCAGAAGAAAAAATTTGGGGGCATTGGTGCCCATTTTGTAGAGATCACTGACAGGGTTTGGCTCTTATCACTCCAGGTATAAGGTCTCCCAATCTATATACCATCAGTCTGATATACCGAACCTTTCTATATACGCACCCTTCCGATATACCCGGCAGTACGTGGAAGAAGCTCACCCTTTCTATATACCCAGTAGTATGTGAAAGAGGTGTTAACGTATGTGAAAGAATTCAATACGTGGTACCAAGACAGTACTGATGGGGTCTGTGTGATTATTGACACCAGCTCAAAGAAATATCCTCATATGCGCGCGTAACTTTGCTATATACTTGGATAATTTCTCAGTCTGGATTTATGTCATGCAATCATTCACAGATGGATGGGATGGCTCATAGTGTGTGCACTGTGACCTTATTACTCCCCGTCAATTTAAAGGGTCGATGCCCAGACGATGTTGTTGCAGCTATATTAGGCATTAAGTGTAGTAGTAGTCACGATGGCTTTACCCGTAAGCGCTTCCCAGAGGCACTGTATATACCGAACATTGTGAATGAGATCTAGGATCTCGTGAGTGTTACAGAACCAATTTTTTTCTTTTTTGATTACAATATTCTGCCAGTTTCTGAGCAAGTTACAAAGTTTGCAGTTGACTATGGCAACCTACAAATTAGTACAATATAATGCAGTATACAAATTACATTCAAAAATCTAGAAAAATTGAATGGCAGGCAAAAAAAATTGTTTTGTGGGCCCTGGTGGCCTCCGGAGCCCAAAACAACCCAAAATGCTGAAAACCGTTAAAAAGAGGCCCAAGATGAAGTTTTTGGATAGGTCTTCCTTTTGCAAAAAATGCCCAAAATGAAAAACATGCCTAGTGGAGAAATTTTTTTTTACCCTAATTTAGGGATTTTCTCACTAAAAATTTAGATGCCTATTTAGTTATGACTAAGCTTATTTAGTCAAGGTTTTTCCTGCTAAAACATCCTCCAAATTTGGTGATTTCTCTAATTTTTCTGCCAAATTTCAAAATTGAAAAATTTCATGTTGGGAGTGGGATTTGAACCTGCACCTCCCGTTTCTAAGGCTTTCTCTTATATCCACTCAGGCTTTATGAGCGCTTGGCATAAGAAAAAGAGAAAATTATATTTAAAAAAGGATGGAATTTGAACTCACCTTTTTAAAAATGTGACCTGGCTGGAGTGGAGGCTTGCATGGAACGAGCTTGGAGGTGGGTCTGCATGGTTGCGTGCATGGTGGATTAGGGTTTCTGCATGAAAAACGGATCTAAGACACCTTTATTCCTTTTGTATTGGTCACCTTGTATTTTTATTTGCTCGTGCATTTTATTTTCATCCACTGTGTTTTTCTTTGATGTTTGCAGGGATGGCCATTCAAGGATAGTTCCAACAGATCATTTGAATGTTTATTTGGTTCCATTCGATTGTGTTTGTGGTTACAGGTAGTGTGGATATGATTTGATTGCAAGTGTCTGAAGTTGCGATTTGTGGTCATTCAGGTCATGGTGTTAGGACGACTCAACCTTGTATTGCTAAGGTGTGCAGATCAGGTAGCTCCCACTATCTTGTTGATGGCAGGATCATGGTTGAGTCGTTTGAAGGATCCTAGTCACAGTTTGTAAGGACAACTCGTTTGCATAATTGGTGCTCTCCCCCCAATGACTCGGCTTCAACAATGTAATGTTTATGTCCAATTCCAATGGATATTAGACATGATCTGCTTTGCAGGTTTAAACTTGGCCCTTGAATGATTTCAGGCCAAGTCGATGGCTTGGCAATGTTGCAAAAAACTGCTCGATGCTTGTTTGAATGTCAGCTCAGGTTTCCTTTTCAAGAAACCAAATGGAAACATGGTTCGGCCTATTCCAAAAGAAGCTCGACTCGGTGGTACAAAAAACAACTCAGTGGAAGTCGATGGGGGCTCTCACAGCTGAAATGGGCAAAAAAAATATAACTCAGTGTCTTGGCAATTTTAGCTGAGACTAATACTATTTCTAAATATTAGAGATAAAACCCCTAATGGGGAAAAAATAATTTTTATTTTATTTCTATCAATACCTGCAACAAATTTTGGCCTGGTGTTGGGTGCACCACTGCAAAAAAAAATTTGCCTTCCAAACACCTGGAAGGAATAGGAGGATGTGAGGAGGTAGGGATGGGGCTGGGAGGTTGCAAGAGGCTGCACAGGCTCTTTGATGCTGCAAACACTTCTCCAAAACTCCTCTATCTCAGCTGCTCTCTCTTTCACTCCTTCATAGGTCCAGATTCTCGCTCTGGTACCAAATGTAAACAGGGACAAAAGCCTGAAATTTATATTAATCAGAATCAACCAAAAAACATAGAAGCAGGCTACAATATATATATGTATTGCATAGTCTGGGATACAAACAAAAGAGAAGTTGCAACAATGCAACAACAAATCTAAAATACATTAGCTTCCAAATATTATCCCGGGAAGCACATAAATTGTTATAATAATTATAACAATTATCCCTGTGAAACAAAAAGACAAATATGGTTTTAAAACCATATAACAACATACAATAACCATATAATATTATTATTTAATTAATAAGATTAATTAAATAATTAATCACACAATGCATAATTAATTTATCCTAACAATTGAAACATTCAACCATCATCCAAAGTAACAGTAAAAAGACCGTCCTCTATATTGTACGAGGATAGAAGGTAGTTCATAATGTCATGGTCTATTTCGAAATGGGGCATCCTAATGAGCCCACCAAAGTCACATGATACAAGAAAATCCTTGTATTCTGAATTCATTTGTAAAACTGTCTGGATGTGGGGGCACAAAAGGTTCCTGTAGAGTATCTTGCCCTTGGATAGGGATTGTGGGTTGACTGGATTTTCCTCTTGATTTTTGTCTTGGGCTTGGGTTGCACTTGTAGTCTCCATTGTAGTTGTCCTTGAGCTTTATTGTACCTGAACTGGATTCCTGTAAGCAAGAAAATTTGGGAGCCAGAAAGTGTAAATGTGAAAATGATCGGTGGCAGGGTATTTATAGGAAAAAAGGTTGTTTTAAAGCCTAATATGCATGAGGTCCTCAAAGCTTATTGATGCGCGACAGGAAACCTTCCTATCACGCATCAAAAAATATTGTTGACACGTGACAAGAAACCTTCCTGTCGCGTGTCAACAAGATTTTTTGACGCATGACATAAAGGTTTCCTGTCGCGCATCAACAAGCTTTGTTGATGCACGACATGAAGGTTTCCTGTCGCGTGTCAACAAGCTTTATTGAAACACAAAAGGAAGGTTTCCTGTAGCATGTCAAGTATGTGTTATTTTCTGTAGTCTCTCTCCCTCAAAAAAGATAGCGGACGAAAATTTTGTTCTGAAAAAAATGGAAAATTCACCTTTCAGTGAACCCGGTTCTGAGGATATTCGTTAGGTATTTTCCACCTCCAATTTCCAAGAGGTATCTTAAAATGAACCGTGATGTGTATCCTTCAATTTCCATATCACAATGTGTTAATTTTGTTTGTATATTAATATTTACAGGTACAATGTGTAATGATGTCTATGTGCTCAGTCACAATGTTTGATTAAATATAACAAAGCAATATCGAAGATTAATGATATCACCATCAATTTATAACAAGGCAACCATTCTAGCTAATTGTCTTATCCTTAAATTCCCATCAAGGTCCACAATACAACATACATTCAAAATTATAATAACCAAAACACCATAGCAATTATGATGTCCCACACATTTTATTTACATTCTAACTAGAATAAAGTAGCAAGGTTTAAGATTAAAAATCAATTTGAAATTGACAACACGGTTCAATCAGAGTTAAAGGGGAGTGGGCATTACATCTCCCTCCCCTTAGATTTTACTTCCTCCTGGAAGTCACAGAGAAAAAGGTAGGGAATGATGCAAAAAAAATAAGATCACACCCTTTGAGGAATTTCTTTGTTTCAAATAAGTGTGTGTCTATAGAACCTAAGTCTGGTCCAATGCAATTCAACAAGAAGAAGGAAGGTTGTAAGGGATGAGTTCTAAAATTTCTTCAAGTAGGGTTGTAAGAATTTAATTCTACATAGTAACTCTACGTGACCAATCAAGCTACAACACATAACAACAAAATAAGAAATGATCAAAGGAGTCTCAAGAATAACCACCAAGTAAAGGAGTAACAAGGAGAATTTTGTGAACTCGAGATGACCATAAAATCTCCCATGAATACAACCCATTACATTAACAAAAGTTAAGGTTTCCACTAAGGTTGAGTTGTGCTTCAAAGTTAGTTATTTAGACAAGGCTAGCTATAATATCCACCTTTCAACCATACAATTTATACGAGAAAACATGTCTACTCAAAGGTCTCACAATTTTTAGATCACACAAGACAAGTTTTAACAAAAATTAAGGACAACTTAAGTTAGCCAAAACATTTACAATCAAGAAACTATTCATTGGAAGAACTTCTATAACTCGAGAGGGTACAATTAAATTTTCATGGTAATACTAAGCAAAAACATGACCATAAGGTTTTCTATAACCAAATTTTACACTCAAGATTTAACACACAACACTAACCAAATTTTGAAACGTTAACACATTTAGAAAGATATTTCCACAAGGACTAACATATCAATACAAGAAGCATCATTTTTTGCCTATAACACTGGGATTTATTTATCTTAAATTGTTGCTCAAGCTCGAAATTAACCATAAAGAGAGAACATGCATAAACCATTTAACACCAAAGTAGCACTCAAGTTACGGAGCTAGAGATAAGAACAAGTAACAAGAGGGGTTCCAACTACCTATCAAGAAGTGCATCGTACCAAAAGTGAGCAACAGAATTACTAAGTCAACTTGTGCTTTCCCTTCCCAGCGGAAAACATGGGGCAACAACAAAAAGGTGTCTCAAGCAAATAAGAAGAAAAGAGGATCTCCCAAAATTATTTCATATCCTCTAACATATGTTTCCTTAAAACATACAATAACCTAGGTCACCAAAGACTAAATCAGCACACAAGGAGGTTTCTTTTCTTAAAAACAAGAAATAAACCCAATCATAAAGGCCACAACTCAAACTCATTGAGTTACGAGGCGACAAGGGTACGGCCCAAACTCCTACAAGGGAAAAGTGACATATGTCTATGAGACAAGGGAGTACTACGCAATTAGAACACATCACTAATAACAAGGTGTTTCATTGATTTCATAAGTAGGCGGACAGAACCAAAGGTTACATTGTACATCAACTTAACTTTCATAACTTACTCATTTCACAAGTCCAAGTTATGAAGGATTCTAACGCTCCAACAGTTTAACTTCCGCTAAGAAACTCCTTCTTAGCAGAGTTTATACCAAATTTTAGAATATCCCTGTCACATGACATACAAGTAGTTTTTACATTAAGGTGCTACCTAGAATAATGTTATACTATGACAATCTTTCCATTCTTTGTAGGACAGAAAATTATCTCAGCACACCTTTATTCTTTCTACCCAATAGGTATTGGGAAACCTTACATCCATCTATTTTCACAATGGTCTTTATTTCAGAATGAATCTACCAAAACCCCCTACTATTGATGGCGTAATCACAGCACCCCTGAATGTCTACAATTCGATGGGTTGAGATTCTCAGTGTGATTGCATAACATGGAGCTTTTCCCAAGTGTGGGACCTTGCAAGGTCGAGAAAAGCTCTCCAGATGAAGGCCGGTTCCTATTCCTCTGTTCAGGTGCACACATACAATTTGCAGAGGGTTTACTCAAAATCTACTCTAATTTACCAAGGAGACAAGGGTAAGAAGATGCAAATGGAAAATAAAAGCATAAACTAGCAAAGGTGATGCACCAAAGGAATGCTGAACACCTGCTTTGCAAATAAACACAAACCATAAGAATGCAATACAATCACCATGCATAAATTAACCAAAATGTAATGAGAGATCAAGAGGATGCAAATGAACAGAAAGAGAGGGTTGAAAAATCATCCACAGACATGCATTATTTGCTCCAAAGATTGATACAATGCACTACAATGGCCAAGAGGCAAAAAAATGCATTACAGTCTAATGGGAGGTCTTAGAACTCCACAAATTCACTTGCAAAACAGAGAAGAAGGGAGGGTGCAAAACAAAAATGTCCAACCTCTAGAAAGAATGCCCCTCCTTACAATATATAGGGAAGAATGAGAGAAGGAAGATGAGAGAAATCCAAATTCTTTCCTCAACCACCCCAAAAGAGCATTGAATTTACCTGCAACAATTATGGGTTACTACTGCAAAACCCATGCCTCCATGTGTTGTTCCTTGTTGGGAAAGAAAGGAAGCCCATACTTCATTATGGTGGTAGGTGAGAAGCCTAACAACCTTAAAAATAGACGGAATATTTTTCATTTTTTAAGACACCAGTCCTAAAAATTTAAAGATATCCAATCAGTAGTTGGATAGTAGGACACGTCATAGAGCTTTCTGAAAAAGTCCAACTCTTACTGAAATACAAGCTCCCAGTCAAAATTTATGGCCGATCTGAAGTTCTGAGGTCAGGGTACTCTACGTGTGTTCTACACTCAGATTTTTGCCTACCTTTTAGGTGTGCCTTAGGATGCATACATGTCAACCAACTCTTACAGATGCCAAGGTGTGAATTCATGTCATGGGGAAACTCCCTCTTGACCTGTGCCTAACTGGTGCTATGCCAAATTAAACATGTGACATACCCTTACGTGGCCTTATAGGGTCCTTAGAATTCTGTCGTGCTCGAAACTCTGCCTCTTACCAGCCTCAAGGATCATGCTGCCTTCATTCACTTTACCATGAGTTGACCCCATCTCATAATTCTGATGTGCCTCTCTTGAAAAGATCCCATTAAGGGTGGATCCTTTGTGGTTATTCAACCCTTGGAAGTTCCATGCATTCGTAAACCACATTCCTTGCGCACAAAGGTCCTTTCACTCCATTAAAGTTCGTGAAGGTCGACACCTTAAGCAGAGTCATGCAAGCCTACTTTGCTCCTTATAAGTCCCTATTGGCCAAGTCCCATTTCTTCTATTGAAGAGTTCTTCTCCCGTTGTGACCCTAGACACATGGATGACAATGCACTCAAGGGGAGCATGCCTTTGGATTTTATAATTGAAGTTACGAAAGATATCCCATTCTAAGCTGCATGGTCTTTCCCATGCCATATGCACTTTTCAGATATCGACTTATTCTGGGCACCTGATTACCTATGCCAAGGGTGCAACCATTTCTTATGTCGACACTCATTTGTCGTGCACCTTGCTTGCTCCAACTTGGCTGCCAAGGGTGCATTCCATCTTGTTCAATTTCGACTTTATTTTCTGTATCGGCTGTTGCCTCTTTCTATGGCTGGGTACCAACCTATGTCCATTTATCATGTACCTAACCTTCTGTTGAACGCCTCAAGTATTTGCCTAAGGGGCAATAAGTTGGGCAATAATTTTATTTGGCAGCCTCTGCAGGAGTCACCTACCTGATTAGGTCCATATTAGATCAGTTTGTCACAAAATAGGTTCTACTTTTTCCAAATGGGAGATATTTACAGTCATTTGAATGACTCAACGGGATTGTGAATGATCCTGCTATGGTATTGAAGATCAGTGGCAATCTAACCTTATGCAATCCATAGTACTCATGAATGGTCATAAGTAATAACTTGAAAACTTCAGGTTATACTTGATTCTCTTATCAAATTGTCTTAGAGCCTAGATTTTTCGCAACTTGTTCTTCGAAATGAGCATGTTAGAAACTACTGAACTAGAAATATAACCTATTGAGAGCAAAAAATACCTGTGCCAAAGCACTTAGGGAAATTGAAACCTACACTACAACAAGACATTTTATGTGCCTACATGCACTTAGAGGAATTAAAATCCTAGGCTAATATTTACAAGGGTGAAATCTTTTCCTTTCACTAAAGCTTTGTTTAAGATAGATTCCATTAACCGGAATCAATTTCTTCTCCATCCAAGTAGTAGACAATTTGGAAGGAATTACTAAGTTTTGCATTTTGTGACCATATAGGGGCCACTCCAAATTAGCATCAAAGGATTGGAATGTTTCCTAGATTTTTCCTGATCTGCATCCTCATTTTAGGACTAGGTCCCCTTCCTGAAAGGTATTTGCTCCTGCCTTCTTATCAAACCATCTTTTTACTAAGGCTGTGATCTTTCTCTGATCATGTTGAACTGCATGCTTATAGATTTCTTCCAATTCCATTCCAGTTCTCATGCATGCCTAGCTTCTATTGGATTGAACTCATTTCAACTCCAACTGTTTCATGAGCTCCAATGCCTAATGTAGCAATACTAATGATATAGGCAATATTATCCTCTTTCCCATAGACCAACTTGTAGGGGAATTACCAGTAGACCTCTTTGGTGTGATTCTGTCAGCCCACAATGCTGATTTTCTAGCTTGGTATGCCATTTCCTTTGGTTTTCATCGTCAGAGTCCTTCTGATGATCCTTAGAAAATTCTTATTCATGGAGACTCTACCTGTCTCCATTACTAGCAGGTAATAATTTGAAGCGGTGCTCAAATAGATTCCATTCTTGACAGCCCATTCTGTAATCTTGGAACCTATGAATTGCAATGCATTATCTAATATGATAGTGGCCGGTACCTCCAAATCTTGAATAAGTCACTATTCCTTCATAAAAGTCTAATATGTTAGACTCATTTTCTTCCTTGAGTCACTACCACTTCGGTCCATTTGGTGAAATAGTTCGTTGCAATGTGAGAATCCACTTATGTGGCCTTGGCTTGAGTTTGGATTTTAATGACCCCAATGAAGTCCAATCCCCATTGCATGTAATGGTTGGTCATAACTTCAAAATTGGGTGCATGGAAGTGCTGCTAACCTTTTCTTTTTACCTGTGAAGAATGCACATTTCTTGCATTTCTTTATCCATGTAAATAGCATTCACTGTAAACTGTCATTGCCAATAATATACCCTACCTTCATTATCTTGAGAGCTGGTTACTTTAATGGGGAAAATGTGGACCTCCAGAACTCTCCATCATGAAGTCTATTGTAACACCTTTTCAATTTAACATTATAGTCCAATGCATCTCACACTAAAACTACCATTGATGTCCTTTATTAGTTAAAAGACACCATCAACAATGCAACATATGGAATGTCTTGTAATCTGAAGGATTATCCTCTTTGGGATTTGCTCATTTCTGGAGGGCATAGACCTAATCAATTAGGAAGTGTATCATGTTTGATGAGTCCAACATGGAACTAGGAACATCATAATTTTCCTGTTCTTGGCCAAACTTGTAATACCAAGACACAAAATCTTTCTCATTGACCTGTGCATCAACTTGTTGGATGGTCTCAAGGCTAGTTGTTCGCAAGTAGTTCCTTTCCACGAACCAGTTTAGTGAACCTTGATTATCAATGTCATATTCCATGACACGAGTTATCCATCCTACATGTTTCTCATTTATCCTTGTTTAGAAGGAATTCCTTGACTCCCGCATGAGAGACCAATAATTGGATTTTGTTCATTTGAAACTAGGTGCTTGAACTTCTTTGCAAGAGAGATCCTGATGACTGCAAGGATATGCTTTTCAATGAAAGAATACCTTTTTTCGTAATCTTCCAAGCCTTGCTAATATGAAGAAAGCAACTGGTTATTTACATCCTTCTTTGTTTTGTTGCATGCTAGGATTGCAGAAATTGTGTCTCCACCACCAAATGCATAGAGCATGAAATCTTTGGAGAAGTCTGGATTGATTCTAAGAGTTGGAGCTTGAGATATAGCCTCTTTTATTAGCCTCAAAACCTTATTTTTCCTTTAAGTTGTCCATTTAAATGCCATGCTCTTCTTCAACATCATTTACGTTATTGGCTTTCTCAAGAGCTGAAAAGTTTGGCAACAAACCTACATTTTGACAAAATTGATTCTTCCTAAAAGCTTGAAGAGCCTTCTTATGACTTGGCAAGGGGAAACGCTCGAATTGCTTCGACTCTTTCTGGGTTAATTATCAATCCTTCCTTTGAAACAATATGGCCTAGGTAGTTTTCCTTCGTGAGCCAGGAATATGCATTTTTTGGATTCAATGATACCCCAAATCTTCTACATATTCTGAAATACCTGTCCTCAGATGGAAGAGGTGATCCACTGCATTTTTGGAGAATATATGATGTCATCATTGATATATCAAACTATTTTTGTTGATTTTCAACCCCTTGAAATGCCATATCTCATTTCCCTATCTGGAAATTGGCTTCAGCATTTGAAAACCAGGCCAAATGGAATCTTTCTATAGGCATATGTGCCCCATTTAGTGGTGAAATCCATCTTGAACTATGTCATCTTCTTTCACCATTACCTGATTATACCTTGAGTAGCCATCTAAGGAGGCTAGAATCTAGGTCTGATCCGGACTATTACCACTATGCAATATTTGTTCCATTGAAGGAAGTGGGTAATGAATCTTTGGAGAAATGCCCTGTTGAAATATCGGATTAGTCTACACAATTAACCTTATTTCTCCACTGTTATCCTTCCTGACATGGGACCAAGTTTCAACCCAACTTGAGTGCTTGATTGGGAATATAATGCTTTCCTCTATTAACTTGTTTATTTCTTTCTTCATTAGAGGCTCAATGTGAGGGTTGACTGGTCTCTGCTTCTGCCTGATGGGCCGGTTTAGCATCTGGGTCCATATTCAATTGTATGTTGTTCCATGCTTCGTCATATTATTAATCCTCTGTAAGTCCTCATAGCTCCAAGAATTAGAAATACTGGAAATTCTTGGAAAAGTTGTATGAACTCATATTTCTCCTGCTCAATGGCCAACTTTCCAAGCTTGAAGTGTTTTGCCTTCTCGCAACCGAGAATTGGCTCTGAATCTTCTCCTCTTGACCTGTATGTTATCCTTTCTCCTTACGAAACTAGTTTTTAGGATTGAAGATAGAATCCAATATTACTAAACCTTTGGGAAGCTTTTGGTTCCTAAAAAAATACTGCACTACTTGATCACCATATTAACTGCTCTAATCTGTCCTGATTCCTAGTTAAGAATTCAGCCTCTTTCTTGAACAAGAAATTGACGATCTGTTGATCGTTCTCAAACACCTACCAACTTGTGTTATTATCTGGAACTGTTGGCCTGTACAATCACATGGATATGTGGCTATGTTTTCAAATTCTTTTGATGTTATCAACCACATCAAACAGTTGACTCCAATAGCTGCATAGCCTATTTACGGCTTCATTCAAGTTCTTCCTAGGTATGGACACATATGTTGAAAGCTTCAAAATCCTCAATTATGTCCCATACCCTATTTCTTGTAGCATCTTGAGTAGTTCATTCTTTGCAGCATGTTGTCCCCTGACTTGATTGACGATCAGCTCGCTATCCCTAAACACCTTGCAAGTTCTTTATGCTTTTTTCCTGGCCCAATGAAGTCCATGAATCAAGGCCTCATGACGCAATTGCATATTATATGAATAGGAACACATGGATTTGTAAAGGCTGATTAATACTCGGAAATCTATGGTGAGACCAAACATTGACACCTCCTCCAACTACCTTGTTTGCTTCTTGAGCCATCGAAAACATAGTTGTTAAACTTCATTTTCATCCCTATTTTCCATCTTGGTGATATTAGGAGTGGGTGAATTTTCTTCTGTGTACACAATACACACCTAGTTCAGATTCTTCAATTTCCTTATATGGGTCGAATTCATGCCTTTTTTTTGGCCCACTCATCCAGAGTCAAATCTGGGATACCCTCAACCGTAGTACCTAGTTTCTAAATCAGATGAACACTCTTCCTGATCGAAGGCTAAGTAATTTGCATTGATAGGACTTGGCACATGAGGCTCAATATGAAAGTTTGCAATTGGTTTTGACCTGATGGTTGCTTTGGATCCATACCTTGTTCTGAATAACATGTGTGACCAATCTTGCTGATAGATATATACTAATTTTAGTAGTGAAGTCTCATGATAGGCACAACATAGTGCAAAGAGTGGTGGGAGGTCAATTACATACACACCTTGTAAGACTGTGACATTTGGGCAGACATGCAAGGTGTGTGAGGCTCAAATATTTTATTACTCTGACCGTTGTTACTTCTGGTCCCATCTAATTGCTCTACTCCTTTCAACATTGGCTCATATTTTAAACCCAATTGATCTGCTATTTTCTTCAGCATCACTGAGCTACTTGTACCTGAATCGATCATGCAGTTATATACCAAGTAGTTCCCGAAAATCAATGACACATAGAATGGTGGAGGATTCAATTTTTTTCTTGGTTGACCACCACCTTGTTGCACTGCATTAGTGAAAAATTTCTCCTGACCTTGGTTTGATACATTCGAGGTAGAGCAATTGGCCATTACAGCTTGTAACAAATCTTGTTGTCCTAGGATTTCCAGTGACTCCCACATGGAAATGTTCACATGTGTTTTCTTCATCTAATTAATAATGTTAAAGGGGGATGAATTATCCTTTTATGCGACCTTTTTTGGTGCTTGAACAAGAACATGCGCTGCTGCAATAGGTGCCTTAAGCTTATTTTGCACATTTGGGGCTGCATTTGGTCTACTAACTCCTTGTTGTGTAGGAGTGGGCTGAGAAACAACTATATTAGATGGTTGTCCCTCCTCTATGTTCCTCTTCTTTGACCACATGTTGGCAGCCATGCCTTGAAAAGGTGGTTGATTAACTCCACAGAAGTCTTTTGTGTGCCAATTGACCAACGTAATTTATGTTGGAGATACCTCTTGTTGAGTTTCTTGCTGCTGATTTCCATCTTGACTTGGTTCTGGAGACACACCAATGGTCTATACCATCAAGGCTTGGTTCAACTCACCATTGAAACACATTGATTAATTATGAGGTAGATTATAGGGGTAACACCAGTCATACTCCCATGCCATGTTGTTTTGTGTTGGAACCAAGGCTCTTGACGTTGAAGCCTCATTTGGATCATATGGTCAGAATGGCCTGGCATCTTGAGGTTGTCCCTGGTTTTGATTTTTATTTCCAACCTAATTTGGTGGTCTATTTTGCTGATATGGGGTCCTAGATTGATATTGATTTGGAGGTTGATATGGTCTAGAACTCTGTTCTTCCTGTCTCTTGATAGTCACTAGTTCATTTCCTAGGTTCTGTAGTTGTTTCATAGCCTCATGTAATTCTTTTGAAGTTTTTGAAGAAGTATAAGCCTCACTATTGATTTGATTTCTAGGGGCTGGAATGGGATTCAATTATGGCATTTGACTAGTTGTAGGATCTCCCATATATGGATAGAGAGGCATTGATGGCCTTGGTGATAGCTTACCGGCTTGAATCAAGTAGTTTTTGGCTCTAATAGCAATGTTATAGGCCGCGGGTAAAGTTATACCTCCCATTGATTGAATCATCATGGAAATATTAGAATTTAAAGCTTTAAGGAAGTATAGGAAAGCATCTTCAGCTATTTCTCTCACTGCCATTGGAATTCTGTCCCACGTCCTTTGAAATTTGAAGTTGAAATTGGCCAACTGTTCATTAGGAGCCCTCTTGATTGTTGTCAATTGTTCCAATAAAGACACGCTATCTCCCTTTTCCCCAAATTGATTATTGAGGGTCATGCATAAATGATCCCAATTCTGGATAGACCCTGCGGTTAGACTTTTGAACCACTGCAAAGCTTTACCTTTAAAGGAGGATGCCAACAACTTGACAACAATGTCCATTTTAGCAATTTTGTGGATTGTATAAACATTTGCAATGTCTTGGATGTGGTAAATAGGAGTTGTTTGGTTCCCTCCAATGAAATATTTAATTTTCTTCAGCGTTGCAACTGGAACTTGATTTTGTGCATTGAGAGAAAACATGTTGTTGCCAGTGAAGTTGACATAAAGATTGGGTTGCGCCATTCTGATTGGTTATAGAACTCTTGTTGATTGAAGAAAATTTATACCAGGTGGAGGCATAAACAAAGTCTTGTTAGGTGGAGATGGTGATTGTTGTGGTCTTCTTCCTGACCTTCCTCTACCTGGTGATAACTACAAGTAAACAAATAATACCTCTTCTCAAGTCTCAGACCTAGTTTGAATTCTTCTCATGTACTTGGGCAACCTGTGCTGCTACACCTACTAAATTCTATCCCTTCAGAGTCACCAGATGTGTTGGGAAAAGAGCCTATGAAGGCTAGATTTTTCCAAGTTACACACCAAACTCAAAAAAATTAAAAATGAGAACCCTGAAGGACCTGTGTATTTAAGATTCTGGGGGTTAAAATTTGATTTGGAATGACAGCCCCGAAAACCTGAAAATGCAAGACTTCCGAATGTCTGAAAACCCGAAACCCGAAGTTCAAAAAACTTCAAAACTTTGAAAATCAAAATTTCCAAAAACTAAAAATGCCTTTTGAAGATTAGTTCCAGATCTATCGACATGTGAAATTTGGACTTGATTTGAGCAAGTTAAATCCCTGAAACTCGATTTCAGAGTTCAGCTTGAGAGGTGAAAAGTTTGGAATTGGAGAGCTTGCAGTTTCTAAGTCTAATTTTTTTTTAAATGGCTTCAAAGCTTATGGAATGACCTCTTGGTCCCATCAGGCATGCTAGAACTATTGATGTGTAATCAAAACACCCTTGAATGTCTGTAACTCAATGGGTTGAGATCGTTAGTGTGATTGCATAACGTGGAGCTTTTCCCAAAGTGTGGGACTTTGCAATCGAGAAAGCTCTCCAGATGAAGGTCAGTTCCTATTCCTCTATTCAAGTGCACACATACAATTTGTAGAGGGTCTACTCTAAAATATACTCTTATTTTCCAAGGAGACAGGGTTAAGAAGATACAAGAAAATAAACCTAAATAGCAGAGGTGATGCACCAAAGGAATGTTGAACTCTTTCTTTGTAAATAAACACAAACCATAAAAATGCATAGAATCACCATGCATAGCTAACCAAAATATAATGAGAGATCAGGAGGATGTAATAAACACAAAAGACGGTTAAAATCATCCACATACTTATCTTATTTCTCCAAATATTGATACAATGCATTACAATATCCAAGAGGCAAAAAATTGCATTACAGTCTAATGGGAGGTCTAAAACTCCACAAATTCAATTACAAATAAGAGAAGAAGGGAGGGTGAAAAATAGAAATGTCCAACCTCTAGAAAAATACCCCTCCTTACAATATATAGAAGAATGAGAGAAGTGGATGAGAGACAATTTGGATTCCTGCCTCAACCACTCCAAAAGAGCATTGAATTCACCTGCAACCATGATGGGTTACAATGAAAAACCCACTCCTCCATGTGTTGTTCCTTATTGGTCAAGAAAGGAAGTCCATACTTCATTATGGTGGTGGGTGAGATCTTGACAGCCTCAAAAATAGCATAAACACCACTAGAGGAAAAACCAAAAGATCAATGGTACTGAGTACCCGCATGTAGATTTTCTTCCCAAAGAAGAATACTGAACGCGTAGCCAACACAATCTTTGAGCTCGTTCCACTTTTTTCTATTGTGTTCTTCCTTTTCCACCTATTTAGGAGCAACTTTGATGGACTCTGACCATGTGGAGATCCTGTACTCATTTGGGGATCTGCCTTTGATGAACACAACCATTCTTATGCTTAAGAGAAACGTGGAGGCTTCTGATGGTCTTTTAGGGTCTTGGGAATGCGACGTGCTGACACTTGGAACCATCCATGAATCATGTTTCTTCGTTCCTTTGGGTGAGTAAAGGGCCCCACTACATTTAATATCAAAACCCCTTTTCGAGTGGGACCTTTGTAGTTAGCTCCATGTGGAAGCCTCGTGCATTCTTAAGATTTTACCCCTTCCTTTCACTCTTGAAGTTGCGACGGTTGGACACTTGGCAGCATCTGCGAGCCTGCTCTACTTTCTTTGGGTTTTGGCCATGTCCCCTCTTTTTAGGAGCAACTATGTTAGACCCTAGACACATGGAGGGATTGCGATCATTTAGGGGCCTGTCTTTGGATTTTACCATTGAATTTGTTCCGAAGAGACACATGTAGGCTTCCCTTGTCCTTTCCCATGCTTATAATTTGAGGTAACTCGCTCTGGGCTCGATCTTCTTCAACATTTCCATTGGCCACTCATTTACTAACCTTGCTTCTCCATTGTCAAGTCCACTTGCAACTTGATTTTTTGGGATCAAATGTAAGCTCACATGGATGGAACAACCTCTCTATTTCTTCTGTGCAAGGTTTCGTTTGATCAATTTTGCCCGAGGGGAAAAATTGGGTAGAAATTATAGCAAGGGAGCATTTTCCTTTTCCTAATGTTCCGTTTTATTTGTTAAGTCTCATAATCCAAGCCTCTCAATTAGAGTTTTATTATGCTCAATTTAATCATTTTACCAAATAGATTTTAATGAGAAGGAAGGGTCAAACATATCACATTCTTACTTTTATGGGAATAAGAGATAAATCAACATATCACATTTTTAATTCTAAAGGAACAAGAGACTTTCAACATAACAAACACATCATTAATTTTGTAAGATCTAGGAATCAATCCACCAACATGAGTCAAACCAAGATTTCAAGAGTTTACCAAATAATTAAAAGCATCACTAAACACTCCAAGTGGGTCTCCACAAGTATCAAAGAAGCTATGAAAAATAGGTCCATTAAAGAGGCATATTCTCTTTTACAAATTTAAGAGGTTTAACAATGTTTGTTGTTTAGACTCAAAATTTTGTCCACATAATAAGACAAGGGAAGTTCCTAATCATCACTCATATTTCCATAGTATACCACAAACCAAGCAACAAGATGAAAAGGAAAATTTTACTCCTATGACACCACATTCCCGTTAGAAGACATTAAATGCAGTAGGATAACCAACTAATCTACCCAACATGGATTCTAAGACCAAGAGTTGTAGTTTTAAAAGGAGTACAACATGAGCACCACTGAGATTAAAATATTAAGATTTTCCAAAATAACATCTCTAAGAGCAAGGTTCAAAAGACCGAAAAGCATCCATACGTGTCTCAACATCTCCCAATACTAATAGATTATATATTGGTAGACATAACAATTTAAAATTTAAAGACAATGGTAGATCTATTTATGGTTCATCGAGAGAGAAACAAGTATAATTAATTTAACACATTTCCCAAATGGGCTTAAGTATAATCATAATGACCAAGATACATACAATCCATAAGTCAAAAATTTCTATAATGAAACAAGGAAACCATGATAAAACTTAACATGCCATTGATGGAATGTCACATAAAAAAACACTTACCCACTAAGATCTAAAATCATGCAAGATTTAATCCAATCCTAACACAATCCATAATCCAAAATCAAACACACCTACTATGATGAGGATCAAATCTCTTACCAGACTACAAGAGAAGCACCATCACTGCTATCAAACTTCCACCTAGACCGCACGACACAACAAACTCTCTTTCTAGAAGGGTTGAGCAACGAAAAGGTCACTCTAAGGTCCTAGACACACCCAAGGTTTTTTCCTTCCAAAACCAAGGCATAACTTAAAACACCTAAGAAGCCATTCAGGGCACCAAGGTGTACCCCCCATACGATGAAATGTCATAATACAAACAGTGTAGAACTATCTCATCAACATGCAAGAAAGAATAATGTAACATTTAGCTAAGTAGCCAACAAGATAACAATCTCCAAGTCACCAATCAAAATAAAATCCAAGAAATATCAGAAATAAAGGGAAAGTGGCTAAGTAGCCGCATTGCAATGTCAATAAATATCACAAAGAAATAATATAAATAACTAAAAGAGTCTCAGAGGTTCTCAATCAAATCATAAAATAAGATGATGGTCCTTGATAAAATAACACAAGTTTAGGAATATAAAATATATAAAGTCCACATTACATCCACTTCACACCCGCTTCTTGGACCGCAAATAGGGGTACTATACATCGAGTTCAGATCTAATAACACATACGCAAAACCAGGTCAAATACAACACCAAAACCTGACTTCTAGTTTACTTTGCTAAACTCCCGAACACAACCACTAACACTAAACCACAAGAGTCGCACCATAAATTTATCATTCCAACAAGTCAAACAAGGAAGAGTCTCAATAGGTTTATCACATCATCCGATTAAAACAAGAGTTAGGAATCATCCAACAACATCTTTTCAAAGGAGAATCAAGTTCTTGCTACACCAGAAGTTTGCAAGAATATCAATCTTATTGAACATTTACAGTTACCCGGGTTCGACAAAATGCCACTAGGCTAGTACAACAATTCAAACAACTTTATTATTTATTATTATTTTAATCATGGAGGTTCAAATTTTGCTAACTGGTTTTCAGGTTTCAATGATGGCCCAGGGTCTAAGTGTTGAACCTGTGGCTCTAATACCAAGTGTAATGCCTGCATTTTTCCCACATAAATCCCTGCGAAACCCAATAGCAAACATGACAACTTATGGAATAATTTTTTTAAAGGGTTACAAAGCATTAGCCGAGATTTAAACTAATCTGGATTATAAAATTTTAAACAATTACGAGGCATCGGAAAATAATTATCAACTGATTAAGATTGCCCCAATTTTCAAAATTATTATTACGTTTTTAATTCTTTCACTAAAAAGGCTTCAAAATTTTATTTAAATAATCTTCATTAGCTTTCCAAAACATAACTCCATTAATCCCTTTTAAATTAATTTTATTTAAAGACCCCTAATTAAATTTAAACTTTTAGTAGGCAAAACCAAAATCCTATAGCTCAGAATCATGCACCTTACTATTTAGTTTATCTCTTAAAAGGTCAAATGTGCCCAACTTGTGCTAACCCCTTGGGCCCCATTTAACATTATACACCCATATTTTTATTTAAAAACATTCCCACCTAAATACCCAATCACTTAAGTGATGTAGGGTTCATCCTACACCCTTGGATCTAATATTTCTCAGCCCTTAGATTTAGGTTTGGCAAAAGTAGCCCTAGAAATCCTTATGGAATGCCATATATTCAATTCTTAATCCTATTCTCTCATTTTCTCTTGTCTATTTTGCAGGTTAAATAAGGAGGGGGAGAAGATGAAGCCATGGAAGGAAATAGAGAGTGTTGGAAGTTCTCCTTTGTTATGTTCTTGTGTTTAGGGCAAGGATCTACGCATTTCTTTTGTGGGTTTTGGTCCCTTTTCTTTTTTTATTTTAATACAGTATTTTACTTGCAGGTTGAATTTATATACAATGAGTATATACCCATTTGGGTAACAACAAATAAAATATGAAACCCAATTTATTTATTTTGAGAGAAATACATATACTTGTATATATACCCATATATGAATTTGTATAAATTTGTGTATTTAATTCAACAAAAAAATACCGAATATAAAATACACTCTCTCTTTCTCTCTCACTCTATTAAAACCAAGAAAAACACGGCCACGCCAAACTAAGGGCGATTTCATATTTTCCATGGTAATAGATCAAATAACAATGGGTTTGATGTAAAAAGGAATTGTTCTTTTTTTTTTAAAGGGGGAGGTTGAAATGTGGTATTAAAGTTTGGTGGAAGCTGGGGGGGGGGGTGGGGGGCGAGACCCCACCCCACCTCTTATTAAAAAACAAACTATATTTGCTTCCCCCATGGGGCCGACCCAATATACACATTTGCATTTTTTTTTTAACTTTAATTTTTAAACAAAATTCCTCCCCTCCACTTGGCCACTTCAAAGATTTGAAGTAATATATTTTCTTTTTTCATTAAAGGTATGTGTTAATACATAGTTAAATATTAGGTATATTTATATTTGTAGATATATTAATATTAATTAATATAAGGTAGATATTACTATTTTTTAAAAATAAGATATCACTATATTATAAATTTATAATGTAAATTACTACATGATATTAATAAAAATTTATTGTACATTACTAATATGTACTTGTTTATTAATTAAGCCTCCAATTAAAATTGAAGGTTGTATATAGTGTTGAAAAATAAATAAGTTTTGCATGTAAAATTTTATATGGATATAGATCTACATACATGAAGGTTATTATTGTAGCCTACAAATTTGTGCATTCATCAAAATTAAATAACTTATCACTTTTAATTTCCCTTAGATAACTATTTTAAGTGTATAATTTGTTGTGATTCATTCATTTAGTTAAGACAATGCCTATTGCAACAAGAAGGAATTATATTCATAAATAAATTCTATCTAATCCTTTTATACAATTAGCTGGTTAAGGGAAAATACACTACTCTTAAATGAAATTTATTTAAATATTCAAGTAAACAAGGATTGACAATAATGCAATAAATCAACATTTAGTTCCCATTCAAGAGCACTAGCCTTAAAAAACATAAACAAATTTGCAATGCACTCCTAACACACAATTTGATTTGTGAGAACTTAATTTCCATTTACAAGATGATTACAAGATTCACTTTCCTATGAAGTAATGTAAATTATAATACACCACTTACACGGATATAACCAATGTATAAAGTTACATCCAATATACTATTGTTATAGTTTACAAGTTGAGGAGTATTAATATTGCAAGCTACAACTTCACATTCCTTTCTTCAACAAGAGCACTTCATCCTTAGAGTTCACTTTCTTCATCGAGCCATGCACACAACAAAATGGGGGAGTAGGCAACACTCTCCACCCAACTAGCATATCCAATGAGGGAGAGAAGCCTTCTTCCACATTGGCCCCCGAGCCCCAAAAAGGAAGCAATGAGGGCTATTAGACAACCATGATAACTCAAAAATGGCTTCCACACACACATTCAATCAAGAAAACAATGAAATAACACAATAACAATTTATTTACAACCAACCAACAAATATCAAAACACAAAGTCTTCATGCTAAAGCCATGGAGGAGAAAGGAACATGGGGGCTCTTCTTATGCCTCCCAAGGGCTTGGGTGTCCACCTATGAGCCTCCAAAAAACTCCATCACAAAACACATAACACTCTTATGCCTCCCTCCAAGAAGATACACTGCCCCTCTCAAGGAATCAACCCACTCTTATGCCTCCCTCAAGAAAACAACAAGATAAAACACAAATCATATTTATCAACAAGGTGGACATCCCAACCCAACTCCCTCCTAAATACCCAATAACATTTCTCTTATGCCTCCCTCAATTTTTACCCCCATTTCCATTTCTCCCACAACCTAAATATCAAATCTATTTCCCACAATCATAAGCAATATAAAAATCATCAACTACAAATAAGAGCACAACCAAAATAGTAAGAAAAAAAATCAAGGGTGAAGATCTACCTTACAAATGAAGAGTATCAATACACAACAAGATCCAAGCCTTCTAAAAAACCGAAGAAAACAACATCCACTGCAATCTCCATTCACTATCCTTAAGCAAGCTCTCCAAAATTACAAGCATTCCCAAAATAAATGAGCAAGTAATGGGGGGGGGGGGGGGGGCGGGGGTGGAGGGTAGGGGTGCCGACCTGTCAACACCAATCCGGCACTATGATAATTCTTCACCGGGAACTCCTCGTGCTATGATTATTTACTAATGCACAGCCTTTAGTTTGGTGGATGTAATCTGGAAACAGAATAACAACATAACACAAGAATACCATCGACTATGATAAGACGGAATGATGACAAATCAGAAATATCAAAGGAAATAATAATATTAACATGAAATTGTTACAATCTCACCCATGAGGTACTTCAACAAGACTATGGGAGAAACTTTACAATTACGCCTCTTGATGGCTTCTTCAACACACCTTTAACTGATGGCTTCCTTCGCACACTTCCTACAATATTTCTCACTACTTCTTTCTATGCTAAATGAGGGGGTTAGCCTCTCTATTTATAGAACTTCCAGGCTTATCCATCTTATCTCTAAGATAGGATAAGAAATCCACTCTGACGAATCATATTCCATACCTTAACTCTTATCTGTACATGTAAGCTTATCTTCTAAGATAAGATAAACCTTATCATTTTACATGGGTTCCACATTTTTAGACTTTTTACAAATAAAATACACAAAATATTTATGACCTCACTCCTTGTCCTTATTACCAATATAATATTTCTAATTCCTAATAACGTAGACCCTACTTCTCTAATTACCCAAACTTTGACATTTTAACATTACCGGACCACTTACGACAAATATTTACTTTTTACAACATTCCTATTGTACTTTGACTGTTACTGTACTCCACATTATTGGCGGCACCGTACTGCGGCGCCGTTATCTTCTATCAGACGCTACTACTAATTATACTTAACAACATCATACATTAATGAAATAGAAATTACGGAGGAAAATTTTAGTGTCGACATCTTCCCCCTTCCTAGCTTCTACTCCGTCCTCGGAGTAGACTGTTCTGGTGCTTGGAAAATCTTCAACTTGTCGTGGTTGACCCATTTCGTAATGGGAGTGCCATCCAATTCCTCCAGTCGGTACGTACCATTTTCATGCACAGCTGCTATTTTGTAGGGCCCCATCCAATTTGGAAGAAATTTTCTCTGTCTTCTTTTTTTGTATCTGGAATCATATACTAGAACTAAGTCATTCACATGAAATGGAGACCACCGGATCTTTTGATCAAAGTATTCCTTCTGCTTCATTTTCTTCTTATGGCTTGTATCCTTTGCTATTTCTCTCATTTCCTCCAGCAAATGAAGATGTACCAACCTTTCTTTTACTGAATCACTTTCATCCATCCTTTCATTTTTCATAACTCTCACAGTGGGAATATCAAACTCAATAGGAAGAACTGGATCAATGCCATAGGCCAACTGAAATGGGGAGTATCCTGTTGCTGACTTTGATGTTGCCCTATATGCCCACAATGCTGCATGAATCCTTTTATCCCATTTATGTACCTGCAATGCTGCATCTTTTGCTAGAATTTGACACAACACAAAATTTGTTCGTTCCACCTGTCCATTTGTGCTTGGCTTGTATGTTGTTGCCTTTCTGTGCTTAATAGAAAACTTATTGACTAGGGCTTCTACCACCTCATTAATGAAGTGGCTTCCTTGATCTGTTACAATTTCTAATGGGCAACCAAATCTGGTGACAATGCGTTCATACATGAACCTTGCCACTTCATCCACGGAAGCTGTTTTCAATGGCCTAGCTTCAACCCACTTGGTTAAATAATCTGTGGCAACTACAATATACTTATTTTGGCGTGGTGTAGTTGGAAGTGGACCTACAATGTCTATTCCCCACTTTTCAAAGGGACCAAGGGGAAGAATAGGACATAATGGAGCTGATGAAGTCTTACGGTTACCATGTGTTTGACAAATATCACATGTCTTACAATAATTATAACAATCTTTAAAAAGAGTGGGCCAGTGATAACCTGCATCCAAGATCCTTCTTGCTGTAAGTTGTCCAGAGAAGTGCCCTCCACATGTACCATTGTGGAATTCTTCTAGAAGTTCCTTCCCTTGATCACGTCCAACTGCCCTCTTGTACTGTCCATCAGGTCCTATTCGAAATAATACTCCATGCAGAATAGAATATGGACGACTGGCTTGAGTAATCTTTCTCTTAGTCTTTGCATTGGCACCATCAGGAAACTTGAATTCATTCAGATAATTCCAAATATCTATGTATTCACTAGGGATTGTGTCAAGGGATAACAATGCTGCATCGGGGAAATCATCATCATCACAAGATGATCCTAAACCATCATAGGCTCGAGAGAGTGCATCTGCATTGACATGCTTCTTTCCTGGCCTATCTATAATATCAAATTCAAATTCTTGTAGCAAAATTATCCATCTTGCTATCCTCCCTGATGGGTTAGGCTTATTTACAATATATTTTAGAGCCTGATGATCTGTTACAACTAGAAATTTTTGCCCTAGCAAGTAATTTCTAAACTTCTTTACAGCAAAAATGATAGCCAGAGCCTCTTTTTCAGTTACAGTATAATTTACCTCAGCACTGCTCATTTGTCTGCTCCCATAGTAAATTGGATGATCATTCCCATTTTCATCCTTTTGGCTCAAAGTACTTCCTAGTGCTGTATCTGAGGCATCAGTTTACACAATGAATGGCTTGCTCCAATCTGGATTCTTCAAAATAGGTGAAGACACCAGGGCTTCCTTCAGTTGTCCAAAAGCTTCATGCGCCTTATTTCCTGGTTCATAAGTAACATCCTTCTTCAAGAACTGGGTTAGTGGCTGTGCAATCTTTGAGAAATTCTTGATGAACCTTCTATAGTAACCCACATGGCCCAAAAATGATCTCAAATTACTTCTATTAAGAGGAAATGGTAAATCTTTGATTTTTGAAACTTTATCAGGATCAGTACCAATACCATCTCTGGATACAACATGCCCTAACAAAACGCCTTTAGAACATCCAAAGACACACTTTGTAGGGTTTAGTGAGGCTTGTGCTTCATCTAACCTTTGAAATGATGTCTCCATTTGGTGTAGGTGGTCCAACTTGCTCCCATAGATGCAAAAATCATCCAGAAATACTCTGATGAAGGTCCCAATGTAGGGTTCGAACACCCTATTCATCAGACGCTGGAATGCTGCTGGAGCATTACACAACCCAAAAGGCATAACTCTATAAGCAAACATTCCCCAAGGAGTGGTGAACGTGGTCTTCAGCTGATCTTTATCTGCTATACGAACTTGGTTGTAGCCGCTATATCCATCAGCAAAACTAATGCACTCCTGGCCAGCTACTTCATCCAAGATCTGATCTGAAAAGGGAAGAGGGTAATGATCCTTCTTTGTTGCCTTATTGAGCTTCCTGTAATCAACACAAATGCGTAGCTTCCCATTCTTTTTTATTGAGATCACAATGGGAGAAACCCATTCTGAATTCTCCACAGCAAATATGAATCCTGCATCAAGCAACTTATCTATTTCTTCTTTTACAGTCTTGGAAAAATTAGGATTCATTCTATATGGCATTTGCTTATGGGCTTAGCACCATCTACCAGCTCAATAGAATGTTTCTACCCAACTTACTTGACGGAGTTCCTTGTAATCAAAAGTGAATAGGTGTATGTACCTTCGAAAGAGCTGGAGGTAGGATTCCTTCTCACTCTCCATCACAGCATCACCAATCTTTATTTGTTGGAGACGATCATCAACTTCTTCTTCAGATAATTTTATGGGGTCATGAGTTGGTGTGACTGGAAGGATATCCATGACTGAAACATCAACCTCACTTTCTTCATCTTCAGTGTCCACTTCACTGGTACTAGAGTAGTCAGAGGATGTCCACTCATCAGTTTCATCACTTGAATCCACAGGTTCCACCTTATGATGTCGAGGGATCACATTTATCTTCACCCTCTCTCTACCACGTCCAAGTGTCATGAAACCTTCATTCCAGTAGTTTCTTGCATGAACTCTCCTTAGCCATGGTCTTCCCAGCAGCATTGGGTACGCAACAGTACCATTTTCATCACCTGAAAGTCTACCACACATACCACAACCCATAACAGATATCGCCACATTTGAAACTACACCTTCTGGTTTAGTTTTTCCTTTATTTAATGACCTTAACATAAGTGTTGAAGGGCGATCAATTTTTAAACCCAACATATTCATTACAGACTCGGTCATTACATTAACTGCAGCACCTCAATCAACTAAGACATCATGAATTGAAATACCATTACATAATACCTCAGCTTGTGGAGCATAGGGATCTGCCTCTGCCTCCAAAACAGGGACCTCAACCTACTTCCTTCTTCGAGCATTGAGTCCACCTCGCAACTCCGCCTCTTCTCAGAAGACATAGCCAAGAGTTGACCATATGTAATATTTACAGGCCTTTTGGACAGATCTTCCAAGATGGAGTATGGTCCTTGCCCCTGTGAAATCAGAAAATCCTGCACACCCAACTTTCTTCTCCTATGTTTCTTACTAGTTTCTTCTTTCATCTTCTTAGGATCATTTCCATCTTGATTATCTTTTTCTTTCTTTCTTTTGTTACAAACACATCTACTTCATTATTTCTGCTCTTATCTACTACATCAAAAGAATTCACAGGTGCTTTTCCTTTATCATTATCTCCTTTACCAGATGTAGAAGCTCTATCTGGACAATTATACTTATAATGACCCTTTTATGACAACCATAACAAACACTTCAGAAATATTTCTTTTTGGACCTCTATCTCCTCCCTGAGAACTAAATTCCTTTCCTTGAAGAAGATTAATAGTTAACTGACCCATCTTTTTGAGCAGATCTGCATACTCAGTAGATGTACTAGGAGAAATATTTGTGCTCACCGGGAGTGGTTGTGGTTCTGGACCAAAGGTGCTGGTGTAGGCTCTACTTTAGCAACAATTTCTTTGGGCTCCTCTTCCATGCTTTCTCTTGCCTTCTTGGCAATCTCCTTTGCTTGTTCAATGGTGGCTGGGCGGTCATACTTCACTCGTTGTCTGATCTCTGGCTTCATCCCAAGAATGAAGTGCTTACAGAGGAGATGATCCAGCCATTCAATCAAACCATCCGCTAGTCCTTCTTCCGGATCTGGCATCGAGCTTCCTTCTTAGCTCTAGAACACGAGCATGATAATCCCTTATCGTCTCCTTCCTCTCCTTGGGATAGCTTTGTGATCTCGATCTGAGAGTCTGCATATTTCGTTGTTCACCAAATTCTTCAAGAAAAACTTTCAGTTAATAAAGCCCATGAATTTTTCACATTAATCACCTAGTGTTTCAAACCACCTAGTGCTGAACCATCCAAAAGGTAGGAAAAAATTCAGTCCATTGTTCTCCTTCGTATGAGGCCATTACAAATACAAGATCGTTTAAACTCTTGAATGAAAGAAGAAGCATCTTCATTAGATTGAGCTGAAAAAACAGGAATCTTCCCATTTTCAAAAGGTAACCACCGTGAAATACCAACTCACAAGTACAATCAACAAGACTTATGTGCACAAATAATTGGAATCACTATAGAAATGACCACGGTAAACTATGGTAAAACTTGACTTACTGCGGTAAAAAACTGATTTTACTATGGTAAACACTATTCACGTAAAAAGTGAAGTTACTCGGTAAATACTATTACACGGTTAAAAAAAGTGATTTATGCGGTAAATACGATTCAGCAAAGTGACTTTATGCCAGTAAATACTATCCAGCCCAAAAATGACTTTTACCATGGTAAACTACTATTCTGGGCAAAAATGACTATACCATGGTAACTACTATGCACAGTTAAAAACAAGGTTACCCTCTAAATGATTGTTGACTAAGGGGGAATATCTCGACAGAAAAAATCACCAAGAGGAATGGTACGGAAACGGAACCAAAATGTCCAAACACCAATCCGGGGCAATAGATATTATTCACCGGGAACTCCTCGTGCTATGCCTCTTTCCTGCCCTATCTATAAATATCAAATTCCAAATTCTTTGTAGCAAAATTATCCCTCTTGCTATCCTCCCTGATGGGTTAGGCTTTTACAATATATTTTAGAGCCTGATGATCTGTTTACACAAACTAGACTTTTTGCCCCTAGCAGTATTTCTAAACTTCTTACACAGTAAAAATGATAGCCAGAGCCTCTTTTCAGTACAGTATAATTTACCTCAGCATGCTCATTTGTCTGCTCCCATAGTAAATTGGATGATCATTCCCACTTTCTCATCCTTTTGGCTCAAAGTACTTCCTAGTGCTGTATCTGACGGCATCAGTTTACACAATGAATGGCTGCTCCAATCTGGATTCTTCAAAATAGGTGAAGACACCAGGGCTTCCTTCAGTTGTCCAAAAGCTTCATGCGCCTTATTTCATGGTTCATAAGAACATCCTCTCTCAAGAACTGGGTTAGTGGCTGTGCATCTTTGAGAAATTCTTGATGAACCCTTCTATAGTACCCACATGGCCCAAAAATGATCTCAAATTACTTCTATTAAGAGGAAATGGTAAATCTTTGATTTTTGAAACTTTATCAGGATCAGTACCAATACCATCTCTGGATACAACATGCCCTAACAAAACGCCTTTGAAATCCAAAGACACACTTTGTAGGGTTTAGTGAGGCTTGTGCTTCATCTAACCTTTGAAATGATGTCTCCATTTGGTTGTAGGTGGTCCAACTTGCTCCCATAGATTGCAAAAATCATCCAGAAATACTCTGATGAAGGTCCCCCATGTAGGGTTCGAACACCCTATTCATCAGACGGCTGGAATGGCTTGCTGCGCGGAGCATTACACAACCCAACAAGGCATAACTCTATAAGCAAACATTCCCCAAGGAGTGGTGAACGTGGTCTTCAGCTGATCTTATCTGCTATACGAACTTGGTTGTAGCCGCTATATCCATCAGCAAAACTAATGCACTCCTGGCCAGCTACTTCATCCAAGATCTGATCTGAAAAGGGAAAGAGGGTAATGATCCTTCTTTGTTGCCTTATTGAGCTTCCTGTAGTCAAACACAAATGCGTAGCTTCCATTCTTTTTTATTGAGATCACAATGGGAGAAACCCATTCTGAATTCTCCACAGCAAATATGAATCCTGCATCAAGCAACTTATCTATTTCTTCTTTTACAGTCTTGGAAAAATTAGGATCATTTCTATATGGCATTTGCTTTATGGGCTCTCGCACCATCTCAGCTCAATAAGAATGTTCTACCCCAACTTACTTGACGGAGCTTCCTTGTAATCAAACGTGAATAGGTGTATGTACCTTCGAAAGAGCTGGAGGTTAGGATTCCTTCTCACTCTCCATCACAGCATCACCAATCTTTATTTGTTGGAGACGATCATCAACTTCTTCTTCAGATAATTTTATGGGGTCATGAGTTGGTGTGACTGGAAGGATATCCATGACTGAAACATCAACCTCAATTTCTTCATCTTCAGTGTCCACTTCACTGGTACTAGAGTAGTCAGAGGATGTCCACTCATCAGTTTCATCACTTGAATCCACAGGTTCCACCTTATGATGTCGAGGGATCCCATTTATCCTTCACCCTCTCTCTACCACGTCCAAGTGTCTGAACCTCATTCCAGTATTTTCTTGCATGAACTCCCTCCTTATCCATGGTCTTTCCCAAGCAGCATTGGTTACGCAACAGCTACATACAAGTAGAAGAGAAAAAATGTAAAAGTACAGAAAACACAGGGGAAAAGAAAAGATCACAGAGCTATGTAAAAACAGAATCGAAGGGGGAAGGAAAACAAACAAGCTTAACAAAGAGGAAAAAAACTACCCACCGAAGTAAAGATCGCGGGAACCAGCTCCTAAAATTCGGGGTCTAATCCAGAAACGAAGAAGAAACATATGTTCGAAGTAAATACAAATATTAGACGCACACTTTTCACGCACTACGACACACAAGCGGAAAAAACAACTGTCAGGAAACAATCGTATAGCGGCCAAATTCCTAACAAAGAAATCAAAGGGAAAAAAACAAAACAAGTAACCTAATAAAGTTACAGGCAAAAAAAAGCTACGGGTGGTTAGACAAACAGCAAAACAAAAAGGAATAAGAAGCTTGCCAGACTCTCCTAATGTCTTCCCAAGCCGATTGGTACGCACAACAGTACCATTTTTCATCACCTGAAAGTCTACCACACATACCACACCCCATAACAGATATCGCCACATTTGAAACTACACCTTCTGGTTTAGTTTTCCTTTATTTAATGACCCTTAACATAAGTGTTGAAGGGCGATCAATTTTTTTAAAACCCCAACATATTCATTACAGACTCGGTCATTCCATTAACTGCAGCACCTCAATCAACTAAGACATCTCATGAATGAAATACCATTACATAATACCTCAGTTGTGGAGATAGGGATCTGCCTCTGCTCCAAAACAGGGACCTCAACCTACTTCCTTCTTCGAGCATTTGAGTCCACCTCGCACCTCCCGCCTCTTCTCAGAAGACATAGCCAAGAGTTGACCATATGTAATATTTAAAGGCCTTCTTGACAGATCTTCCAAGATGGAGTATGGTCCTTTGCCCCTGTGAAATCAGAAAATCCTGCACACCCAACTTTCTTCTCCTATGTTTCTTACTAGTTTCTTCTTTCATCTTCTTAGGATCATTTCCATCTTGATTATCTTTTTCTTTCTTTCTTTTTGTTACAAACACATCTACTTCATTATTTCTGCTCTTATCTACTACATCAAAAGAATTCCCAGGTGCTTTTCCTTTATCATTATCTCCTTTACCAGATGTAGAAGCTCTATCTGGACAATTATACTTATAATGACCCTTTTTATGACAACCATAACAAACAACTTCAGAAATATTTCTTTTTGGACCTCTATCTCCTCCCTGAGAACTAAATTCCTTTCCTTGAAGAAGATTAATAGTTAACTGACCCATCTTTTTGAGCAGATCTTCATACTCAGTAGATGTACTAGGAGAAATATTTGTGCCTCACCGGGAGTGGTTGTGGATTCTGGACCAAAGGTGCTGGTGTAGGCTCTACTTTAGCAACAATTTCTTTGGGCTCCTCTTCCATGCTTTCTTCTTGCCTTCTTGCAATCTCCTTTGCTTGTTCAATGGTGGCTGGGCGGTCATACTTCACTCGTTGTCTGATCTCTGGCTTCATCCCAAGAATGAAGTGCTTACAGAGGAGATTATCCACGCCATTCATCAAACCATCCGCTAGTCCTTCCTTCCGGATCTGGGCATCGAGCTTCCTTCTTAGCTCTAGAACACGAGCATGATAATCCCTTATTCTTCTCCTTCTCTCCTTGGGATAGCTTTGTGATCTCGATCATGAGATCTGCATATTTCTGTTGTTCACCAAATTCTTCAAGAAAACTTTCAGTTAATAAATCCCATGAATTTTTCACATTATCACCTAGTGTTTCAAACCACCTAAGTGCTGAACCATCCAAAAAGGTAGGAAAAAATTCAGTCCATTGTTCCCTTCGTATGAGGCCATTACAAATACAAGATCGTTTTAAACTCTTGAATGAAAGAAGAAGCATCTTCATTAGATTGAGCTGAAAAAACAGGAATCTTTCCCATTTTCAAAGTAACCACCGTGAAATACCAACTCACAAGTACAATCAACAAGACTTATGTGCACAAATAATTGGAATCACTATAGAAATGACCACGGTAAACTATGGTAAAACTTGACTTACTGCCGGTAAAAACTGATTTTACTATGGTAAACACTATTCACGGTTTAAAAAGTGAAGTTACTGCGGTAAATACTATTCACGGTAAAAAGTGACTTTACTGCGGTAAATTACTATTCCAGCAAAAGTGACTTTACTGCCAGTAAATACTATTCCAGCAAAAATGACTTTACCATGGTAACTACTATTCATGGCAAAAATGACTTTACCATGGTAACTACTATGCACAGTAAAAACAAGGTTACCCTCTAATTGATTTTTGACTAAGTGGGAATATCTCTCCAGAAAATCCACCAACGAGGAATGGTCCCGGAAACGGAACCAAAATGTCAACACCAATCCGGCACTATGATAATTCTTCACCGGGAACTCCTCGTGCTATGATTATTTACTAATGCACAGCCTTTAGTTTGGTGGATGTAATCTGGAAACAGAATAACAACATAACACAAGAATACCATCGACTATGATAAGACGGAATGATGACAAATCAGAAATATCAAAGGAAATAATAATATTAACATGAAATTGTTACAATCTCACCCATGAGGTACTTCAACAAGACTATGGGAGAAACTTTACAATTATGCCTCTTGATGGCTTCTTCAACACACCTTTAACTGATGGCTTCCTTCGCACACTTCCTACAATATTTCTCACTACTTCTTTCTATGCTAAATGAGGGGGTTAGCCTCTCTATTTATAGAACTCCCAGGCTTATCCATCTTATCTCTAAGATAGGATAAGAAATCCACTCTGACGAATCATATTCCATACCTTAACTCTTATCTGTACATGTAAGCTTATCTTCTAAGATAAGATAAACCTTATCATTTTACATGGGTTCCACATTTTTAGACTTTTTACAAATAAAATACACAAAATATTTATGACCTCACTCCTTGTCCTTATTACCAATATAATATTTCTAATTCCTAATCACGTAGACCCTACTTCTCTAATTACCCAAACTTTGACATTTTAACATTACCGGACCACTTACGACAAATATTTACTTTTTACAACATTCCTATTGTACTTTGACTATTACTGTACTCCACATTATTGGCGGCACCGTACTGCGGCGCCGTTATCTTCTATCAGACGCTACTACTAATTATACTTAACAACATCATACATTAATGAAATAGAAATTACGGAGGAAAATTTTAGTGTCGACAGACCCCACCCCCACCTCTTATTAAAAAACAAACTATATTTGCTTCCCCCATGGGGCCGACCCAATATACACATTTGCATCTTTTTTTATAACTTTAATTTTTAAACAAAATTTCTCCCCTCCACTTGGCCACTTCAAAGATTTGAAGTAATATAGTTTCTTTTTTTATTAAAGGTATGTGTTAATACATAGTTAAATATTAGGTATATTTATATTTGTAGATATATTAATATTAATTAATATAAGGTAGATATTACTATTTTTTAAAAATAAGATATCACTATATTATAAATTTATAATGTAAATTAATACATGATATTAATAAAAATTTATTGTACATTACTAATATGTACTTGTTTATTAATTAAGCCTCCAATTAAAATCGAAGGTTGTATATAGTGTTGAAAAATAAATAAGTTTTGCATTTAAAATTTTATATGGATATAGATCTACATACATGAAGGTAATTATTGTAGCCTACAAATTTGTGCATTCATCAAAATTAAATAACTTATCGCTTTTAATTTCCCTTAGATAACTATTTTAAGTGTATAATTTGTTGTGATTCATTCATTTAGTTAAGACAATGCCTATTGCAACAAGAAGGAATTATATTCATAAATAAATTCTATCTAATCCTTTTATACAATTAGCTGGTTAAGGGAAAATACACTACTCTTAAATGAAATTTATTTAAATATTCAAGTAAACAAGGATTGACAATAATGCAATAAATCAACATTTAGTTCCCATTCAAGAGCACTAGCCTTTAAAAACATAAACAAATTTGTAATGCACTCCTAAACATAAATTTTTATTTGTGAGAACTTAATTTCCATTTACAAGATCATTGCAAGGTTCACATTCATATGAAGTAATTTAAATCATAATAAACCACTTACAAGGATCTAACCAATGTATAAAATCACATCCAATATACTATTGGTATAGTTTACAAGTTGAAGAGTATTAATATTGCAAGTTACAACTCCACCTACCTTTCTCCAACAAGAGAACTTCATCCTTAGAGTTCACCATCTTCATAAAGCCATGTAGACAACAAAATGGGGGAGTAGGCAACACTCTCCACCCAACCAAATATCCAATGAGGGAGAGAAGCCTTCTTCCTCATTGGCCCCCGAGCCCCAACAAAGAAGCAATGAGGGTTATTTAGACAACCATGGAAACTCAAAAATGGCTTCCACATACACATTCAATCAAGAAAAACAATGAAATAACACAATACCAAATTATTTACAACAAACCAACAAATATCAAAACACAAAGGCTTCATACTAAATCCATGGAGGAGAAAGGAACATGGGGGTTCTTCTTATGCCTCCCCAAGGCTTGGGTGTCCACCTATGAGCCTCCAAAAACTCCATCACAATATACACATAACACTCTTATGCCTCCCTCTAAGAAGATACACCACTCTTATTCCTCCCTCAAGAAATCAACCCACTCTTATGCCTCCCTCACTCTTATGCCTCCCTCAAGAAAATAACAAGATAAACACAAATCATAATTATCAACAAGGTGGACATCCCAACCCAACTCCCTCCTAAAATACCCAGTAACATTTCTCTTATGCCTCCCTCAATTTTTACCCCCATTTCCATTTCTCCCACAACCTAAAGATCAAATCTATTTCCCACAATCATAAGCAATATAACAATCATCAACTACACATATGAGCACAACCAAAATAGCAAGGTAAAAACAAGGGTGAAGATGTACCTTACAAATGAAGAGTATCAATACACAACAAGCTCCAAGCCTTCTAAAATCCTAAGAAAACACCATCCACTCCAAGCTCCATTCACCATTCTCAAGCAAGCTCTCCAAAATTACAAGCATTCCCAAAATAAATGAGCAAGTAACCCCCAAACTTCCCAATTAAAATGCAATAATAGAAAAATGAGGGAGAGAGGAGATGATGTGGCTCCATGTAGGATGCCACATCATTTCTTATCCAACTCCACATCACCAAGTCAAACCCAACCCCAAATGCATAATAAATTGGTGGTTGAGAGTAATGAAAACCCTCTTACACACACCAACTCAAATCCACACCCCTTAAGGACAAAATTTAAAACCCATGTAAGAAAGTGTAATTAAATATACACCTTTTACCTTACAAAATACATAAATGGGGTCTATCTCTTCACCCCCAACCCATAGGTAGGGTTGGTATAAGAAATTAAGAGGTGTGGGACAAGTTTAACTTGTCCCACAAGCCTCCAAAAATGGCCCTTAAGCCCAAATCCGAAGTTTCCCAAGTAGGGTAGAGTGTACAACACTCAAAATCACATACACTAACTAATAAACACAAGAAACAAAGAACCAACCACTCTAATAGATGAACCATTTTTTTCACATCCATAATTAATTTAATAAAAATGATTAAACCATTTAATTAAGAGCAAATAAACAAACTAATGATTAAAGGGATAATTACATCACAACTTAAATCAAATACTCAACAATTAAATAAATAAGGAAATTGAAACATAGACACAAACCCCATGGTCACAATTGGAGGTCATCCCCCCCATGGGAACCCCCAATCAATCAAAATTACAAAACATACAAATACACAAGTTGCCATGGTGACTAGTTGCCAATACCCCACATTCCTTTGTTGTTGGTCTCATATCCCCCCTAATTTGTTGTGTGATATAATTTCCTACAAAATCAAACAATACCTTTCTAGCCTCATGGCCATATTAACGATGTCGAACTAATTAAACACTTATATCTACATATCAATTTCATCAAATATCATAACTACTATTGCTAAGACCAAGTGATTAAACAATTACTCCAATTTTCAACATTTCAATTCTACTCAACATCAGTTTGAAACTACAATCATAACAACTGAATCAATAATTTAAGCAATATTCATAAATTTCACCAATTCTCCAATATTAAAGAAAGCAATACTTTGAACATAATAGAAAAATTACAAAATATCAACATATATCTAAACTGACAACACATCATCATCTTCCATACTGAATATCTATCAAAAGTTAATCTAGTTCGGTTACAGTAATGTCTATCCTTCAATTTCCATATCACAATGTGTTAATTTTGTTCATCTATTAATATTTACAGGTACAATGTGCAATGATGTCTATGTGTTCAGTCATAAAGATAGAGTAAATATAACAAAGCAATATCGAAGAGTTAATGATATCGCAATCAATTTATAACAAGGAAACTGTTCTAGCTAATTGTCTTATCATAAATGCCCATCAGGGTCCACAGTATGACATTTAGTCAAAATAATAATAACCAAAACACCATAGCAATCATGATGTCCTGCACATTTTATTTGCATGCTGACTAGAATAAAGTAACAAGGTTTAAGATTAAAAATTAATTTGAAATTGACAACATGATTCAATCAGAATTAAAGAGGAGTGGGCATAACACGTGCCAAATATGCCTTCATAAACTAAGGCTCACGGAAATTTTTGATTTATTCTAATAAGCACAACAAAAGTTATTAATGTTCTAAGACCTAGTCAAAAGTAAAAAAAGGTTTGGAGCCAATTTCAGGCCACTAGATGAATGAATCCGGAACTAAAAAATGTGCCAAAATGGCCACATATTTACATGAAAATTTGACACTAGTATAGTACTAGTGTATATCTAATACCATATAATATTTAAAGATGATCCAATGATTGGTGTTTCACCGTTTTCTTTACCTTTTCAAAATGATGAAACATATTAGGGTAAGGGCGAAGGAGGAATACCTGTTAAATGTTGGTCGGTTGATGGTTGTTGCATGTTTTCTGACTTCTTGATCCATAGCTGAATGTGAGAGCTTCCTTTTGGCTAGGAGGAACTACCTGTAATAGAAAACAAGACCATGAAATGATAGTTAAATGATATATGCCAGTGGATTTCCTAGCGTATGCTAGTTCCAGGAAGTGTGATACTTCCTAGATGACTGTCAATCTACTATTTAAAACAAGTTAATGTGAGAAATAAAAAAATTCCTACTATAGTTGATATGATTTATGCATCTCATTCAAGTACAATAAGAAAATCCAATCACAACACGCTAGGCTATAGTTGGATTCGAGAGGTGAGGTGTTTGTCAAGGTTGTGGGGCTGGACAAGGTCTGATTCTAGGTTATTTAGGTCAACTGGTAGGGTGATTTTTGGGTCTGTTCTTGATCAAGATGTAAAACACAGAGACCAACGTTGGCTAAATATTATCGATGTCAGTTTAGGTAGAACCTATGAAGGATTTGAATAACCGACGTCGGTATGGTCGAGGTAAAAGAAACTCAAAATAGATTAAATGGCAGGGGTGATATGAGGTCAAATAAATTTTGGGAGAGTGAATGGGGAGGTCTGTAGATATCTTGGGTATGCTCAGAAGTATACGTCAAGTGAGGATAGGTGATTTGGTGATATGGGTGAAGGGATATTTGAGTTCACAGGTAAGTGGGTGATGAACCAATAAGTATGCAAAGAATAGAAAATAACAGGAGTAATAAAGATTACTAACTGAAATAAACCATACTAGTTAGGGCCATACTTACTGTGTTAAGGATCTGATGGCTGAGTTGTGGAGGTGGTTGATCAGATAATATGTGTATGGTCCTATAGCAGTGATTTCCCATAGTGCTCTCGTGAATGCAATGGCTCTATGATTGATCCTGGTGATGGCTCTAGATGTCTGGATGTGTCAAAGGATTCTTGTTTCACTTGTATGCAGCTTTGGTCTCTTTTCTTTCTCTCAGAATGTGTCAACCCATGAAATAAGGTTACAAAAGAGAATAAAAGGTAACCGATGATGGTTCCAGGTTGACCAGCATCGATTTAGTGGTGACCGACATCATTTAAGGCAGGATTCCCTAGGTTTGCTAAAAATAGGAGATCGTGGCAATGATTTCCACTAGATCTCTCTATTCATCTAGGAAAGAGCGGGAGTTGCCTTTTCTTATGAGGGAATGTGGTTAGAGGGGATGCAGGCATTGATTTTTAGGGTTTAGTTAGGTCTTAGTTAGTTATGGCAACATACTAAGAATAGATTTAGGGTGAGGTGGTGGGGTGGGAATTATTTTAATTAGGATATTTAAATAATAAATATTATGAGGACATGGATTAATTTAATTAAATTAATATTAGTGTGAGGTGCTAAGTAGCCATGGTTAGGTTAGTGTGTTCAATTTTATTATTTAACAAGGGTTCAATGGGAGTGTGACCCAATTTTGGTGTCTACATTTTGCCCCTTTTTGTTGCGTAGCTTGTATTGGTAAGCGACACTGACAAAAATAAGATGTTGTTTCCCCATGTGTGGGTGAAGGTGATCCCCCTCAAACTAGGAATTGATGTGGTAGAAGACATAATCGGTGAGTGGTTTGATAAAAGGTGAATGTGATGAAGAGGAATGTGGAAAATAGGGGTAAGGGGTTAAAGGTCCAATCGGGTAATCCAGGTAATGGGTCAGGGTCAAAGGTAGTAACAGTCAAACACATGCACACGTATAAAATGAAGCATGGTACCATGTTGAAGAGCATGCAAACTCTACATTGTCTACGGTCGATAGGTTTATCCAAACAAGTTTGAGGTGATTTTGGTATCCAAGGTATAGGATATGGTGCAGAAGCACTTCGCAGGTCAGGTGCAGGAATGTTTAGGTATGTTCCGGTACACCAAAGATGGGGTTAGGATAAACGGTCACAGAAATAGGAAAATTAAGGTCATTAGGTCAAACAACACAGGTAACAGTGTCGCAAGGTATAGCAATCACATGAGTTCACAGGTCACTAACAATGTTCTGGGTCCTGGTAGCTAGGTCTCGGTGCAAGTAGGGCCAAGGTATGGGTAAAATAACAAGTCTCAAAACGTAATTAAGGAAAAGTATAGGCAAGGTAGGCATGGAGGTTGGTTGCGATAGGTATGATGGAATTAAGTCGTAGGCATGGATTGAGTCAACTTGGTTTAGGCATGGTGGAGTCAGGTCATAGGCATGGATTGAGTCAGGTTGGTTTAGGCATGGTGGAGTCAAGTCTGGTTTAGGCATGGATTGATTCAAGTTGGTTTAGGCATGATTAAGTGTCCAATTTATTGGTAACATGGGGGACATATAGTGTTGTATATGCAGGGTATGGTTTAAATATCCAAATATGTGTTATAATGGAAATGTGAAAATGATAAATGAATGATTTGATGATGTGGTAAAAATGTGTATAAATTAATGCTTGGTTGGATTAATTTCTAGTAATTGATATAAAAATGGGGACTAAATAAGGTCAAATGTGAATAGGAAAGAGAAAGGGAGGATTGGTTAGGGTAAAGAGTGGCCGAGCTATCCTTCAGGGGACCCATGCCCTCGAAGTGTTGCCTACATAGTCCCAGCGAAAAGGGACCTCAAGCCGATGTAGTTCTCCCATAAGCTAGGGAATAATATGAAAAATTAGAGGAATGGTTTGATAGGTGTTAGGTATGATTAAGTGTAGGTCATAAGCATAGTTGGGTCTTAGGTGATAGGCATAGTTGAGAGATGAAAATGTAAGTATCGATGGTCTGGTCTTGCATAAGATAATCAATAAGTAATGAGGAGTGTGAATGGTAAGAAGTGGTAAAAAGAGGCACTTGATTGCTAAGAACCCTAATGAGTCGATCATACCTAAGAGGGGCTCATGAAAAAAATACCCTAAAGGCGTTGCATAATGGACCATTGTAAGGATGAAGAAAGTCACATAATCACAAAATGTTGTGTTTGCGACAAGTCCCTTGAGTAACAAGGAAAGTAGGCGAAACAGGCAAGGAGGTGATAGTACGTGGTTGAGTGTAACTTAGTGTACGACAGTGTGTCTGTTGGAAACAAAAAACCTAGGATCAAGAATAGGAAAGTCCATGACGAAAATTTCTTTTTTTTTTCCTTTTTAAAGTAGATTAATCAATTCGGGAAGTCTACATGGGGTGAATATATTGTCTCCTTGAGGTCTCCATGAAGCTGATCGATGCGGGAAGCTTCTGAATAGTTATTATATACTTTTTATAATGACTTTATATAGTTTTCCTTCAAGGGAGAAGTCTATTTTTAGCAGTGCAATGAAGAGATGTCCCCTCTTTTTTTCTTTTTAATTTTTGGGAGTCATCCTTTTCTGGAAGTTTGACTCAAGGAGTTGTATCCCTTTTTGTTTTTAGACGTTTAAGTCATGAACAAGACTATAGAAGAAGGTTAGGCTCTTGTTCAAATGACAAAACCCTAGTATACATGAGGTAACTGTGGAAGAGGTGGTTTTGAGTAATGAACAACCATAGGATTCCATCTTGAAGAAGACAAAAAGTATCCATGATAATCATGTTATGAGTAGAACCGTGGTACTCATATTGAAAATAATGTTGAAAGGTGACGAAATCACATGATTCTTTTTGAGTCATGGATCCTCAAAATGGGTAACATGAAAGGTGAATTATGCTCAAGGGACGAGACATTAACTGATAGAAAGTGATATAGGAATCAATGTCAACAATAAAATGGTCGAAGATGCAAGGTATTGAGGGGCTCAGGTTTGGGCTTACCTTCAAGTGAAGACAAACGATAAGCACTTGATCCATAGGCATGGGTAATGATATAGGGTCCAAGCCAATTAGGAGCAAATTTTCCCTTCTTACTTTTCTCCTCTTTGGTTACATGTTCATTTTCCTTTAGGATGAGGTCACCGACCTAGAAGGTTTTGGTAGAAGGAAAAGGTCAGATGTACAAGGTTTGGTTTTGGTGAAAACATTAAAATAAAAGAAGGGGAAGTGACAAGTCCCTCAGGGTTATAAGGAAGAATGAGATGGTGATAGGTGGGGTTGGGATAGATTGGGTAAGGGTGAATAAATTTGGGTAAGGTAAAGGGGGGAAGGTTGGGTAAAGTTGGGAATGGTAATGGTAAGGAAAATGAAGAATGTCCGGTTCTGAAGGGAGGGGTAATAGAAGAAAAGGGAGTGTCGATTCCCCCATAGGATAAAGAAAAATAAGGTGATGATATTGGGTAAAATAGTAGCGGATGGGCTATTTATTTTCTCCCTTCCTTTGTGACATGATACGTGACATCATGCAAGATTGGGCAAGGTTGAGGGTGATGAGGTAGGTGGTGGGTAGATTAGGTAAGGTAGATTGGGCTAAATTTAGTACGGTTGATTAGGCAAGGTTAGGCAAGGTTTCTACATCGTGTCCTGGAACACGATGGTAGGCACACATTTTTGTTTTTTCAAGCCCTTTTGGTTTGGGTTTGAGTGGATCGTAAGGTCTAAGAGGTGGTAATGTGATGATAGAAGAAAGGTTTAGGCAAGGTTGAGGGTAGAGTAGGTAAGGTTAATGATGAAAGTCTGGTTTGGACAAGAGGTGTGAAATAGAAGAAGAGGGAATGCCGAGCCCCCCAAGCTCTTCGTCCCAAATCAGGATAAGGTGATGATAGGGTAATCACTCCTTCGTGCAGGATAAGGTGATGATAGGTAACATTGTGTAATATTGGGCAAGGTTTAGGCAGATCGGATATTGGGTAAAATAGTAGTGGATGGGCTATTTATTTTCTCCCTTCCTTTGTCTTTTACTGGGCACGAATTCTGATTCCAGAGTGGCAACCGTTTTCCCCTGTTGATCATGTTAATCTGAGGAGAGGTGGATGAAGAAGAGAGTATGTTATGGAGGTATAGCGGCATGAGGGATAGAACCCTAGTGGGGGATATGATCCTTGTGAAATAGGAGAGCACTTGGGTGGTGAGTCCTGGCCAAGCATTGACCACTTCTCGAGCAGACTCTCAACGGTGGTGGTTTGGCCAACTCTCTTATACGAACCATGTTAATCTCGAATCTTGGGGATGGATCAAAGGAATGTGGGGGTGGAGATATTGGTCACTGAGTAGGCAATGAGGGAAGATCTGTGGAAATTGGTGAATGTGAAATGGGGTCCTCATCAAGAAGATCATCATCGTCACTCCTCTGCGACTTCCCATGTGAAATGGGGTCCTCATCAAGAAGATCATCATCGTCAAAGTTTTCTTCAGGAGGACACAATTGGATAAGGGCAGTCTTTAAAGCCTTACAGTTCTCTACATCGTTTCCTGGCACACGATGGTATGTGCATAAAGCACACCCCTCTAGAGGACCTGGATTGGAACAGAAAAGAGAGGGATGATTTGGTTTGAAATCCTTGCTCCAATCTTGGTCAGGACTAAATTTTTTGTTTTGTCAAGCCCTTTTGGTTTGTCGGTTTGAGTGAAACACCAAAGAAAACCCCTCCTTCCTCAGATTGTAAGGTTCTAAGAGGTGGTAGGATTGCCTGGACCATGATACTCCCAAGTTTCGAGGAGGTTGGTTAGGATTTTGGCATTGGAGCTCCCTGTCCCTTGGTCACAATGGGAGGTGAATGTGGGTTTGAGTATAGGTTTGGCTAATTGTGGAGGAAGATTCTTTACAAGAGGGGGAGTAGGTTGGGCTACTATTTTGGTGTGTGGTGTGGTCTTAGCTGTTTTTTGTATCCCTTGACTTAGGTACCTCCTCCTGAAACTCTAAGCCAAGATGAAGTGCTTAGGTAGGGGAAAGGTAGATGAACTGAAAATAGAAGGTGTGGTTAGTTTAACTACCTTATTAGAGGGTAGCGTATTTTTACCTTTAGATTGCATCTTTTGGGTAAAGGTGATACAGGTGCATGAGTTCAGAGCTTTTGTCAAAGATCATCTTTTTAAGTGGAGGGAAAAGTAGATGGTGGAAGAGGGTGGGTTACCCATGGGGGTAACTGAGGTGCTATGGAGGTAGGTGGTGCAGGTTGGGTAGGAGGTGTGAGTGAAAGAGAAGGAAGTGTAAAATAGATCTTAAAGAAATCAATACAAAAGGGCTTTTCTTTCTGTCGTGGGTAGTGATGAATTTATTAATGGTATTGGAGGTATGGGTGGTAAGAAGCTTATGAGTGAGGGCGGAGGTTGTGTGGGTCGCTTGGGTATATTAGAGGTCTGTGATGCGTCCCCTGTCTGTTGCTCTCTAAAAAGTCCTATTTGACGAGAAATGGATTGTGGGTTTGAGTACAGGTTCAATTGTGGAGGAAGATTCTTTACAAGAGGGGGAGTAGGTTGGGCTACTATTTTGGTGTGTGGTGTGGTCTTAGGTGTTTGGTATCTGGTAGGGGAAATTAGATGAACTGAAAATAGAAGGTGTGGTTAGTTTAACTACCTTATTGGAGGGTAGCGTATTTTTAGGATTGCATCTTTTGGGTAAAGGTGATACAGGTGCACTGTGGAGGGAAAAGTAGATGGTGGAAGAGGGAGGGTTACCCATGGGGGTAACCGAGGTGCTATGGAGGTAGGTGGTGCAGGTTGGGTAGGAGGTGAGTGAAAGAGAAGGAAGTGTCGTGGGTAGTGATGAATTTATTAATGGTATTGGAGGTATGGGTGGTAAGAAGGAGTGAGGGCGGAGGTTGTGTGGGTCGCTTGGGTATATTAGAGGTCTATGATGGGGAAATGGATTGATGCATTCTTGGTTTACTAGTGGATGGGGGTTTCTTGGCCAGGTCGAGGGGTGAGGTCCTAGGATGGATGAAAAGGGCGAAGGTGATGGGTGTGGTTGGAAGGTTAGGGCATGAGATCTAGGAGATTGGATCTTATTTTTAGGGGTTTAAGTTTGGAGTTTTGGAATATGTAGCTAATTCTAATTTGATGGGTGGGTGAGTAAGGCTAGCTGTTGGTATGACCCCTAAGGTAGTGATAGGTTTAGGCAAGGGAGATGATATAAGCGTGAGTTTGGGTGTATATGCAGGTTGGGTTATGGGTAGAGGTGTGAGTTGGGCCATGATTGGTGTCATGGAAGGTATTGTAATAGTTGTGGTTATGTTTGGTTTGGTTGCTCGAAACACTTTTGGATAGATAGTGGAGGTGTCAGCGAGTGACAAATGTATTTGTGTTAAAATAGGAAGTAGAAGACACCCCAAAAGTAAGGCTCTATCGACATAGTCTAGGTGATTGGACAAGCGTGAGAATGGTAATATTGTAAGCGGAGATGACGTGGACTGAGTGGCAATTCCTGTAAAATGTGTTTGATATATAGGAAAATGGTTAGCCTCGGACTCTGTGGGTAAGAGATCTGAAACCAGATCGATGTGATCTTGAAGGTCTAATGGTGAATGGTAGTCGACAGGTGGTGGTACTTCTATAGTATCCTCCATGGGTAGAGGAGAAGACGAGATGACCAAATGTAAATGATGGACTTGCATTCTATGAGTAGGAGAGGTGCCACTGACAATTGCTCAAAATTTTGAGGGGTCAAAGGTGGCGAGTTAATTATAAGTTCTTCCACGGGTGAGAATGAAGGGGGTTCCTCTGTGGGTAGAGGAGCAGATGAAACTGGTTCTGGTGCTAATAGGGGAACTCAGGATAATATTTTTTCTATAGAAGGAACATGAGGTCATTGGGAAGCTATTGGTATGTCATTGAAAATAGCATGGACTTTAAGGACATTGCTATAATTATTTGAAGAATCACTAGGTTGGTTAGAAGAAGGGGCATGATTAGGAAATGGTTTTTTGAACATATGGAGATTTTGGTTAGTAGGTGTATTCAAGCTATCCAAGACTAGATCTCCATTGTCTATCATTTCTTGGATGATATTCTTGAAGGTGATGCAATTATTGTCACTGTGACCTTTGACATGATGATAGTTACAAAAGTCATGTTCCTTATACCATGAGGGCATGGGTCGCTCAGGTTCAAAACCAGTATGTGGTTTTATAGGTGGAAGGGTAATGGCACCAACCTTAACAAGATTTTCCAAACAAAATAATAATATTCTCCTATGGGAGTGTAATTTAGATGTTCTCGTCTAAACTAGAAAGCTTGGATAGGAGAGAGATTGGAAGGGGGTTTGGTTGGGTTTGATTGAAGAGGGGGACCAGCCTTGAGAACTACGGCATTCACAGACCCTTTGGGTTTTAAATAGTTGTTTTGGGGTTTCGAAGATGAAGAAAAATCATTTGATTTGAATGCGATGTTCTTGTTACAAAGTTGAATCTTCTTTTCTTCGATAGCATGAATTTCCAACTTCCATGCCATGGTGAATGCCTCGTCAAAAGTGTGAAAGGTTTACACCTGCAGGGTTGGTGAGATGTGTCTAGCACAAGCCCAAGTAAATAGTTCTATAAGCTTAGTTTGAGGTAATTGGAATGTGAGCTGGTTAATGAGGTTGTGCCAGTGAGCGACAAATTCAGTGATAGACTCATCGTCATACTGTCATGTGGAATAAAGATCAATCATGGTAACCTTCTTAGCAATGTTGATGGAAAAGTGATCTAGGAAGGCTTGGGCTATTTGATTAAATGAGTAGATGGAGTGTCTTGATAGCCCACTATACCAGTCCAATGGAGGTCCAATTAGGGACATCATGAAGTTTCGTAGGAGTAAAGTGTCATCATGGGCGATCAGGTAACACCCATATTTGGAGGACTGCAAATGTTGTTGTGGATCCTCTTTACTATTGAAACGATTGAACTTAGGAATTTCCCAATGTACGAGGTATGGTCAAATAGGGATAGATGGGTGAATAGGCTCATTACAAATTTCATCATAGGTGAGGGAATTACGTGAGCCGGAAACCGACGCCTCTAGTGTCTGCATCTTTTCCATCATTAACTTGATAAGGTCATTGGTAGGTTGCGATGGAGGGAAACCTACTATGGCATAAGGAGGTGGGTATTAAACCTGATATGGAGGTTGAGATTAAGGAATAAACATAGAAGGCACATATCTAGAATGGGTGATAGATGGGATAGGGGGTTGTTGATAGTAGGTGTATGTAGGTGGGATGGTCGTCGTGATTCTGGTAGCGATTGGGGGAAATGTTTGTGGAATGGAGAGGATGAGATTATGGAATGGAGTAGGGGTCACCGACACCTTGGGTATTTGTGTTGTAATGAGTATTTGTGAGATAATGGGTGCAGATTGTGCTATGGTCTGGGTGGTGTATGAGGGTACAACAGATACGACAGGCGTGAGTGAAATTTCAGATGTAGCGGTCATGGTGGGTATGGGTCCTAGCTACGAAACTACCGAGGGTGAAGCAGGTGAGGGTAACACCAAATCATTAGGGGCTGATGTAGCAATAGGAATAAGGGCATGAGAGATTAATATAGGCATGTCATATATCAACTGACTAGAGGAGTCTCAGGTGGAGGAGTGGGAAAGGTAGAATTGTAAGGCTACAGGGTTCTGATCAAGGAGTTGTGCAAACTCTTTGTAAAATGTAGCAATAGTGGTAGGAAAGGTTGGATCCATGGGTGATAGGATAGAAGGTGATGAGGGACTAGCTGGGAGTGGTTGATGACTAGCATGGAATATGACGGTGTTAGTCTGGCTGCGAGTTAGCACCATGTGAACAAGTGTTGGCCAGGTAAGATTGTATTATTAAGATGACACACAAAATAGTAGAAGAAGAGAATAATGGGATCCGAGAGGTGAACCTAGTCAATGTCTAGATTTTAAAAATCAAACACAGGAAATTGACGATGGTCAAGATGACCGGTGATGGTTGAGGACAAACCAATGACAGTCAGGTTGACCGTTGACGGTTGAGGGAAACCAATGATGGTTGATGAGATCGATACCAGTTATTGTGGAAGAAAACCAGTCTCAAAGAATGAAGTAGGAATGTTGGATTCGTACTAGTGAAATTATGTATGATAGTAAGTGTCAACAAGAGAGAAATATGATGATGCCTTGAGGGCCAGAAACAAAACAGAAACAATGATGAAAGATATTCTAGGTAAAGTAACTAGAAATCCATAATCCGACACCGGTTATGGTTTAACCGATGATGGTCATATGTGAACTGGTGACGGTTGCTGGACCAACATCGGTGACTGTGAAATTAGAAAGGAATGAAGAAAATTTGTTTTGTGAATTAAATTAAGTGAAGAATCAAACTCAGAAATCTGAGAATGAGGATATGGGGCCCTAACAGACTCATAAAAATTCAAAATACTCCAACTACGATGGTGGAGTGTGTAAGGAAGAAGAAAAATGGAGATTCATAGTCTAACACCTCAAAACACAAGCCGACAAGAACGTTAAGAAAAAGCATGATCCTAATAGTGATTTTCTTATGTTTGTTTGGCTTATGCTATTTAGGACTGACTGTGTGTATTTAGAACAAAATATTTGGTTGGGAAGGCATTCTATGAAGAAGGATATCTAAAAGGAAAGGCTTCATGTATGTTATGGTAGGGGTGGGCCATCCTCTGAGATGATGACTCGACAGAGGCAATGAGCTGGGGAGTACTTACTAACCGGATTGTGTGATCACTGATAGACGTTCCTGGGTAAGATGTTGTTTAAAAAAGACATGTATATTTTATTTTGTGCAAGTTTGGTAAGACACAAAGAGAGAGAAAAATGTACTTTCTATGATTCTTTGTGTCAACCATCAGCTGGGCATGACTTCCAGCATATAGGTTGCCCTAAGTTTTAATGTGGGCTAATAATGCAAGAAATTAGAATGCAATGCAAGTTTTTTAAACCCAAATCGAAGTGTGATATTCAATGTAGCAGGAGATGAACAGGAAGAGGGATGTTCTTTCACTAATGCAATGCAAAAGAAAGGAAGATGTGTTCTTTTTAAAGCATCAAAAACACAATTGTTTTTTAGACAATAGAAAGAAGGAGAATGATTCCAAAGAAGAAAATTAATGTGGAATATTTTTGAAGGGAAACACATACACCACTTTCACCTAGGAATGAATAAATGTAAAAGAACCCCTGATTGGTCCTACCAGGCATGACTAAATGTTTCACCATTTTCTTTACCTTTTCGAAATGATGAAATAGATAAGGGTAAGGACCAAGGAGGAATACCTGTTAAATGCTAATTAGTTGATGGTTGTTACGCGCGTTCTGAATTCTTGATCCATAGCTGAATGTGAGAGCTTCCTTTTGGCTAGGAGGAACTACCTGTAATATAAAACAAGACCATGAAATGATAGTTAAATGATATATGACAGTGGACTGCCTAGCATATGCTAGTTCCGGGAAGTGTGATACTTCCTAGATGGATGTCAATCCACTGTTTAACACAAGTTAATGTGAGAAATAAATAAATTCCTACTGTAGTTGATATGATTTAGGCATCTCATTCAAGTACAATAAGCAAATCCAATCACAACAAGCTAGGCTATAGTTAGATCCGAGAGGTGAGGTGTCTGTCAAGGTTCTGGGGCTGGTCAGGGTCTGATTCTGGGTTATTTAGGTCAATGGGTAGGGTGATTATTGGGTCTGTTCTTGGTCAAGGTGTAAAACACAGAGATTGACATTGGCTAAATGTGACTGATGTCAGTTTAGGTAGAACCGAAATCAGTTGTGGATAACCGGCGTCAGTATGGTTGAGGTAAAAGAAACTCAAAATAGATTAAATGGCAGGGGTGATATGAGGTCAAATAAAGTTTGGGAGAGTGAATGGGGAGGTCTGTAGATATCTTGGGTATGCTAAAAAGTATACAACAGGTGATAATAGGTGATTTTGTTATATGGGTGAAGGGATATTTGAGTTCACAGGAAAGTGGGTGATGAACCAATAAGCATGCAAAGAATAGAAAATAACAGGAGTAATAAATATTACTAACTGAAATAAACCATAATGGTTAGGGCCATAATTACTGTGTTAAGGATTTGATGGCTGAGTGGTGGAGGTGGTTGATCGGAGAATACATGTTTGGTCCTATAGCGGTGATTTCCCGAAGTGCTCCCGTGAATGCAATGGCTCTATGATTGATCCTGGTGATGGCTCTAGATGTCTCGATGCGTGAAAGGATGCTTGTTTCACTTGTAAGCAGCTCTGGTGCCTTTCCTTGTTCTCAGAATGTGTCAACCCATGAAATGAGGTTATTTAAGGGAATAAAAGCTAACCAATGATGGTTTTGGGTTGGCCAGCTTCGGTTCAGGGGTAACCAACGTCAGTTAAGGTGGGATTCCTTAGGTTTACTAAAAATAGGAGATCATGGCAATGATTTTCACTAGATCTCTCTATTCATCTAGGAAAGAGCGGAAATTACCTTTTCTTATGCAGGAATGTGGTTAGAGGGGATGTAGGATTTTATTTTTAGGGTTTAGTTAGGTCTTAGTTAGTTATGGCAACATATTAAGAATAGATTTAGGGTGAGGTGGCTAGGTGAGGTGGTGGGGTGGGAATTATCTTAATTAGGATGATTAAATAATAAATATTGTGAGGACATGGATTAATTTAATTAAATTAATATTAGTGTGGAGTGCAAGGGTCCATGGTTAGGTTAGTGTGTTCAAGTTGATTATTTTACGAGGGGTCAAGGGCAGTGTGACCGAATTTTGGTTTCTACATTTTTCACTGTTTTCATTACCTTTTCGAAATGATGAAACATATAAGGGTAAGGGCCAAGGAGGAATAACTGTTAAATGTTGGTTGGTTGATGGTTGTTGCATGTGTTCTGAATTCTTTATCCAAAACTGAATGTGAGAGCTTCCTTTTGGTTAGGAGAAACTAACTGTAATAGACAACAAGACCACGAAAAGATAGTTAAATGATATATGACAGTGGACTGCCTAGCGTATACTTGTTCCAGGAAGTGTGATACTTCTTATATGGTTGTCAATCCAATGTTTATAACAAGTTAATGTGAGGAATAAACAAATTCCTACTATAGTTGATATGACTTAGGTATCTCGATCAAGTACAATAAGCAAATCCAATCACAACAGGCTAGGCTATAGTTAGATCTGAGAGGTGAGGTGTCTGTCAAGGTTCTGGGGCTGGTCAGGGTCTGATTCTAGGGTATTTAGGTCAACTGGTAGGGTGATTATTGGTTTTTTTCTTGGTCAAGGTGTAAACCACAGAGACCAACATCAGCTAAATGTGACCGATTCCAGTTTAGGTAGAACCGACGACGTTTGTGGATAACCAACATCGGTATAGTCGAGGTAAAAGAAACTCAAAATAGAGTAAATGGTAGGGGTGATCTGAGGTCAAATAAAGTTTGGGAGAGTGAATGGGGAGGTCTGTAGAGATCTTAGGTATGCTCAAAAGTATACATTAGGTGAGGATATGTGATTTGGTGATATGGGTGAAGGGATATTCGAGTTCACAGGCAAGTGGGTGATGAAGCAATAAGCATGCAAATAATAGATCAATAACAGGAGTAATAAATATTACTAACTGAAATAAACCATACTGGTTAGGGACATATTGTGTTAAGGATCTGATGGCTGAGTGGCGGAGGTGGTTGATCAAAGAATATGTGTATGGTCTCGTAGCGGTAATTTCTTGGAGTGCTCCCGTGAATGCAATGGCTCTATGATTAATCCTGGTGATGGCTCTGGATGTCTAGATGCATGAATGGATGATTTTTTTGCTTGCATGCAGCTCTGGTCTCTTTTATTTTCTCTTAGAATGTGTCAACCCATGAAATAAGGTTATCAAAGGGAATAAAAGGTAATCGATGATGGTTTCGGGTTGACCGGTGTCAGTTCAAAGGTGACCGGCATCGGTTAAGGTGGGATTCCCTAGGTTTACTACAAATATGAGATCATGGCAATGATTTCCGCCAGATCTCTCTATTCATCCGGGAAAGAGTGGGAGTTACCTTTTCTTATGTGGGAATTTGATTAGAGGGGATGTAGGCATTGATATTTAGGGTTTAGTTAGGTCTTAGTTAGTTATGGCAACATACTAAGAATATATTTAGGGTGAGATGGCTAGGTGAGGTGTCTAGGTGAGGTGGTGGGGTAGGAATTATCTTGATTAGGATAATTAAATAATAAATATTGTGAGGACATGGATTAATTTAATTAAATTAATATTAGTGTGGGTGTAAGGGGCCATGGTTAGGTTAGTGTTTTCAAGTTGATTATTTAATGAGGGGTCAAGGGGAGTGTGACCAAAATTTTGTGTCGACATTTTTTCCCTTTTTGTTGCATAGCTTGTATTGGTAAGCGACACTGACAAAAATAAGATGTGGTTTCCCCTTGTGTGGGTGAAGTTGATCCCCCTCAAACTAGGAACTGATGTGGTAGAAGATAGAATCGGTGAGTGGTTTTATAAAAGGTGAATGTGATGAAGAGGAAGGTGGACAACGCGGGTAAGGGGGTAAAGGTCTAATCGGGTAATCTAGGTAATGGGCTAGGGTCAAAGGTAGTGACAGTCAAATGCACACACATGTATAAACTGCAGCACGGTACCGGGTTGAAGCGGATGCAAACTCTACATTATCTACGGTTGGTAGGTTTATCCAAATAAGGTTGAGATGATTCCGGTATCCAAGGTATAGGATATGGTACGTAAGAAATTCACAGGTCAGGTACAAGAACGTTTAGGTATGTTACGGTACACCAAAGGTGGGGTTAGGATAAATGGTCATGGTAATAAGAAAAGTAAGGTCATTAGGTCAAACAACCTCGGTAATAGTGTCACAAGGTATAGCGATCACATGAGTTCACAGGTCACTAACAATGTTTCGGGTCCAGGTAGCTAGGTCACGGCACGGGTAGGGCTTAGGTATGGGTAAAATAACAAGTCCCAAAATGTAATTAAGGACTAGTATAGGTAAGGTAGGCATGGAGGTTGGTTGCGATAGGTATGATGGAGTCAGGTCATAGGCATGGATTGAGTTAGGTTGGTTTAGGCGTGATTGAGTGTCCAAGTTATTGGTAACATGGGGGACAAATAGGGATGTATATGCAGGGTATGGTTTAAATTTCCAAATATGTGCTATAATGGAAATGTAAAAATGATACATGAATGATTTGATGATGTGGTAAAAATGTGTATAAATTGATGTTGGGTTTGCTTAATTTCTAGTTATTGATATAAAAATGGGGAATAACTAAGGTCGAATGTGAATAGGAAATAAAATGGGAGGATTGGTTAGGGTAAAGAGTGGCCAAGCTATCCTTTAGGGGCCCCATGCCCTCAAATTGCTGCCTACATAGTCTCGGTGAAAAGGGACCTCATGCCAATGTAGTTCTCCCATAAGCTAGGGAAGAATATGATGAATTAGAGAAATGGGTTGATAGGTGTTAAGTATGATTAAGTGTAGGTCATAGGCATAGTTGGTTCTTAGGTCATAGCCAATTTTAGGCCACTAGATGAAGGAATATGAACCTGAAAAATGTGCTGAAATGGCCAAATATTTACATGAAAATTTGACACTAGCATAGTACTAGTGTATATCTACTACCCTGTAATATTTAAAAATGATCCAACTGTCGGATCAAAAGTTATGGTCCCCACAAGTTAAGCTCCCACATCACAAACATTGTGTAATGGTAATAGGTTATTCAGATGAACGTTTTAAGGAGAAATTGAAGGTTGTCTTATTTTAAAAGCATAAGTGGGAGTGCAAGAAATTTGAAAATCCATACACCATGGGTTATATGGATAAAATGATATTGGATTGATGATAATATAAATAAATTATGTTGCATTCAATATTTCAACATTTTAAATTCAAATAATTGTGAAAAATGCATGAAATCTTGGGGTTTCACGTGGTCTCATGGAGTGCAATTGGATAACATCTTGGTAAATTCATGTTTCTTCATTATGCAGTGAATCATGTAAATCTTTACACACTATTTTTTTCAATGTCCTCCCCCCTCATTGGCTTTTCACTTCCCTAACCTGCACCATCATGTGAGACATTCTGTAATTTCTTTTGAATGTAATTTTATTTGGTTCTTAGATCTTGAAAAATGGGTTTTCTCATAAGACCTTACAAACCTTGAAGAAAACAATTTTTAGGAGGTGCAAAACCAGAATTTGCACATTTTTTTTCCTATTTTTCCTTTTCACCTGTTGCTGAAATGCACAAAAATTCCTTGTGTCTTGTATAAGATCTAAATTTAATCATTAGCATACTAGCTAAACCTATTGTGTACTGCATGGTTATTTCTTCCTAGACGTTTGACAGCACCGTGGATGTCTTGATGAAAACTCTTTTTTTAGAAGAATGGAGTTGTTAATTTATGGCCGGCTCTGGACACATCTGGCAAGAAAGTAAATTGTTTGATAAAATACAGTGAGGTCTTCTCCTCCTTCATGTACAAATATAGACAAAAATCATGACATTAAGATATGAAAATATAAAAGAAAAATAATTTGTGATGTTATCTAACAAAATGCCTAGAAGAAATGGTGTTTCATTGGTTTGCAAGTAATTTTTTTTCCAATTGAAGTGTAGACATCCATTATAGCATGTTGGGGGCACACACAACAAAAATATGTGGACTATTTTGGTAAAGTGTATTAAAAAATGTGGTTGTGTGGTTGATCAATTTTGTAGACATGTATGCCAAATGTGGAGGCTTAAACAATGTAGATCAAATGTTTGACAATATGCATTAAATAAATGTGGTGGTATGGAATGCTATGATTTTAGATAGTGAATTTTCTACATAGAATGAGTTATTTGATTTTTTCCATGTTGGCCATCATGAGGGATTTCTAAATTTTATCTTCTATATGCATTGTAAACCGGCCATGAAATGGGAAGATTTATGGTCTAGTTGGCACCCTTGGTAGTGCTAAAGCCATAATGCACATCCTTTACCACCTTCCCTTGTGCTTTCATCTCCATCGAAGCCCATTTTGGCCTAGGTCAAGGGATCATTTTAGTGTTTGGTTGATTTGTGGGTATGTGTTTTGACTATCGGTAGGTGACTTCCACATCTTAGTATTGGGCTTAGTTTATAACTCCCATGCAAGCTCAACATATGGAATATTGATCCTAAGTCGATTCACCCAGCCTGATCATGATTTGTCAAGATATTTGGAAAATAGTTATAATGTGGGATGGACTCTATGACACGAGAACATTATGACGAAATGCTTGGATGACCACAAAAGAAGCGCCTTTTTTTTATCATTGGTCACTTACTAGTTTAAATGATCATGCATGGTGTATTTTCCCTAATTCTTGCATGTTTTCATATTTATAGTTTTCCCTTCACAAAGCTATTGAAATTTTTTACTAAATGAAGTAGGGTTATGGTTGATAAAATGTTTTGCTGCGTAAAATGAATATTTTTACTTTGCATCTTGTATAACGGTTACAACCTCTTTTGTGTAAGCTACACTATCAAACTATGTCATTTGAAACTTAGAAAAATTGGATAATAGAACTGGTTAACCATATCCCTAGATTGGAATATTAAATGTGACCTTCCATTTAATCATGTCACTTTTTCACCTTACTAAAAATTAATAAAACAAAAAATTTCTTAGAAATGTAAAATTCTCCTCCAAACCTTGTGGAAGGAAATGATGCTTTGAATATGTTCACTGGTTATGTGGGATGCCACATCAATCCCTAGGATGATTGTATAAATTCATTTGGAAAAATTTCCGTTGCGCATCTAGGAGCTCATTGGTCAATATCGTAATGTTGGACAACTATTCAAAGTTAATAATTCCATTTGGTTTTGACTCACATTTATGGCACCGCTTCGAGAAACAAAGTTTCATCAATTCATACCTCTAGTATTTTTGGAGGAAAATAATATTCAAACATTATTTTAGATAAAATCACCTAGGAATATTGTGTTTTAAGGGGTTTTTTTAGGTCTTTGGTTGTTCAACGATAAGCTAAAATGACATGGTTATGACAGGTAGCTCCATAAAAGTGGCTGCCATTTAAACCTTGGTCACTGGATTTAAGTTTCTTCAACTTCTTGGACCTTCCTGTAGATATGAGAATAGAGGAAAATTTACTCATGGTGTGTTTGAATTCATAAAAATGGTTTTTTGAACCCAGCTTCAAGGCCATTTGGGTTAATTTTGACGATCCTATAAAATTGCTGCAATATTAGAAAACTATCAAAAAACCTTCTCCAAGCTGACCAACCATTGGAAAATCTATCAACACTATTAAATTACCCTATAAAGCTCCTTTATGTCTCTTATTTTGTCAAAATAGTATGGTGTTTATATCTCTCTTCTCCCTTTTCTCACTCTAATTTGGTAATGAAAGGAAACTGCGTTTGAGATTTTTACTCTCTCATGTTTCGTACAAGTGTTTGAAGTTATTTTTAAATGGGAAATCATAACAAAACAACAACATTACACAATTTTCCATGGTGACATTCTTTGTATCCATCGAGTATTCCATTGTGGTTGGTCTCCAATCCCCCTTTTGATTGTTGTGATATAATTATCTGTGAAATCACACAATACCTCCTTCGGCCTAGTGGCCACATCAAAAACAAAAAAGATAAAATATACATATATAAATCAAAAACCATCCTCATATAGCTAAATAATCATCTCAAGTAAACAATGATATCATTTGTCTAAAATTTCAACATCTCAATTCTATATTTTTATCAATATCAATAACATCACAAGATTAGTTCAAACGCTAAATTCTAGTCAACACAACGAGAATTTCGAATGTCAGTAATATATATGCTAACAACACATCATCATCATCAATATAAAAATGTCTCTTTATGTCTCTACAAATCCACACAAATCATACTATGAATCAAAATCCATCAATAATCATAATATCTCTATCATCTAACATCATGCTAAACAAAAATGATACAATGATATCCATGTCTATAGTCAACAGTAATCAAAATAAAAATATAATAAGTGTTGAAGAGGAGTGGGAACTACATCCCCCTCTCCTTAGACTCGACTTCATCCTGGAAGTCACTAAAATAGGTGTGGAAATTGGACTCATAACAACGTAGCATCCTCCCATGTAGCAGTAATCTCATCATACCTATCCCACTAGACTCACACCTGATCAATCTCTTGGAATCGAATGCCTAGGATGCTGCGCTCTAAAATACACATAGGATGCACCATCATCTGCCTCTTCTCTTGCACCTACAACGCGGTCTAGTCCAATACAAGAGAAGGATAAGTGATATGTCTCCTAAGAAAAGATACATCGAACACATCATGCACACGAGCCAAGTTGGGTGAAAAGGCTAGATGATAAGCTAAGGGACCGATCCGATCTAGGATCTTGAATAGACCCACAAATCTAGGAGAAAACTTAGATAATTTTTCATAATAGATAGGACTCTTATGAGGTCTGACATGAAGGAACACGTTCGTGCCCACCTCATAAATATGGTCAACTCTCCTTTGATTTGCATACTTTTTCTACCTATCCTGAGCCTCCTGAAACCTCTGTCGGATAAAAAAAATTATCCATGTCCTGTAACAAGGCTAGGCCAATAGATACTCTATCCTCAAGTCTATCCCAACTCAAAGGTGGTCTGCACTCCTTGCCATAAATTTCCTGAAATGGTGTCAAACCAATAGAGTTGTGGAAACTATTGTTGTAAGAAAAATCAACTAAGTACAAGTACTCCTCCCACTTCGACTTGATGATCCATGATGTACATCCAAAGCATGTCCTAGAAACTTTGATTCACTCACTCCGTCTAGCCATCTATCTCTAGATGACAGGCTATGCTAAAGTTGATACTTGTCCCGAGGGCCTGCAGCATGGTAGTCCAGAAGTGTGATGTGTATAAGGGATTGCGGTCATAGATGATCTTCCATAGAATCTTGTGCACTCTAACGATCTCATCTAAGTACACTCTCACTACTTCATTAGCTGTATAGGTGGTCTTCACTGGATAAAAATGATCTAGTTTCGTCAATCTATCCACCATGATCATGATGACATCGTGGTTATATCTCGATGTCGGTAGCCCTAATATGAAATCCTTGGAAACGGTATCCCATTTACACTCCGGTTTAGCATGTGGGTAAAGAAGGCTAGCTGGATGTTGATGCTCAGCCTTCACCCTCTGACACTCTAAACAGTGTGACACAAAGTGAGCTACATCTCTCTGAAGGCCTCTCCAATGATAAAATTTTCTCAAGGTGGCATGCATCTTCTTCACCCCTAGATGGGAAGAATAAGGTGCACGATGAGCTTTGCAAAGATATCATTGTCTCAAACCTCCATCCCTAAGTACATATATCTGGCATTTGTGTCTGAGAATTCCATTTGAATCTAATGAAAAACCATCAAAATTCCCTTCAAGGGGTCTCTAAGACTTAATCTCTGATCTAGCTGCAAGGTAGAAATTGTCCTGAAGAAGTGGTCACAAAATCCTGCTCCGCAAATCTCTACCCATTGAAGTAGCCATAGCCAAATGTCTTCATCTACTCAGAGTGTCGCAAAACAACATTCCCCTTCCCCTTCACATGATCTATCTCCATGTCATACTCACATAGCAACTCCATCCAATGCCATTGACGAGCATTGAGATTAGGTTACGTGAAGAGGTGACGTAAGCTCAAATGATCTGTCCTGAGACTAAATATCCTACCCAAAAGGAAATGTTTCCATCGAAACAAAGCATGCACAATTACTGCAATGTCAAGGTTATGAGTTGGATAATTGATCACATGATCTTTGAGTTTTTGCATAGTCAAACGCAACTACACACCAACTTGCAACAATACACCACCTATTTTTTCCAAAGAAACATCTATACAAACGAGGAACTCCCCATGCGGATCAGGCACTGCAAGAATCAATGCTTATGTAAGGCATACCTTCAGTATACTAAATGCCTTCTCACATCTGGCAGACAAAACAAAATTCTTCCCTTTCCACTGAAGGGAAGTGCTAAGGTGCGTAATCCAAGAGAAGTCCTGAACAAATCTCCTGTAGTTTCCTATGCCAACCCCATGAAACTATGCACGTCAGTCACACTAGTTAGCTTGCAGCCTAATCCATAATGGCTCTAATCTTGGAAGGATCAATTGTGATACCTTCCCTATAAATGATGTGACCCAAGTACTGCACCTCTGAATGAAAGAATGCACACTTCTCTAAGTTTCCGTAAAGTTGCTTCTCACGAAGACACTCCAAAACCTATCGAAGGTGCTCCTCGTGCTCCTCACACATGCATGAGTAAATCAAAATGTCATCAAGAAATATGATTCATGAAGAGATCCAAATTTTCTGTCAAAATACCCCATTCATCAAACTCATGAATACTGCGGTGGCATTCGTCAAACCAAAAGGCACTACTGTGAACTCTTAGTGGCCATATCTCGTACAGAAGGTTGTCTTATGAATATATGCCTTCGTGATCCTCAGCTGATGGTATCTAGAATTAAGATCTATCTATGGAAAATATCGTTGTCCCCTTCATCTAATCAAACAAATCATCAATACACGGAAGGGGTAACGATTCTTGATCGTTACTTTGTTCAGCTGATTGATAATCGATACACAATCGTAGAGATCCATCCTTCTTCTTTACAAAAATCACCGGTGCACCCCAAGGGGATACACTAGGATGGATTAGGGATTTCTCCAAAAGGCCCTCTAGCTACAACTTGAGCTCATAGAGCTCAAGGGTAGTCATCCAATAAGGCGCTTGTTGAGGTAGGCTCTACTCCTCGGAACAAAATCAATATGGAAATCTATCTCACATGGGGAGGTAACCTTGTAGCTCCCCTGAAAGGACATTTGAAAACTCCCTCAAGATATTATGATCATCAAGTGACGGCCCACTAGACTCATCATCTAATCTATCACTAACTGTAACAGAAAACAACTAGACAACCTCATCGCTCACACCGCTTAAGCTGCATAGTGGATATGGTGTGAATAGATGTGGGTCTCCTGACTCCCACTATCAGTGACTCCACTCCAAATCATCTACACATAATATTACCTTAATGTAACAATCAACCCTAGCCCTATGTGTAAGATAACCAATCCATGCCCAAAATGATCCCATAGGAAGCCAAAGGAAGGATGACTAAGATCTAAGGTTTTGGAAAAGGGTCCTAGGTAAACTATGCACTCCTTGACTAAGGATTCCACTATGAGCTTGGCTCCAGAAGCCATCTCCACATCCCAACTATGGCGCTTCCTAATTGCCACCAGCCTACATCGCTCTACTACAAATGGATAAATAAATTAATCTGAGGAGCTTGAATCAAATAAAAAAGGAATAGAAATGCCATCAATGCTACCTCCCATCTCAATCACCATGCTCTGGTGCTCTTCCTAGTGGTTCTCGACCGCTAGATATATATTGTGGCTCCTATCCATGTCACCTACTGTAGGCTCTGAAACCAGTGCCTTACCCTTGTTATTAGGGTTCTGAGGCCAATCTCTCTAATGATTCCCAAGTACACCACACCTATAACAACTACTCAGGTCCTATCCAATAAGAAGTGGATCCTTCAGGTACTCTAGTAAGTCTATGTGCCATGGATCCTCGATGATCCTGCTATAGACTGCTCTGGTTGTTACTGACGAGATCTACTGACTGAGCTCTAGGCAATGCCTGAGTCCTGACTGGTCCCCTAGGAGGAGGACCCATACTACTTACCCTCTGAGCTATCAAATCTCTGTGGAGGCCTAAATGGAGGACGCTTCTGTGTGCTTCTACTGAGGTGGCCTAAATGAAGACTATGTAGAACCATGTCCACCACAAGGAGGAGGAGATGACCCCCTCAACCTACTATCCTACATCTACTAGATACGGCTCCACACTCTATCTCTAGCCTGCGGCATCTTCCCCTTGGTCTCCTCCGTAATATAGGCCTTCTCAATGGCCTCTGCTAATGTCTGCAGACAATGAATGTGTACTACTCCTCCAATGTCTAGGTTCAGGTCCCTGAATGAACCTGTGGATCCTCACCTGCTCGTCCTGCATGTAGTCTACATACTGAACTAGGTCCAGGAAGCGACTCTCATACTCTTCCACTATTCATGGATGCCTAACGTAGGTCATGGAACTCATCTATCCTCTATGCTGAATGAACCTCCTAGAAAAGTATCTACTCCTGAACCTCTCCTCAAAGAGCTCCGAAGTGACTATCTTAGAATCCACATGGAGCTTTTGCTCCTCGGTCCATCCACCAAACAACAACTCCATCTCTCAGAAGTTGGATGGCAACACGAGCCTTTGTGTTGTTGGTACATGGACATAGCTTGAAGCATCCACTCAAGCTGACCAACCAAGCCTCTTCCTAAAATCCTCCAATTATCCCAATGCAAAATGAGATGGATGGAGTTTCAGGATCTCCTCTGATGTGATCTATCATCTGTAGACTGTTCTGCCTCTAGGTATCTCAACATAGATCATCACACTACCTAAGGTTCCTAGATCTTTCTTTGTGTCTTGTATCCATGTCACCATGACCTCTATGTGGTGAATCTTTTCTGACTAAATCCACATGAAAGTTCTCTACCCTATACTCATCACTATGTCGGGAAGGTGCATGAGCCTCTATTGATTCCTATTTGTCATGTCTGCTAGGTTTCCCTCCTAAAGATCCTCCACATATAGTTAGCATTAACATCCTGTAACGTCTAAAGTATCTGAGGTAGTATGTCTGCTACTACCTTATCTGGGGGTGGTAAGTCTAGGTCCACATGTGCAAGAAACCCTTTTCTAGTCCTTGCCTCCTTCATAGACCAAGGTGAGAGTTAGTTTACCATTACTCTAGTTTTAGTTTCAGTTTTCTAGGTTTTTTACTTTTAAAATATCATACAATTTTATGTGATCTAGGTTTAGATTTGCGCTAAGTTTTCTTATTATGTCTTATGTTTCCAAGTGTGATCAAGGTCTAAACGTTGAACCTGTCGACATTAAAATTTTCCTCCAAATTTCTATTTCATTAATGTGTGTATTAGGAATAGGATGTTGTTAAGTATAATTAGTAGTGGCGTCTGATAGAAGATAAACCACTATTAGTATGGTGCCGCCAATAAAGTAGAGTACGGTAATAGTCAAATTACAATAGGAATGTTGTGGTAAAAAGTAAATATTTTAATCGTAAGTGGTCTGGTAATGTTAAAATGTCAAAGTTGGGGTAAGTAGAGAAGTAGGGTCTACATGATTAGGAATTAGAAATATTATATTTGTAATAAAGACAAAGAGTGATGTCATAAATATTTTGTGTATTTTATTTGTGGAAAAATCTAAAAAGGTGGAACCCATGTGAGATGATAAGGTTTATCTTATCTTAGAAGATAAGCCTATCCATGTAAAGGCAAGAGTTTAGGCATGGAATATGATTGGCCGGAAGATGATTTCCTATCCTATCTTAGAGATAGGGTGGATAAGCTGGAATTCCTATAAATAAAGAGGCCACCCCCCCCCTCATTTAACATAGAAGGAAGTACTGAGAAATATTGTATGAGTAAGTGTGTAAAGGAAGCCATCATTTTGAAGGTGTGTTAAAGAAGCCATTAAGAGGTGTAATTGTGAAGTTTCTCCCATAGTTATGGTTGGAAGGCAAGTGAAGTCAGTAACACTTGAAGTACCTCATGGGTGAGATTGTAACAATTTCATGTTGATATTATAATTTACACTTGATATTTCAGATTTATCATCATTCCTAGAGGTCTTATCATAGTCTATGGTATTCTTGTGTTATGTTAATTTTTTAGTGTTTCTAGATTACATCCACCCAACTAAAAGTTGTGCATTATTAAATAACCATAGCACATTTAGGAGTTCCCGGTGAAGAATTATCATAGCGTCGGATTGGTGATGACATTTTGGTTCCGTTATGGGACCATTCCTCATTGGTGGATTTTCTAGAGAGATATTCCCACTTAGTCATAAATTTTTAATGAAACGAGGGTAACCTTGTTTTTAATGTGCCTAGTAGTTACCATGGTAAAGTCACTTTTTACCAAGCATAGTCGGTGGTACCACAGTAACTTCACCGCCCTACCGTGAATAGTGTTTACCCAAAACTTCACCTTTTTACCGTTAATAGTGTTTACCACAATAAAGTCAGTTTTTACCGAGTAAGTGCAAGATTACACAAGATGGTGGTCCTATTTTATTGTAGAAAGGTGTAAAGTCACTTTCTATTGTAGTGAGTCCAATTATTTGTGCACATAAGTCTTTTGATTGTACTTGTGAGTTGGTATTTCACTGTGGTTACATTTAAAAATGGGGAAGATTCCTGTTTTTTCAGCCAATCTAATGAAGATGCTTCCTCTTTCATTCAAGATTTAAATGATCTTGCATTTGTAATGGCCTCATAAGAAGGGAACAATGGATGAATTTTTTCCTACCTTTTTGGATGGTTCATCCCTTACAAAGGTTTGAAATACTAGGTGATAATGTAGAAAAACTCATGGGATTCCTATTAACTGAAAGCTTTCTTGAAGAATTTGGTGAACAGAAATATGCAGATCTCATGATTTATTATCACAAAGCTATCCCAAGGAGAGAAGGAGAAGATAAGGGATTATCATGCTCGTGTTCTAGAGCTAAGGAGGAAGCTCGATGCCCAGTGTCATGGAAGGAAGGATCCAGCGGATGGGTTGATGAATGGCGTGGATAATCTCCTCTGTAAGCAATTCATTCTTGGGATGAAGACCTTGATCAGAAAAGTGAAGTATGACCACCCAGCTACCATTAAACAAGCAAAGGAGATTGCAAGAAGGTAAGAAGAAAGCATGGAAGAGTCGCCCAAAGAAATTGTTTCTAAAGATGAGCCTACACCAACACCTTTGGTCCAAAATCCATGAACTGACTCTCTAGTGACTGTTCACAAATATTTCTCCTAGTACATCTACTGAGTATGAAGATCTACTCAAAGATGGGCAGTTAACTATTAATCTTCTTCAAGGAAAAGAATTTAGTTCTCAGGGAGGAGATAGAGGTCCAAAAAGAAATATTTCTGAAGTCGTATGTTATGGTTGTTATAAAAAGGGTCATTATAAGTATAATTGTCAGATAGAGCTTTTACATCCGGTACAAGAGATAATGATAAAGGAAAAGCACCTGTGAATTCTTTTGATGTAGTAGATAAGAGCATAAATAATGAAGTAGATGTGTTTGTAACAAAAAGAAAGAAAGAAAAAGATAATCAAGATGGAAATGATCCTAAAAAGATGAAAGTGTTGAAACTAGTAAGAAACATAGGAGAAGAAAGTTGGGTGTTCAGCAGATTTTTTGATTTCACAGGGTCAAGGACCATACTCCATCTTAGAAGATCTGTCCAAAAGGCCTGCAAATATTACATATGGTCAACTCTTGGCTATTTCTTCTGAGAAGAGGCGGGAGCTGCGAAGTGGACTCAATGCTCAACGAAGGAAGGAGGTTGAGGTCCACTGTTTTGGAGGCATAGGCTAGATCCCTATGCTCCACAAACTGAGTTATTATGTAATGGTATTTCAATTCTATGATGTCTTAGTTGATGATGAGGTGCTGCAGTTAATGTAATGACCGAGTCTGTAATGAATATGTTGGGTTTAAAAATTGATCGACCCTCGACACTTATGTTAAGGTCATTAAATAAGGGAAAAACTAAACCACAAGGTGTAGTTTCAAATGTGTCAATAACTGTTATGGGTGTTGTATGTGTGGTAGAATTTCAGGTGATGAAAAATGGTACTGTTGCGTACCCAATGTTGTTGGGAAGACCATGGCTAAGGAGAGTTCATGCCAAAAACTAATGGAATGAAGGACTTCATGACACTTGGATGTGGTAGAGAGAGGGTGAAGATAAACGTGATCCCTCAGCATCATAAGACAGAACCCTTGGATTCAAGTGATGAAACTGATGATTAGGCATCCTCTTATTACTCTAGTACCAATGAAGTGGACATAGAAGATGAAGAAAGTGAGGTTGATGTTTCGGTCATGGATATCCTTTCAGTCACACTGACTCATGAACCCATAAAATTATCTAGAAGAATAAATTGATGATCGTCTCCAACAAATAAAGATTGGTGATGCTGTGATGGAGAATGAGAAGGAATCCTACCTCCAGCTCTTTAGAAGGTACATACACCTATTCACTTTTGATTACAAGTAAATCCGTCAAGTAAGTTGGGTAGAACATTCTATTGAGCTGGTAGATGGTGTTAAGCCCATAAAGCAAATGCCATATAGAATGAATCCTAATTTTTCCAAGAATATAAAAGAAGAAATAGATAAGTTGCTTGATGCAGGATTCATATTTGCTGTAGAGAATTCAGAATAGGTTTCTCCCATTGTGATCTCAATAAAAAAGAATGGGAAGCTACACATTTGTGTTGATTATAGGAAGCTCAACAAGGAAACAAAGAAGGATCATTACCCTCTTCCATTCTCACTGCATCAGATCTTGGATGAAGTAGCTGGCTAGGAGTGCTATAGTTTTGAAGATGGATATAGCGGATACAACCCTAACCATCCTTGTGAAATTTTATTAAATCATTTTTTATCTTTCCATAGCCTCCTCATTAGGTCTCTTTTCTTTCTTTAATTTTGTAGGCTGGAGGAAAGAAAGAAATGTTATCAACAACCATGAAGGAATTCACTAGAATAAAACTTAGTTTATTTTACATTATGGATTTATAATTGTAATGTCTTCCATTTGAAGATTGAAGAGGTTTCCAATCCAAATGTGGAGTTCTTGTATAGTTAATTCAATTTTTGAGTCTTCTATTTCGGAAAAACTCTACTTCCATTTTAATCTATGAGTTTGAAAACATTTAGAATGCCCATTTAAATATTTATATGTTTAGAAAAATGAATTTATGCCCTTATGGCTTCCTGGTGTTTTACTCTTCATATTTACATACTTAAATTTTTAATTAATCAAGTTTAAAATTTCCCAGTCACGGATTTTTAATTTTCTGCCGACAGTGATGAAACCATCGCCTAAGGCAGAATAAGGATAGTGATGATTCACAAATATTACCTTAAATACTGGGTGGAAATTCAGAGACTCTCTAGTCTGATCCCAGGCTAGCGGTTCAGAGACCACCACTCTACACAGGGCAACGGTCCTATTCTTTAAAAATAGAACCATCAATTCCACAAATTTTCCAAAAACAAGTTTTACAAGGGTGTTTTACACTTTATCGTTAGCTTGAATTTAAGTGTCTATAGTCTCCAGTTGAAATGTTGCACCATTTATTCATTCCATGATTAAAATTTTAAAATTTAAATATTTTGTATTTCTATAATAACAAGAAACACAACTACAAGATCATTTTTTATTTTCTTCCAAGAAATTTCTTTGAAGTTTAGAAGCAGGAATGAAACTTAATCTATTTTTGGTATTATTGTTTTTCCATTCCACAACCAAATGTAATTTTTTAATAAAATAATGCATTAAAATTTATTACATCTTTCCATTACTACTACAACCATTTGTTCAACTTCAAACAACTCTATTTCACGTTCAGATTTACTAAGAATACATTGTTAATGATTTACAACTTCTGTGTTCTTCCTTCATTCTTACAATAATGTAACTTCAACAAATAATAATGAAATTTATTTTTCTTTGAGCATAGCTCATTTCTTTTAATACAAGGAGCCTTCCTTTCCACAATACATTACGACTTAATAATAAAAAATACAATACAACTTTTCTTTCAAATACTATGCTACTAGGCTTCAACCTTAAGTGAGAATCACAAGAAACGTTTCTACAATGGAGGATTTATTTTGACTTCTACAAGTGCTCCAAGTCTAAAATCTTCCACAAGAGCTCCACTATTTCTTCACTTTAATCACAAAAACAAAACTGGGGGAGAGGCAACACTCTCCACCCAACCAATAATCCAATGAGGAGAAGAATCTATCCTCCTCATTGGCCCCCAAGCCCCAACAAAAATGCAATAAAGGATGGATAATACTCATGGAAACTAAAAAAATGATTCCACATCACAATACATGATTTCCCAACCATTTAAAACATATTCAAACAAAAGATACAATCACAAGAAGAAACTATGAAAATACACAAGGCTTGAAAATTCAAAGCCAATGGAGTAAGGATCTATGGGGAGATCACTTATGCCTCCCAATGGGATTATGTTCCCACCTTAAAACCCTCCAAAATACATGTCAAACCCCTACACAACTCTTAATCCTCCCTCAAGATCCTCTTATGCCTCCCACATTCTCTTATGCCTCCCTACAATCTCTTATGTCTCCCTCAAAAGAACCAAGTAAGAAATGTAAACATTTTCTTATCCAAAATGGGGCACCCAACCCAACTCCCTCCTAAAACATGAAATAAACTCTTATTCCTCCCTACATATAAAATACCCATATCCTTCTCCTACACCATACTTAGGCATTCTACCCAAGATCCCAACAAGCATACAACCCATTCATTTGCACACAAATATACACATATAAAGGAAGACAATTAAAATAAGGATGTCTTTCCTACCTTTCCATGGTATAACTTGATCAAAGATTCACACTCCAAGATCCTTCAAGCTCAATCCAACTCCAACAAGCTCCAAAAATTCAACAAGCACTCCAAAACTCTCCAACTCCAAAAATAAAAGAGATTAAATGAAATGAAGTAACCCCCAAACAAATAATTAAACTTGCATATATATAAAAAGGGAAGAGGAGGGTGAGGTGGCTCCATGTAGGATGCCACATCATTTATCCTCAACTCCACATCACAAGTCAAACCTCAACCCTAATTGACAATAAATTGGTGGTTGAGAGGAATGAAAAGCCTCTTACACACACAATCCAAACCCACACCCCTAAGTGACATAATTTAAAACCCATGTAAGAAAAGTGCAATAAATGTCACTTTTTTCTTACAAAACACATAATGGGGTCTATTTTTGACCCCCAAATCCATAGGTAGTGGTTTGTATATGAAATTAAGAGGTGTGGGATAAGCTTATCTTGTCCGACAAGCCTCCAAAAATGTCCCTTAAGCCCAAATCCGAAATTCTAAAGTAAGGTAGAGTGTACAACACTCAAAGTCACTTACACTCAATAAAAATCACAAAATCCAAAAGACCAACTACTCTAATAAATGGCCCCTTTTTTCACATCCCCATATAACTTAATAACATGATTAAATTACTTAATAAAGGTACATTAATCAACAATGATTAAATACGTTACATCACAAAATAAATCACATACTCTACAATAAATAAAAGAAAAAGGGAAAGAATTGCACACATAGGCCCATGGTCACATTTGGAGGTCATCCCCCCATGGGGACCCCCTAACAAAATAAAACAAAACAACAACATTACACAAGTTGCCATGGTGACCTTCGTTGTATCCATCTAGTATTCCATTTTGGTTGGTCTCCAATCCCACTTTTGATTGTTGTGATATAATTACCTGTGAAATCACACAATACCTTCTTCGGCCTCATGGCCACATGAAAAACATCAAAGATAAAATATACACACATAAATTAATAACCATCCTCATATAGCTAAATCATCATCTCAACTAAACAATGCTATCATTTTTCTAAAATTTCAACATCTCAATTCTATCCTTTTATCAATATCAATAAGATCATGAGATTAGTTCAAATGCTAAATCCTAGTCAACATGAAGAAATTTTTTTATGTCAGTAATATAAGCTAACAACACATCATTATCATCAATATAAATATGTCTCTGTATCCCTCTAGGAATCCACACAAATTGTAATGTCCCCTTTTCCTACGCCTAAGGACTAAGGGCCAATTCGAGTCCAGTCCTTGGTCATACCCTAGGGGCTAGGGACACGGGGAGATTTTGGGTATGAATATCTAGTCCATTTTGTCATATGTCTTCTTTGATAAACATAAAGTGTTTTGGAGGGACTAGTTATTATGTGTTGTCTTTAGGAAGGGGCCACATGACACATAATATTCTAATTTTGTGTTGAGGGTCACTTTTGGACCATGACAACTAAAAAGGGGAAAAGTACAACTTAAGTTACTTTCATTTTATTGACCCTTCCAAGGGAAAAATGTGACTGGGGTTTATTGGGGCTCTTTTTCCTTGGAGAATTATATAAGGGCTAGGGGAAAAAGAAAAAGGGGATTTTTGGCATAAATAATTATTCTCCTTCACGTGAAATTGTTGTTTGCAAATCTACAACTTGTGGAGTGAAATATCACAGGAACCCTAGCTTCGGTGGTGAGAGACTCATCCCTAGCTAGCAAGGCATTCTTCGGTAGTGACAGATCTACCCTAGCTTGTCATTTTGGAGCCGCTTACAGGATTGTGTTATAGAGACATTATCAAAGGGTTCAAAGGAAGGGTTTGAGGATTTTGGGGGAATTTGGGGAAAATATCAGAGGGGTTCTAGATCATATTTACGGCATTGATTTGGGCAGGGCGTAGCATCACTTTGAAGGCATCTCCATCAGTTTTCAACCCTTCCCCAAACAAGGCGACCTGCAACCTTTATTCGGAGGGTTTTCCAGTTAGCCATTTTCAGATTTGAAGGTTGAAATGTCACTTCCTATATTTTTTAATGTTATTTCCAAAGTCTCATAATTTTTGCTCTTGTATTTGGAGAGTTACAACCCTTTGAAGTTTTCCAACTGTTTAGGGCACACTGTGATTTTTTGGCAGCATTTTGATTTTTGTAAAATTCCAAAAATAGTTTTCTTATGTCTTTCATAATAATAGTAAGATCTATTTAAATTTTCAAGTAATTCAGGTGGATATCTTGGGAGATATTAAGTTTCTTTAGTTCACTACCATAATTGTAAAAATCAGCAAAAATCAGTATTTTATTCGGCTGCAAACTTTCAACATTTTATGCATTTTTTAAGTGGTATCCCGCAAGGGATATTTTAGTGGTATCAGAGTTGTTGTTCCTCCATCCTGTGTGGGTTAAATATGATAATTTGGAAAGATCTCAATGTGGGTTTTATGAAGGAAATGTTCACCAACATGGTGAAACAACGGGAAGCCACTAACCTTTATTTGAGCCTGCTCACTCAGAATTTGAATCAAAGCAGATCTGGGGACAATAAGTAAAATGGAGAGAACAGTGATAAAGGGTGGCCAATAGAGGTGATTGATGAGGATTATTATTAGAGGAAATATCAATCATTGAGTAAGGGATTCAGAGATAATATACCATTTCCAGATTACTACATGATGAAGATTTGTAATAATCCCAAGCAAGGTCATCATATGTCAGTACCTAAATTACAAAAGAACTCATTTGAAGAAGAAGAAGCTTCTAGAGAAAAAGTTATGATTTCCATTAGAAAAATAATTACATTAGTGAAAATTTTCTTGTTAGAGAAATTATTCCAGCTGAGGAGAAGAAATTTGTATATGCAAGCAAGGAGGATGTAATAGAAACTCTTAAACGATGTGAGGAATGGAATAGTAGAGCTATAAGTGCTAGATTGATAACCACTCAAGAAAGACAACACCTACAAGAGTTCAAGGAAAATATGTGGGAAAATGATGTAAGGAAGTCTACACCCACGAAAGAAGACTCTATGGAGCAGCTGGCACATGAGGAGGAGCCTCACATGGACACTTGTGTGGAATTGCACGTTGCTGCAATTTCTAAACTAACAACTCATGATAACCTGATTTATGATGAATTTCACCCCATTGTAGACTAGAATGCTCAGGATTTGTGGCACAAAATTCAAGTCATTTTGGATACCAAGCTTGATGAGGATACTCCATGGGATGGTGTTTTAGAGGTTTCTAAATCAGAAATAGAAGGTGAACCTTTTTAAGATATTCTTTATAAGGAGGTTAGTATTAGCACGGATTTATTTCATCATCTTCATCCTATATCATTACAATAGTTATATCATGATGGTATTCAACCTATTGTCGATAAGAATGCTAAGAATCTAGTCAATCAAATTCAATTCATCATGAAGAAAAAGAGTGATGATCTTCTTTATGAGGAGATACAAGAGAAGCAAAGATGGAAGACCTTACATGATACAAGGGTTCATGGGCATTATAAGGTATGGGATCCTGGTAATACGTGGAAATTATCCAAAACTATCAATTCTTATTTTGAAAACTTTGTGACTGGTTTCATAAGCAAAAGAAGGAATTCAAATGTATCTTTTGGGATTACAAGTGTTAGTAAGCATGATTTCTTCATTGGAGACTCTGGTTCAAGAAGGGAGAGTGCCTCTCAAGGTACTAGCATTGGTTTTCTAATTGCTAAAAAGGGTAAGAGAATTTTTTTTAATCATCTTTAGCCTACTGGACTTTGTATAATAGCAGTCATAATGAGAGGAGAAAATAACAGTATGAGACAACAAGGTCAAAGTGGTGAGAGTGGAAATTTAGGGCAGTGGCCTCCCCAATCTTTTGCCAGGCCTTTGGGGCTTCACGAACCGTCTTTCTTGAAGGATCTGAAAGTTTCACAGGTACAGTAGCAGTAGATATTTTGGATGAGGAGTCTTGTTGGGAGAGGTACCAAACTGTGAGTGAGGGCTTTCGTAACAACATGCCATTCCAAGAATATTACAAAATGAAGATTGGCAATAGACCCAAGGGAGATCATCAGATACAACTACCAGAGTTACAGAGGAGATTTGGACAAATTTCCATCCCACACTTCGATGGTTCTAAGAAGTGTACTACATAGTCTTGGGTTCCAAAGTTGAATACATACTCCAACTTGAATCCTATGCATGAGGAAGATGCAATTAATTTTACAATCTTACATCTTGAGGGATATGTTCATGATTGGTGGCATCATGGGTTGATTACACAGGGACACATACACATTACTACTTATGTAGAGTTCGTGCAGAGACTGGTGAGAAGATTTGATAGGATGGACCCTGACATGTCTCACATTTGATCCCAATGGTCTCACATCTGATCAATCTCTTAGCCTCGAAGGCCTAGGATCTTGTGGTCTAAAATATGCATCGGCTCCAACATCATTTTCCCCTTCTCGTGTACCTGCAATGTGGTCCATTCCAATACATGAGAAGGATCAGGGATATATCCCCTAAGAATAGATACATGGAACAAATCATGCACACGAGACAAGTTGGGTGGCAAGGCTAGATGATAAGCTAAGGGTCCAATCCACTCCAGGATCTCAAATGGACCCAAAAATATAGGAGACAACTTAGATCCTTTTCCATAACGGATGTGAATCTTATGAGGTTTGACATGAAGAAACACCTTCATGCCCACCTCATAACTATAGTCAACTCTCCTTTGATCTGCATACTTCTTTTGCTCCTATCCTGTGCCTCCTGCAACCTCTTTCAGATCAAAACAACCTACTGCTCCATGTCCTAAACAAAGGCTGGGCCAAGAGATACTTTGTCCTCAAGTCTATCCCAACTCAAAGGTGTCCTACACTCTCTTCCATAAAGTTCCTGAAATGGTGCCATCCCAATAGAACTCTGGAAGTTGTTGTTGTAAGAAAATTCAACCAAGTACAAGTACTCCTCCCACCTCGACTGATGATCCATGACGTACATCTGAAGCATGTCCTCTAAAATCTGATTCACCCACTCCATTTCCATCTATCTCTGATGATAGGTTGTACTGAATTTGATACTCATCCCGAGGGCCTGTTGCATGGTAGTCCAAGAAGTGTGATGTGTATAAGGGATCATGCAGTCACAGATGATCTTCCATGGAATCCCATGTGTAGTCTAACAATCTCATCCAAGTACACTCTTGCTACTACACTAGATGTATAGGTGGTCTTCACTAGAGAAAAATGAGCCACTTTCATCAATCTATCCACCGTGACCATGATGGCATCATGGTGGTATCTCGACGTCAGTATCCCTACTATGAAATCCATGGAAATGGTGTCCCATTTCCACTCCGGTATAACATGTGGGTAAAGAAGGCCAGCTGGATGTTGATGCTCAGCCTTCACCCTCTGACACTCTAAACAACATGACACAAACTGAGCTACATCTCTCTGAAGACCTCTCCAATGGTATATTTGTCTCAAGGTGGCATGCATCTTCTTCACCCCTGGATGGGTAGAATAAGGTGCACGATGAGCCTCTTCCAAGATATCTTGTCTCAAACCTCCATCCCTAGGTACATAGATCTAGCCTATGTTCCTGATAATTCCATCTGACTCTAATGTAAAACCATCAAACTTTATTTCAAGGGGTCTCTGAGACTCAATCTCTGATCTAGCTACAAGGTAGAAACTGTCATGAGGAAGCTGTCACAAAATCCTGCTCCGTAAATTTGTACCCACTGAAGTAGCCATAGTGAAATGTCTCCATCTACTCAGAGCATCGAAAACAACATTATCTTTCCCCTTCACATGCTCTATCTCCATGTCATACTCACATAAAAATCCATCCAACACCGTTGTGAGCGTTGAGATTGGGTTGCGTGAAGAGGTGACGTAAGCTCAAATGGTCTATCCTGAGAATAAATCTCCTGACCAAAAGGAAATGTCTCCATCAAACCAAAGCATGCACAAATGTGCAAGCTCAAGGTCATGATTTGGATAATTGATCTCATGATCTTTGAGTTTTGCGAGACTCAAAGGCAACTACATGGCCATCCTGCATCAATACACCACCTAGTCCTGCCAAGGAAGCATCTGTACAAACAAATAACTCCCTCATGCAGATCTGGCATACTACAAGAATCGATGCTGATGTAAGGAATCCCTTCAGTGTACTGAAGTCCTACTCACATCCATAGACCAAACAAACTTCTTCCCTTTCTGCTAAAGGGAAGTGATGGGGTGCAAATCCGAGAGAATTCTTGAACAAATCTCCTGTAGTAACCTGCCAACCCCATGAAACTACACACCTCAGTCACACTAGTTGGCATGGGCCAATCCATAATAGCTCTAATCTTGGAAGGATCAACTATGATACCTTCCCCAAAATGATGTGACCCAAGTACTGCACCTCTGACTGAAAGAATGCACACTTCTCCAGGTTCCCGTAAAGTTGCTTCTCATGAAGACACTGTAGAACCTGTCAAAGGTGCTCCTCATGCTCCTCACACATGCGTGAGTAAATCAAAATGTCATCAAGAAATATGAGCATGAAGTGATCCAAAAATTTCTATGGAATACCCCATTCATCAAACTCATGAATACTGCGGGGGAATTCGTCAGACCAAAAGGCACTACTGTGAACTCGTAGTGGCCATATCTCATATGGAAGGTTGTCTTATGAATATCTACCTCCATGATCCTCAAGTGATGGTATCCAGACTTAAGATCTATCTTGGAAAATAATGTGGCCCCCTTCATCTGATCAAACAAATCATCAATACATTGAAGGGGGTAACGATTCTTGATCATTACTTTGTTTAGCTGACGATAATCAATACACAATCATAGAGATCCATCCTTCTTCTTTACAAAAATCACTTGGTGCACCCCAAGGGGATACACTAGGATGATTAGGCCTTTCTCTAGAAGGCCCTCTAGCTACAACTTGAGCTCACATAGAGCTCAGGGGTAGTCATCCTATAAGGTGCACTCGTGAGATAGGCTCTTCTCCTGGAACCAAATCAATGTGAAAATCTATCTCACGTGGGGGAGGTAACCCTGGCAGCTCCCCTAGAAAGACATCTAAAAACTCCCTCAAGATATGATGATCATCAAGTGATGGCCCACTAGAATCATCCTTTGATCTATCGCTAACCATGACAACATACAACTGGCAACCTTTCGTGCACACCGCTTAAGCTGCATAGTGGATATGGTGTGAATAGAGGTGGGTCTCCTAACTCCCACTATCACTGACTCCACTCCCAAATCATCTACACATGATATTACCTTACTGTAACAATCAACCCTAGCCCTATGTGTAGATAACCAATCCATGCCCAGAATAATCCCATAGGAACCCAAAGGAAGGATACAAAGATCCAAGGTCATGGAAAAGGGTCCTAGGTCAACTATGCACTCCTTGACTAAGGAGTCCACTGTGAGCTTGGCTCCAGAAGCCATCTCCACATCCCAACTATGGCTCTACCTAACTGCCACCAGCCTACATCACTCTACTACAAATGGAGAAATAAAATAATCTGAGGAGCATGAATCAAATAAAACAGGAATAGAAATGCCATCAATGCTACATGTCATCTCAATCACCATGCTCTGGTGCTCTTCCTAGCGGTTCTCAACCACTACATATATCATGTGGCTCCTAGCCATATCACCTACTGTAGGCTCTAAAACTGGTGCCTTACCCTTGTTATTAGGGTTCTGAGGGCACTCTCTCCAATGATGCCCAAGTACACCGCACCCATAGCAACTACCAGGTCCCCTCCAATGAGAAGTGGCTCCTGCAAGTACTCTAGTGGTTTGTGTCATGGATCTTGATGATATCCTGCTATGGAATGTTGTGGTCACTACTGATGAGCTCCTACTGATTGAGCTCTAGGTGGTGCCTGAGTCCTGACTGGTCCCCTAGGAGGAGGCCCCATACTATGTCCCCTCTGAGCATCGAATCTCTGTGGAGGCCTAAATGGAGGATGAAGTCTACGTTGCTGCTACTAAGGTGGCTACTGTGGTGGCCTGAATGAAGACTATGTAGAACCATGTCCACCATGAGGAGGAGGAGATGACCCCCTCAACCTGCTATCCTGCATCTGTTGGATATGGCTCCCACTCTATCTCTGGCCTGCTGTGTCTTCCCCCTAGTCTCCTCCACAATATAGGCCTTCTCAATGACCTCTGCTAATGTCTGTGGACAATGAATGCACACTTCCCCTCCAATGTCTAGGTTCAAGCCCCTGATGAACCTGTGGATCCTCACCTACTCATCCTACATGTAGTCTACATACTGAAGTAGGTCCAGGAAGTGACTCTCATACTCTGCCACTATCATGGATGCCTTGACGTAGGTCGTGGAACTCATCTATCCTCTACTGAATGAACCTCCTTGGACAAGTATCTACTCCTGAACCACTCCTCAAAGAGCTCCTAAGTGACTGTCTCAGAATCCACATGGAGCTTCTTCTCCTCTGTCCTCCACCAAACCTAGGACTCTGTCTCTCAGAAGGTGGATGGAAACATGAGCCTTCATGTTGCTGGTACACAGACATATCTTGAAGCATCCACTCAAGCTAACCAACCATGCCTCTTCCTAAAATCCTCCAGTGTCCCCAGAGAAATGAGATGGATGGAGTTTCAGGATCTCTCTGATGTGATCTGTATTGTAGACTTTCTACCTCTAGGTCTCTCAACATGATCATCACGCTACCTAGGGCTCCTAGATCTGTCTTTGTGTCCTGTAGCCCTGTCTCCATGACCTCTCTGTGGTGAATCTCATCTGACTGACTCCACATGGGATTTCTCTACCCTATACTCATCACTATGTCGGGAAGGTGCACAAGCCTCTACTGATGGCTCTTTGTCATGTCTGCTAGGTCTCCCTCCTAAAGATCCTCCACGTATAGCGACATTAACATCCTGTAATGTCTGAAGTATCTGAGGTAATATGGTTGCTACTGCCTGATCTGGGGGTGGTAAGTCTAGGTCCACGTGCAAGAACCCCTCATCTGGTCCACCTCCTGCATAGACCAAGGTGAGAGTTAGTTTATTATTCTAGGTTTTGTTTCAGTTTTCTAGGTTTTCTACATTTAAAATATCATGCAAAGTTGTGTGATCTAGGTTTAGAGTTGTGCTAAGTTTTCTTGTTATGTCTTATGTTTCCAAGTGTGCCGGGTCCAAGTGTTGAACCCATGAATCTGATACCAAATGTAACACCCACAATTTTGACATTCTAAAACCACATTAAACCTTAATAATTATCTAGAAAGTTGTGGCAATTTTTTTTTGTTTTAAGTTACAAGGGTGTCAACCCTATATATAAGTTTAATTAATTCCTACCAGCAATTTTCTATATTACAAATAATGGGTCAGGTCTAGGTTAATACTTAAAATATTCTTAATCCATTTCAAAAGTCAATTTAATTACCATTCACTAGATAAGTGTCCATTAATTTCTTTACTAGGTTAAATAGTTTCCCTCTTAGGAATTAACATTCAACCCACATTTAATAAACCCTTATCCTTAGTTACCTTAGTTCTCTTAAATTATTTTCTTTAATGTCCATTGAATCATTTACTAAAACATACTAGAAGGGTTACATAATTAACTTAACATACAAGGGTATTAAGTGGCCCCATTCACCCATTTACACATACCTTTAAATTATCTAAAAACCCATAATATTCATTCTTACCTAACAATTGTAGGGTTGATTCTCAACCCTTGGATCAAATCAATTGTGGCCACTAGATCTTAGGGTTCCATACTAACCCTAACTATCCTTATGAAATTTTATTAAACCTTTTTCTTTTCCCTAGCCTCCTCATTTGGTCTCTTTTCTTTTGTTTAATTTGCAGGTTGGAGAAATGGAAGCCATGGGAGGAAGGAAGAAGCCATGAAGGGATTCACTAGAATCAAGCTTAGTTTAGTTTAGATTTATGGATTTATTATTGTAATGTCTTCCATTTGAAGATTGTAGAGGTTTCCACTCTAAATCTGGAGTTGTTATTTAGTTATTTCCATTTTTGAGTCTTCTATTTGGGCAAAACCCTACTTCCATTTTAATCTATGAGATTGAATACATTTAAATGCCCATTTAAATATTTACATGTTTAGAAAAATGAATTTATGCCCTTATGGCTTGTTGGTGATTTCCTCTTCATATTTATAGGCTTAAATTTTTAATTAATCAAGTTTAAAATTTCCCAGTCACAGATTTTAATTTTCCACGACAGTGATGAAACCACCGCCCAAAGCAGGTCGGTGGTCCTGGGACCGCCGCCCTACCTGGGTGACGATTCAAAAACCATTGCCTGCCTTATGGTAGGGGTTTATAGACCACTGCTCTAGGTGGTGGTTCAGAGACCACCACTCTGCACAGGGCGAGTGGTCCTCTTTCTTTGAAAATAGAACCATCAATTCCATGAATTTTTCCAAAAACAAATTTTACTAGAGTGTTTTACAATTTATCCTTAGCTTGAATTTATGTGTCTAAAGTCTCTAGTTGAAAGGTTACACCATTTATTCATTCCATGCTTAAAATTACTAAATTTAAAGATTTTCTATTTCTATAGTAACAAGAAACACAACTACAAGATCATTTTTATTTTCTTCCAACAAAATTTCTTTCAAGTTTAAAAGTAGGAATGAAACTTAATCTATTTCTAGTATTATTGTTTTCCTTTCCACAACAAATGCAATTTTTCAACAAAATAACTCATTATAATTTATTGCATCTTTCCATTACTACTACAACCATTTGTTCAACTACAAACAACTCTATTTCACATTCAGATTTGTTAAGAATACATTGTTAATGATTTACAACTTCTATGTTCTTCCTTCATTCTTACAATAATGCAACTTCAACAAATAATAATGAACTTTCTTTTTCTTTGAGCATAGCTCATTTCTTTCAATGCAAGGAGCCTTCTTTTCCACAATACATTACAACTTAATAAATAAAATATACAATACAACTTTTCTTTCAAATACAATGCTACTAGTCTTCCACCTTAAGTGGGAATCACAAGAAAAGGTTTCTACAATGAAGGATTTCTTTTGACTTCAACAAATGCTCCAAGTCCCAATTCTTCAACAAGAGCTCCACCATTTCTTCACTTTAATCACAACAAAAAAATGGGGGAGAGGCAACACTCTCCACCCAACCAATAATCCAATGAGGAGAAGAAGCTATCCTCCTCATTGGCCCCCGAGCCCCAACCAAAATGCAATAAAGGATGGATCCAACTCATGGAAACTATCACAAAGCTTCCACATCACAATACAAAATTTCACAACCATTTAAAACACATTCAACACAAAGATACAATCACAAAATGAAACTATCAAAATACACAAGGCTTGAAAATGCAAAGCCAATGGAGCAAGGATCTATGGGGAGATCACTTATGCCTCCCAATGGGATTAGGTTCCCACCTTAAAACCCTCCAAAATACATCTCAAAACCCTACACAACTCTTATGCCTCCCTCAAGATCCTCTTATGCCTCCCACATTCTCTTATGCCTCCCTACAATCTCTTATGTCTCCCTCAAAAGAACCAAGTAAGAAATGCAAGCATTTTCTTATCAAAGGTGGGGCACCCAACCCAACTCCCTCCCAAAACATGAAATAAAATCTTATGCCTCCCTACATATAAAATCCCCATAGCCTTCTCCTACACCATACTTAGGCATTCTACCCAAGATCCCAACAAGCATACAAACCATTCATTTGCATACAAATATACACATATAAAGAAAACAAATTAAAATAAGGGTGTAGTTCCTACCTTTCCATGGTAGAAATTGATCAAAGACTCACACTCCAAGCTCCTTCAAGCTCAATCCAACTCCAAAAAGCTCCAAAACTTCAACAAGAACTCCAAAAATCTCCAACTCCAAAAATACAAGAGCACAAATGAAATGAAGTAACCCCCAAACAAACAAATAAACTTGCATATATAGAAAAAGGGAAGAGGAGGGTGAGGTGGCTCCATGTAGGATGCCACATCACTTATCCTCAACTCCACATCACAAGTCAAACCTCAACCCCAATGCACAATAAATTGGTGGTTGAGAGGAATGACAAGCCTCTTACACACACAATCCAAACCCACACCCCTAAGGACATAATTTAAAACCCATGTAAGAAAAGTGCAATAAATGTCACTTTTTGTCTTACAAAACACATAATGGGGTCTATTTTTGACCCCCCAATCCATAGGTAGGGTTGGTATATGAAATTAAGAGGTGTGGGACAAGCTTAGCTTGTCCCACAAGCCTCCAAAAATGGCCCTTAAGCCCAAATCCGAAATTCCAAGGTAAGGTAGAGTGTACAACACTCAAAGTCACTTACACTCAATCAAAATCACAAAATCCAAAAGACCAACTACTCTAATAAATGGCCCTTTTTGTCACATCCCCATATAACTTAATAACATGATTAAATTACTTAATAAAGGCACATTAATCAACAATGATTAAATAAATTACATCACAAAATAAATCACATACTCTACAATAAATAAAAGAAAAAGGGAAATAATTGCACACAAATCCCATGGTCACAATTGGAGGTCATCCCCCCATGGGGACCCCCTAAAAAAATAAAACAAAACAACAACATTACACAAGTTTCCATGGTGACCTTCGTTGTATCCATCTAGTATTCCGTTGTGGTTGGTCTCCAATCCCCCTTTTGATTGTTGTGATATAATTACCTATGAAATCACACAATACCTCCTTCGGCCTCATGGCCACATCAAAAACATCAAAGATAAAATATACGCACATAAATCAATAACCATCCTCATATAGCTAAATCATCATCTCAACTAAACAATGCTATCATTTGTCTAAAATTTCAACAACATCTCAATTCTATATTTTTATCAATATCAACAAGATCACAAGATTAGTTCAAATGCTAAATCCTAGTCAACATGATGAGAATTCCGAATGTCAGTAATATATATGCTAACAACACATCATCATCATCAATATAAAATTGTCTCTCTATGCCTCTAAGAATCCACACAAATCATACTATGAATCACAATCCATCAATAGTCAGAATATCTCTATCATCTAACATCATGCTAAACCAAAATGATACAATAATATCCATGTCTATAGTCAACATAATAAAAATAAAAATATAATAAGTCGAAGATTACGTAAAATGGATATTTTTACTTTGCATCTTGTATAACGACTATGGCCCTTTTGTGTAAGCTACACTCTTAAAATGTACAGTGAAACTTAGAAAAATTGGATGATAGAATTGGTTAACCATAGCACTAGATTGGAATATTAAATATGACCTTCCATTTAATCATGTTACTTATTCACCTTAGTAAAAATTAATAAAACACGAATTTTCTTAGAAATGTAAAATTATCCTCCAAGCATTGTGGAAGGAAATGATGTTTCGAATATGTTCATTGGTGATGTCGGAATGATTGGATAAATTCATTTGGAAAAAAAAAATTGCGCATCTACAAGCTCATTGGTCAATATCACAATCTTGGACAATTGCTCAAAGTTAAGAATTCCATTTGGTTTTGGCTCACATTTTTGGCACTGCATTGAGAAACAAAGTTTTGTCAATTCATACCTCTAGTATTTTTGGAGGAAAATAATATTCAAAAATTAGTTTGGATAAAATCACATTGGAAGCTTGTGTTTTAAGAGGGTTTTGTAGGCCTTCGGTCGTTTAACGATAAGCTAAAATGACATGATTATGACAGGTATCTCCAAAAACATGGCCGCCATTTGAACCCTAGTTGTCATATTTAATTTTCTTCAAATTATTGGCCCTTATCGTAGATAGGAGAATAGAGGAAAATTTACTCATGGTGTTTTTGAATTTAGAAAAATGGTTTTTCGAACCCAGCTTCAAGGCCATTTGGGCTAATTTGGACAATCCTATAAAATCTTTGCAATATTATAAAACTATCACAAAACCTTCTCATAGATGACTAACTATGGGAAAGTCTATCAACACTATTACATGACCCTATATAACTCCTTTTTGTCTCTTGCTTGGTCAAATTAGCTTGTGGGTAATATGGTGTTTATCTCTCTCTTCTCCCTTTTTGTCACTCTAATTTGGTAATGAAAGGAAACTACATCTGTGATTTTTACTCTCTCATGTTTTGTATAAGTGTTTAACGTTCCTTTTAAATGGGAAATCATATACATTAAAAAAATTAGACTTGAGGGAAATCCATGCCAACATAGTTTCCACTGACCAAGTTTACACTAACGTGGCAGGTTATAGGTAGCATAAGCAGGATTAATATGGATGATGGAAATCTAAATTAAATGTTTATTACTTAAAAGTGTAATCAAGATAGAATTAGAATAATCTTATATTTTAACAATATTACTTGTTTTATTATTAAATAAAGAAGGGCCATTATCATTGTGTACATGTGTAAAATAAAGTGATAGTGAAATGTTACTTGTAACATTACAATTCATTTGTATTATACAATAGTGTATTTAGTTAATTGTGTTGAATCATCACAATTTTATATATTGGTATGGTAGTGAGCTAAAAAATGAAAAGTATTTTTGTCGTAAGCATGTAAATAAAAAGGTTAGTCATTGATAGTATAAATCGTGACAGCTCCTTTAAACCTTTCTACACCCTTTTCCTTTTCGAGTAAGAAATCATGTGTTTCAAACATAATGTAGTTATTGCACTTATCATCTTGCATAGAATTTTTAATATTAATTAGGGGGTAGGAAGGATAATATTTAATAGATAGATGTTGTACTGAAATTTGATAAGTAGTTTTCATGGTTGTCTTATAATGCAATCAAATCATGTTTCCTTGATAAAATAGCTTTGATCAACTCTTCCTCTTTCCAAGGTAAAATATGTTGCCTCTAGGTTATTTAGACATACTAGTTGTACACGAGATATAAAATTTGTAATAGTGAACGTGGTTATTCCACTGAAGGGTGATGTAACTCCATTTGAATTGTAAGAGTGATTGGTTATCTTAATTTCAACTTTAAAAGAAACATTCTCTACCCACCATGGCCATGAACAAATCTGAAACATCATGAAATAAACTACTTTCAAATTTGCAGAAAGATAGTGGTGGTTTATAGGTGTTGTGAGAAAAAAAGTGAATATTCTATGAATTTCACCACAAGAAACAATGGGTGAAGAATTAATCCTAAGGGCCTTTTTTCTCTTAAAATAATTAATAAAGAACAACCATTTGGTATAAAACCTTAATGATCTTATAATACTATTTATTCCCTATTGCTTAACCATGGAGGGTCATGTTTCTTTTGAATCAAGATGAATTAGTCTCAAGACATCTTAATAGGATTTTAGTGGATGAAACCTGGATGTATATTTCATACCGCTCGAAATGGTTCCCCAAGGAAACCTTACATCACTATTTTTGGATTTTCTTTCTCTCTTCTAATGTCTTCTAACACTTGGGTGGTCAAATATTAATGAAACAATCTTCCTAGGTGCAACTATGCCCTTTGGAGCTCCTAAATCTCTAAGAGGGAAAATAAAATTTTATCACTTTGCATTGATCTTTTAAACAATGTTATTGGGTGACTTAACAACACAATGTAAAGGTAGAAAGAATACAAGTGAAAGAGAAGAACCTCATAAATGTTTGGTCTCTTAGAACATAAACACCCTAAGTTTTATCTAGTGAATAAAATGCAAAAATGATTTGAATACAATTAAAAATAAAGGATATTACTCTAACACAAAAGGCGGAGACTCGTAAATTGTAAATGAGAATGGATGGTTTGATGATTTTCATAAGTGGGAGAACATTATGTGTTATAATAAGGAAATATAAATATTTAGACCTATAAAAATGAATTTTAAGAACTCAATATTTCCTTCTTGTAGTCTTATTTAATTATATTATACAACACTTGTATGAGTTATTGTGGTTAAGAAGGTCACCTCATTCATGGAATGAATTTTCTCATGAACCTTGGATGTCATTAAACCATGTTATTTACCAATGGATTAGAAGTATAAAATGTTTTTTGTGATATGGGTTCATAGTTATGGCTTGAATACCTAGTCTCTCTTCTTTTTTTGGTTGTGCTTATTCCCTTCACTTTAGTTCAATAAATGTATGAAATACGTAAGTTTTAGTGGAACCTTGCTCAATTAAGGAATATAACTAATGGGTATAATTGCAGCTATAGTGGAAAATGGTTGTGTATTCTTGATATGTGTACAACCCAAGGGATATGTTATGCCACACTTTGGGAAGGATAAAATAAGATAAATTTTGTTAGGTTGCAAATAATATTAGGTATTGATTACACCTTAAGGATTAAGGGATAGTATTTTCATAATCCTAAGTAGGGAGTTAAGCTTCCTTATCAATAGCTTGTGGAATAAATCTCCTTTAAAGTTTACGCGAACTATATTTTTATAAACCACAAAAAATGGCGACACACACATATGTTAGTACATGTGTATTTATTTGTTAGCTATGTATTGGAATAACTTAGAATTTTATGTGACAAAGTTAACCTAAACCAAGTTTGTTCCAAATCCGATAGGAATTCCTACATAACTTCTTGTGGTATATAATTGATTATCTCTTCAACCTTTACACGTGTATTAGGATGGTGTGAAAAATAACTTACGAAGAATTTTTTTTCTTTATTCATGGCATTGGTATAATTTTTCGTAATTATCGTAGGTATAATGTGCATTCTGAGTCACGTTAGCTGAGCTTACAGACTTAGAACCGACCTTTGTGTTGTGAATCTAATTTGAATTTCTGATTTGAAATGGGAAACATGAATAAATTAAGGAATTTAATACATGATCAGACATTAGATAAAAATGAACCCTCTCTGTTGTGTGGTGTTTAGATCCATGATGGATGTAACCTTATATTTGTAAGAATATTACCAGGTTGTAAAAATGACATGTAATGCATATAAAAGTATGATGGTAAACCTTGAGCACATTGATTTATTGCGACGGAAAGTGTTAGTGTTATTTGTGTTTGGTGAGTTGAGCTAGTTGCCATTTTTTTAGTGTCATTTTGATTGGTAAAATAGTGGGTATTACAGTTTCTTATATAGTCAAATAGGGGTAATAATTAAATATCACTTTCACTGCTAAGTGACAAAATACTTACATTCGCAAAATCTAATGTACGATAATTTTTTTGAATGGAAATAGAAATGGTTTTTGAGGTATCCTTAATGAGTACATCAAAATCTATAGTAGCTTTATTTAGTATGTAATAATAATTTCACCCAAATGTTAAACTCACATTTTAAAATATTAATAACCACACAACCATACATTGTGTGAGTTCAAAAATAATAATTGAATTGATAGTAATGGTGAATAAATGGAATTATAAATCAAATCTTGAGGTAATTTTTTTAGTGGAGATGTGTTATGAAAGTTTTGGTTTTAGTCTGACATGGAATAATAATGAAATATACATAGCCTTTATATAACATAACACAAGGTGAATTGGAGGGTGAGAGAGATGAATTTTTGAATGTTAGGGACATTAGATGTAGTTGGATACAAATTTATTTTAAAGTAAGAATCTTAAATTTTATTATATATGGCCACATAACACAATCCATTGGTACTAGGATTTGGGGAAAATAAATCCCTTTAGAACACATGAAGTACTTCGAAAATGAAATAGTAAGGAATATTTCCACTAGTCATTTTCACATAAATCCTTATATAGAGAGGGAAAAGAAGGTAATAGTTTCCAAGTGTAGTTTTCAAGGATGTTAGGTTATCAAATAGATGACATCTACCTTAGAGCATAATTCAGCTAGGATTTTCAATTCCAATGTTTCATGATTTGAATAAGGTAGGAATAAATATGTTTTAAGAAAAATGGAATGAGAGGAGGGTGAATCAGTCCTTACAAACTTAATTTCAATTTCAGATTACTCACTTAAACCATTTATCAATTAACCATCCATTAATGTGTGCACAACATCATATAACATGCATTCAATCAAAAATGAACAGGAGAAACAACACCATAACACAAGATATAAGTGGGAAAACCTCAAGGGGAATAAAAAATATTGACTATGTTACTCAAATAAAAAAATTAGTGAAGAAACAAATGAATGTAAGAAGCACCAACCCTACAAGGAGCACCAACCCCTATTTTTGTGAAGCACCCACTCCATAAGGAGGCTACAACCCCATAAGATGATCAAGCACCCACTAAACCACCTTTTAAGAAGATATTTGATGTTTTTTCTTCCACAACTCATTGAGACCACCTATTCATCTCACACACCTTCAAACCCTTGTTCAAACCCTAGCTTCTCTAACTCATGTAACCTTTCACTTTCTTCACTTATATTTGCTCCAACCTATTGCACACACTCATACATAAATTATTCAACTTTTCATACACTCTCTCATCTCACAAAACATGCCTTGGTACCTGTAAAAAACACTCACATAGGGCACAATTTTCCCCTTTTTCTCAACTAGTATAAATTTTAATTGAAACATGTACTTTATACCATTCTCTTGATTCAAAAAACAAACCAGGTAGGTTTACCTCCTTTGGATTTACAATTTTAAATTAAAAAATAAAAATTCAATCATTAAAACATTCAAATATGACCCATAGAGGTCGACCATGCCCAAAACCTCTCATCTCGCACCAAACAAGCTCAAAACCCCATCACTAGGACGAGTAAAAATCCATTAACACAAAAAAATTGATAAGTAAAGATATATAACTCATAAAAAATGTGTGATATAGCATAAAAAAATCATACATGGTCGTTAATTATCTTTTACCAATCAAATAATTCATAAAACAAGCCAAAAAGGTTCATATCCTTTACCAAATAGTTGTTTCTAGCATCTCGTCTTCACCTTTGGGCATCAAGACAACCAATGAACAAATAAAATATGAAATTTAATAATTCTATGGAATACTCGAGACATGTACATAAATTCCATGCATGTTAGAGCTCATGACAGATCAATATTTTCAAACCACAATAGCGTTCCTCTTCTCTAAATCATGTTGCCCAGAAACCAGTTTTGTAAACTCAACTAGCTTCCACCCTTTCTAAAACTTAAAACACATCCAAATACCTTCAATAAGAACAAAATTTATCCATCTTCAGTTTAAAATTAATAGAAAACATCATCTCATCCATCTCATGCATGATTCCCTTCATTTTTTCAACCTGAGAAAATCTTTCCTGAAAAAACAAGAAACCTTATTTTGTACAAATTGAATTGGATGCCCTATCAAATAAAATTGTTAAGATACAAAAATTATATAAATGGAAATCCCTCTAATTACTATTTTCATAATATATTGGAACTCCTTCAAGATCTACGTGGAAGGCTTTCAGCCAAGCTAATCTATGTAATTTGCGTGAAACTGCCCCAAATCTACCCTTTGACTAATCTTGACAAATAGGGCACACTTGACAATTTAAGAGCTTATACATGACCTTATAACACCATCAAAATCAATAAAAACTTACATACTAAAAATAATTTCCATTTAATTTGCAACTTCTTCATAAAACCTTGTCCTAAACTGAATTTCTAACGAAATAGGCCTCTTTGAATGGGGTCCAATCATCACCACATACTCTACCATACCTTTCTGGAAGCCTAGAGAGTTTCTCTACATCATACAATCATCATCATACCACTATCAATAAATTATGGAAACTTATTATCATTATCTCTCCTACCTATTTTGAGCTAGGGTTTCAAACACATAAAAGTTGTTTACCTTCTTAACATTCATTCATAAAAATGTGCTAAAAAAATTACCTAATTATGTTTGTGATACCATATATAAACAATTTAGAAACATCCTTGAAATCCATAAGTTCAAATTCAAATAACCAAATTCAGGGCGAGAATCAGAAGATGCAATTCGAGATGGAAATGACCTTCTTGTTGGCATTGTTTCACTCAAACGGAAATATCTTGAAAAATTATCATCATGAAAACCTAATTTTTTTTCCCAAAGTATCATGAAACAATATAATAACATCTCCCATAATCACCATGTCACAAATATGTCTACATCTCTCCAACCAATAAGAATTTCATGACTAGCCCTTAGGGTTGTACATGGTTTAGGCTAGGCTCAACTAAACCAACACTGAAGCTCATCATGAAACTATTAGGAATGGTTTAATTAGTGTGAACAATAACATGTGTGATGTAAATGAGTTGTAAATACAACTCATAGATTCTAGGATAGTTGAAAGAATAGATGTGTGAGAGATTTGTGTGAGTGTTTGTAGGGATGTGAGGATCATGGAGAGATAAGGGGGATCATGATTGGATTTGACTCCTTTTCTATAGGAGAAAAATGCCCTATAAATTGTAACCTCCTATAGTAAAATATCATGATTGAATCAAATTTAGATTATCATTATATCAGTGTTCTGTTATCTATTTTGTTATTACTGTGCACATTGATTTTTTAACAGAACTCTGACTGCATCAGCATATGGTACCAGAGTAGGTATGGAGTCCTGAGATATTATTTGGGTAACCATTATAATTTTTGGTAGCTCTATTGATTATCATACCCAGGTAGCTCTATTGATTAATCAAGTAGCGTTTAAGCTTGAGGAATGTGAAGAAGGTGTTCAGGTTTGTAACAATAGATTTTATAAGCCCCTGTGAAAGTGTCTACATTAGCATGGTCAGACTATAGGTTCACATTCATTACGTGTGTCTTCCATTTAGTATATAATCACATTCATCGCATTTTTTCTACCAAGTTTCATGTAGTGATCGATATGCATGATTCACCTTTCTATTGTAGCCTACCAAAACCATCATCAATTTCATCGACCATTGCAGTCTTCCACGCATTCATTCCATCTCCACACTCATAGTCATCTGTGCATTTTGCGGTCATGGATCTTTCAAAGTTCCTACATTATTTTCATTCTCCCAGACATAACGTGGCAGGTAGTTGAAATGTCAATGTGGACAGTTGTCAACAGTAGAAGAATTGGGATCGAATGATTTGGCCACTAGCGTACAGCTCTCACTAGGATCCATGCGAGCACACAAACTTGGAGGAGTCTGAGGCGGAAATAAACATCTGGTATTATAACTGGTGACATCCACGTAGACGTGCAAGGCTAAGCCTGATTTGGAGATTCTCTCTTATCAAGGTTTAAATTTAGTTCTTTGTGGCATGTTTTTAAATAAACGCTAAGGTTTCTTTATTTCTATTATAGGTAGTTTTATATTTTAAAAAGTAATAACTTTAGATTAATTTTTAAATATTTTATTCGTTATGTAATCAACTTGGTATGTTTTCCAAGTGTCGTCAATATTATTCTAAAAAAAAGGTACCAAAAATAAAATAAAAATTTACCTCACATTTCAACTATTGGATGCATTATCGCTTGTATGTGACGTCCAAGTGAGGGGGTGCATTATCGACAGAGTTTGACATCCATAATGGAGATCCTGTTAGACAAATTTAATGGATTAAACTTTCACACTTGGAAAGTTAAAATCCAAATGCAACTTATGAACAAAAACCTTTGGGGGATTGTAAGCGGAAAATAAACACAACCAAATGATGCTACTAAATTACTAGAATGGCATAGCAGGGATGACAAGGAAAAATCCATTATTGGACTTGCTTTATCAGATATTGAATTACACTATGTGGATTTAGATAAATCATCACTAGAGATATGGGATCTTCTTAACAAAACATTTGGGTCAAAAGTAACAAATGCTAAATTTTCACTAAAATTGCAACTCTTTAAACTAAGGATGAGTGATAGTGTGACAATGTCAAGTCACATTAATGAACTAAGTTCCCTTTTGAGACAACTCGCAGAAGTGAAAGCTAATATAGTAGATGAAGATGCAAAATCCATACTGTTAAACAACTTTCCTCCAAAATACAACAATGTTGTATTTACATTAGGACAAATGCCTTCTCAAACACTTGAGGACATGATTTCAGCTCTCCTAGCGGAAGAGAAAAGAACTGTAGAAGACATAAAAGAAGAAATTGCTTTATTTGTAAGGAAAAAGAAATACAATAAATTTCTTAAAAACAAAGAAGAACCATAATGCTTCTACTACAAGAAAAAAGGGCATACAATCTTGTATTACAGAATTTGAGCTAAAGATTTACTCAATGGAAATCTTAAGCCAAATGAAGCAAATGTAGTTAAATAATAGTCAGAGAATGAAGAGGAAGACCCAGTGAAAGAAGATCCTGACTACAATTTTGAATATTTTCTATTCTAAATAAATTGACTGGAGGCAGGAGGCAAAGGAGGAGGAGGCTGATCAGCATCTCTTGTTAGTCACCAACAAAGAGACTGCTTCAAATTTATTGGTGACTTCTATTTTAGTTGTGTGTTTGCTTTCTATTGTAATGATGAACATTGGATTATTCCTGTTCACGATTGTAATCAATTTCCTATATGAAATCTCCTAAAAATGGGAATATGATGAGAGCTAAAAATAAACTGTAAACAACATGATCTTTCTTGGTTTGTGGTAAACCACTTTGAAAACAACTTCCTTGGTTTGTGGTAAACCACTTTGAAAACCACCCTTCTCTGGTTTATGGTAAACCACTTTGAAAAACCATTTCATTAGTTGATGATAAACCACTATGAAAATCATCTAGGTCATGAGTTAGCATCAGGCGACAAGTTATAGTTCAAGATAATTTTTCCCCATGTTCACACTAAGGGGGTGAATTTTAGGAATAGTTTAATTAGTGTGAACAATAATATGTGTGATGTAAATGAGTTGTAAATATAACTCATAGATTATAGGATAGTTGAAAGAATATATGTGTGAGAGATTTGTGTGAGTGTTTGTAGGGATGTGAGGATCATGGAGAGCTAAGGGGGATAATGATTGGAGTTGACTCCTTTTCTGTAGGAGAATAATGCCCTATAAATTGTAACCTCCTTCTATAATAAAATATCCCGATTGAATCAAATTCAGATTATCATTATATCGGTGTTTTGTTATCTATTTTGTTATTACTGTGTACGTTGATTTTTTAACAAAACTCTGACTGCATCAGCATAAACCTATAAAAAGGGTCCTAACATTCTTATTACATCATGAAAAAACTACCTACATGTATTCATGAGCTCACATGACTTCACAACTCAACATCATGCCTCCAAGCACCCTTACTAGGTCTAGATGAGCACCTAAAACATGGTTTTCATCCTATATCTGCACCATAAAAATTATATGAGTTCCTAAAAACTCCCAAAACATTATCTCCATGCCACTACTAGGCTCCTCAAGCCACCATGTAACTCACACCAACATGCACCATCACCTAGGTTAGCTAAATCACATGATAAGGATTGTTATATCAAGCCAATCTAACTAAATCACCTCATGCCATCATATCAACCTCTGAATCTCCATGTCACCATAATAATAAGCATTCTTTGACTCAACTCTATCATCCTCTTTGTCATTAATGGGATTTTACATCATTGAAAACACCTAGGACACAACATGTCAACAATCACCCCTTTTTCATTGATAGAAAACCTCCTAAACTTCTCCTCTTGTTTACATTAATGAAACATAATGCCTATAACTGTATGTTATTCACCTTTCTCAGCTTCGTAGGATCATATTCATGTTATAAATATCAACCAAAGTCTTCATTATAGATCACAAATTTTAAATTACTCACAAAATCAAATTGTTCCTTCTTTTTTAAGCATTCTTGACAATTCTCCCCCTGGGCAAGTACATACATGGAACCCACACGCACTAATAATCATAAAATAAACATTACATTACTTTATATTTTGGGTGAAATAATCACACAACCTCATTGTTTTGGCTCAAAAGCATGCTTTCATCATGTTATACCCTATTTTGACCTTCTTCATCTTAGAGAACACTGTAGCAGACCTATAACTGAAGCCAAAACCTTA